>WOXC01005509.1:0-340000 GCA_011680675.1 Gymnobelideus leadbeateri | reverse complement strand
ACAAGCTTATTTGTACACTGAGTTTCCACCCTGTAAAGCAAAGGACCTGATTTCACAGTTCTATAGAGTAAAGCTTTCTAGATTTTTTCCCTAAAGTAAAACAGCCAAAGGAAGCTGGGAAGGGTGGATGATGCCTAGAATAACTGGAGAGGAGTTCTGAATAAAAATAGGACATTTAAGCTAATTGGTCTGTTCTTTGTCCAATTACATTTTCATCCATGTAATCCAAGTCAATTAATAACTATGACCTTCTGTTTCCTCATCCAGAAAATGAGAAAGTTGCATTAGAAAACTTCTGAATTCCATCTTAAGTCAAAATATCACGATCCTTTTGGGGGTTTCAGCTTTGTCATTTATTCAATGGGAGATTTGGTACCTTTCAATTTAGAATTACCTGGTCTCATTGATTGTACTACCCATTTTGTGTCCATTACTATTTACTATCACGTCATTGGAACAAAATTTCTTCTTTAGAGATTATAAGCGGCATTCAGTTAGTTCAATTGTAATCTGTAATTCTTTTTAACTTCAATATTACACATACACACACACACACACACACACACTTGTAAATTTGGAATAGAGAAGAAAATAAAAGTTCTAAAAGTATATGTAGATTTTATGGCAAGGAAAATTGTAAACAGTTCATTGAGTATTCATGGTTTGTCTTCAACCATGGTAACCCAAAACAAACAACTGCCCATACACATCTTTTGAGACCTTATTAATATGATTTAATTTGATGATTATTGATTCTCTCCAGACCTGATTCAATTTGCTCTGCATTTAAGGAGGAAGAAATTTAAAGTTTCTTTGTGTCACACAACTAGATTTTATATTCTGGACATTGCCCTTTTGTAGAATATTTATGATCTCATTTCAGATTGTAAGCCTGAGAATTTAGAGATGGAAAAAGTATGCTAAATCTTGTTGGCTTGCTGAATCTGTTCTTCTTCTTAGATTAGATTAGCTCTTTCCAAACTCTAAATTCTGTTGTTTGCAAATACAGCATGCATGGGGGCATCTGTTTAAGTTAAAGTCATTTTAGAAAACAGTTCCACTCTGAACACTGGACCTGTGTTACATTGGTGATTCAATCAATGGTAGGGCAGAGCCAATCAAGGAAATTGGGATTAAAAGATAAATATATGGAGGTTTATGTTCCTTTCCAGTAACCCCCAAAAGATTGAAATTCTAGCAGTCACTGGGTGAGAGCATCCTGAGAACTAAATAACACTGAGATCTGTTAATGAGAAAATGACTGTAAAACGGGAGGAGATCAGTGGTACTTATTAACAGAAGTAAGTCAAAAGTCTTGAAGCCAGAAATTCAGACAATTATGAGATTATATTGAAACAAATCAGTAAGTCAACATAAAGGTACCATATTTATCCTAAAGAGTCTTGCATATTTTTCTGCAGTGTTCATCCTTTATTCTTTTTACATGACTGCCCCAACTCCTTTTCTAATATACAATTCTTTAATAATGTATTTTATTTTGTCTCTCATGCAAAAGGCAACTTTGTTGTGTAGTAGCCCATTTATAATAATTGTTTATTCTTTTGTTGACCTTCATTTCAACTACAATTACAATTCTTCTGAAATTGTAATGTTCTCTGATTCATTTCTATATAGTATTTTCAGGAGAATGTCAGTGTTAAGAGATGGGATAACTGAGAACCCATACATTGAGCTGGTAACTAGAAATCCTAAAAACAAATAAATAACAATTTAAAAATCTAAGTAAGACCTATAACAAACATCCTGGGTAGAGCTCTATGGAGAATTATGAAAGCACATGTTGAGGAGTTAGAATACAAACACTGCAAACACAGACAGTGTTTTTTTTTTCTTTCTATACCCAGTGACTAATATACTATCACAGTATTATAGGAGGAACAAATATTAGAGACCTTAAATTTTTAATGCATGGATTAACTAAATTATTAGATTTCACATAAACACACATATAAATAATTCTATAATTATAAGGCTAAACTTTCACTATTTGCATTAAATTTTTGACATACTAAAAATAAATACTTTAGTTACAGTTGAAGAATTCTAAAGCAAGATGGAATAATATTTCTGAATCCCTTTAACTTTTTTCAAATTGCTGTTTAATTCAAAATATAGCCAACTAAAAAGCATTTGTTAACTGACAGTTATTCCATGAAAAACTGAAACATCAGATTTCACAATCTATTTTCAAACTCCCTCTTCCTTCAAGCCTTTACAATAATTGCTATCAAGTTTTAAAGGAAAAAAAATTGGCAAGCCTGATTTTCCCTAGGCTTTTGTTTTAGCTTACTTCTCTTTGGAAGAGTGCCAGTGGCCAAAAGGCAGCCATCATAGAAAGAAGAAAAGGGATCAGCTAATCAACCTATCAGATAAGAAAATCTTGAATAATTCCTAGTTTACAATAACTGAATGTAAAAGTAGCATGGAAAAATTCATCCTGGCAAGTAGGGAGAAAGAAAGGAAATTTTGTTTACCAAAATTATCAGAGAAATTACCTAGGATTTAAACTAGTAGTGATCGTTACTTGATATGTAACAAGTAGTGACTTTTTGATTTCAAAGCTAACACAATTTTAGCCTAAACATATTAAAATAACCTAACAGACACAAAGAAAATAAAACTCCCAGGAAGTGCAATATTTTACGAATTGGGAAATTAGGGGCAGCTAGGTGGCAGAGTGAATGGTCCCCCTGGAGTTAAGATGACCTGAGTTCCAATTTGACTTCAGACACTTGACACTTACTAGCTATGTGACCTTGGGCAAGTCACTTAATCTCAATTGCCTTGTCTTCCCCTCTATAATGGCAAGCAAAGAAATACTTAGCAACTTGTTTTAGCTATTTAATTATTTAGCATCTTACTTAAGTTCAAGTTTCCTTTAAGCCTTGTCCACAACTATATGAAGTCTTTGTTAAGAAACAGAACTTGTGAACCCTACAACTTATGAACCCCACAACTTGTGAATCCTATAACTTGTGTACCCCTGTTGCTCATGCAGCAGGAAGGGGTGGAATAGGGAAGAGCTAATGACCATATATAAGGAGAAGCCCAAGCTGGGATAGAGCAGAACTGAGAAGAGAACACTTGTGGTAGCAGAATTAAGAAGAGGGACTTTATGGTGGGCAAGCACTCTGTTTGTCTGTTCTGTCTGTGTTGTTTTATGTTTGTGATACATTGTACAGAGGTCCTGGGACCTTACTGGAAGCCCCAAAAGACGATTTTGTTGTTGTTTGTTTACAGAAGTCCTGGAGGAGGGATTTGGAGGTTCTGAGACAATACTGATGATGTGTTTTGAGTTCTCAGACCTTGTTGGTGGGTCAGTGTTGATTTCAAAGGCAGATGTGGATTGATAAAGGTGACAGAAATGTGCATGAATGTTATTGTGGCTCTGGTAAGCTTTGTCTTCCCAGAAACATAAACTATGAAGGACTTTAGGTGGACTGGATACTGTAAGCTTCAATATGAAACTGGACGGGGAACTGGACAAAGAGCTGGAAGAGGAGATGAGGACTACCTACATTTAAATCCAGGTGACAGTTGGGTAGATTCAGACAAGAGCTAGAACCATGGAAGAGGAACCATGGAATCTGAGAGCCAGACTTGAATCAAGATGAAAAGACCTCTCCTTGGATACTTATTGCTGACTGAGAAGAACATGATTTACTTTGGCCGAGGGGTGGGAGAACTTTGTACTCCAGAGATTAAGAAAATGTGACTTAGGGGTGGAGAACGTTGATCTTTGTACTTTATGTCCCTTAAGGAGGCTTGCTCCTTAAGGATGATTGAGGTTAGGACTTAGTGAATGATATCTTTTGTTTAACACTATATAATCACATGTGATAGTTTACTCCCCATGTTTCTCCCCATCTCCTCTTGCCACATTATTCTCTCACCTCTTAACTTCACCCCTTAAGTATCATCCCTTCCCATCAAATTCGACCTGTGCCCTCTATCCATGTATAGTTATAAACATAAATACATACATTCACATATGTATTCATATGCCCATATACCCTTTTTCAATTATTTTCATACTGAGAAAGGTTTCATCAGTCACAGTTATTATTTTTCTTTGTAGGAATGTCAATAGTTCAGCTTTGATAAGTTCCTATTGATTTCTTTTCCCTATTTACCTTCTCAAATATCTCTTGCTTTTTGTGTCTGAATGTTAAATTTTCTATTCAACTCTGGTTTTTTCCTCAAGAATGCTTGAAAGTCCTCTATTCTACTGAATGACCATATTTTCCCCTGAAACAATATACTCAATTTTATTGGGTAGTAATTGTTGGTTATAATCCCAGGTCCTTTGCCCTTTGGAAGATGATATTCCATCCCCTTCAATCCCTCAGTGTAGAAGCTGCCAGGTCCTGTGCTAGTCTGATTGTGTTTCCACAATATAATTTTTTTCTCTTCCTGGCTGCTTGTAGTATTTTCTCCTTGATTTGGGAATTCTGGAACCTGGCTATGATATTCCAAGGAGTTTTCTTTTTCAGATCTTTTTGAGGAGGTGATCTGTGGATTCTTTCAACCTCTATTTCACTCTCTGGGTCTAAAATATCAGAGTAATTTTCTTTGAGAATTTCTTGAAGGATGATTTCTAGGTTTTTTCTTTGATCATGGCTTTCAGGTAGTCCAATAATTTTTAAATTATCTCTC
Organism: Gymnobelideus leadbeateri; assembly: GCA_011680675.1. Classification (NCBI taxonomy): domain Eukaryota; kingdom Metazoa; phylum Chordata; class Mammalia; order Diprotodontia; family Petauridae; genus Gymnobelideus; species Gymnobelideus leadbeateri. Next base: position 335,323 of record WOXC01005509.1, on the reverse strand, counting down.
CTGGATCGATTTTCCAGGGCAGTGGTTTTTCCCATGAGACATTTCACATTGCCTTCTATTCTTTCAGTTGCTTGGATCTGTTTAACAGCATCTTAATTTCTCATAAAGTCAATAGCTTCAATTGGCTCCAGTCAAATTGTGAAGAAATGAACCTCCTCAGTGAGCTTTTGAGATTCTTTTTCCATCTGGCAAATTTGGCTTTTTAAGTCATTCTTCTCCTCATTTCCTTTTTGAGCCTCTTTTGCCACTTGAGGTAGTCTATTTTTTAAGATGTTATTTTCCTCAGTCAGGCTGTTTACTCTCATTTCACACTTTTCCTGCATCCTTCTCATTTCTCTTCCCAATTTTTCCTCCACTTCTCTTATCTGTTTTTTAAAATCCTTCCTAAGGTCCTCTATGGCATGTAACCCACTCATATTTTCACTGGGGGCTTTTGGTGCAGGATTTCTGACCCCACAGTCCTGTTCCATGCTTCAATCATCTTTGCCCCCAAAATAGGAGTCTAATGATGAATTTTTTGTTTCCTTTGCCTAGGCATTTTGGGCTTGTTGCCACAATAGGACTCTGCCACCAAACAGGGAAGCTTCCATCCCAAACATTGTGGTCTTCTCAACTGCTGGAGGTATTATTTGTGTGCCCTCCCTGAAGCCCCCACATCACTCTGGAAAGCTGGTCACACACCCCACGACCTCCACCTCAGACTACAATCCAGATCCAGGGAGATTAAAGCAAGAGTGATTACCCCCCAGACTGATCACAGGATCCCCCTATAGTCTGCAAGCCAGGAGCTGAAGCTGCAAGTGAAGCTGCAAAATGGCGGCTCTGCCAGGGCTCTTCACAGGCTTCTTACCCCCAGGGGAAGAAGCTGATGGAGTCCCAAATACTGGTCCCAAATCCATAGGGCACTTACCTCTGACTTTGTCCTAGGCATATATGGGTTGATAAATCGGGAATCGCCACAGCTGCTGGTGTTCTGTGGTCCCTCCAGCTGGCTCCTGGTTTGAGCACCTGGGGCTAAAACCTCTGACTCATGGGGTCCTGCGCTCGGCTCCCAGAGAGCTGCATTGGCCGCTCCCTGCCAGTCTGCTGGCCTGTCTTCAGCAGCAGGTTAGCTTCTCTGCATTGTTCTGTGGGTTCTGGAGCTCCAGAGTTTGTTCAGAGTCCCCCTTTTACATAATTTTGAAGTGGTGTTGGCTGGAGCACTGTGGAAGCGCTTTTTCTACTCCACCATCTTGGCTCTGCCCTCAAAGTTGTTGCAGGGGAGGGGAAGAACAGGAAGGCAAAAAGGCAACACCCTATTCTCAGTGAATTTGGCTCAGGGAGAGAATGACATACATACTAAATGGGATATCTCACTGTGCTAGAGAGTATGGCAGAGGGGGATGAGAGAGGGGATGATGGAGGGAAGGGCATGCTGGGGAGAGGGGAGGTTGGAGGCACCCACTTCTGAAGAGGGACAGGATCAAAGTAGGGAATGGTCCAGGTGGGGGTGGGATGGGTGGGAGGGAAATATAGTCAGTCTTTTACAATATGTCTACTATGGTAATGTTTTACATATCAATACATGTACAACACATACTGAATTGCTTGTCTTTCCAGCAGGAGTGGGTGACAAGGGAGGAAGGGAATGGATCTGGAATTCAAAGTTTTAAAATTAAATGTTTCAAATATATATAAATACTATTATTAATACTATTTTGCATGTAACTGGGAGATAAGATGTGCAGGCATTGCAGCACAGAGATTTACCTTGCTCTAATGGAAAAGTCGAAGGGCATATGGGAGAAGGTATGGGAGAGAGCAGATTGGATGAGGGGATACCCTGTGGGACTGCTATTCTGGGGTGGTGGGTAGGGGAAAAATGGAAAAAAATTAACTCAAAATATGGCAGAAATGAATGATGTAAACCCGAAGTTTATAAATAATAAAATACATTTAAAAAACTGTATAATCACTTTGGTGAAAACTATGTGGTCACTTTAGTGATAAATTGTTATGTTATAATATTGTGAATGCTATGCTTTGGTTCCTGTGAATGTTTTGTCTTATTTTATTACTGCATAAAAAGAGAGTTCACTGTACTATGCAATCAGAATCTTAGACTATCCACAGCAGCAGTTCTCTTGAAAGCTGCTCATGCTTGGCTTTATACCTCCCCCAAAAGAACAATATGAAATCAAAGAATTATGTCAGTACAATAAGGACATATGACTAGAATTTGTCATTTTATTGATGTTATCAGCACTTAACTAAAATCTGATAATTACAAGTATGCTCTTTTTCCCCCTTTAAATAAAAATCAAATTTGAACCTGTCTCTTTCCTTCTGGGTGGACCATCACTTAACTGAAGTGGATTTTATTAGATTAGCTTTTTTTCCTCTCCTACTTTACAAAAGACAGACTTTTTTAATGACTCCCCCAAAATGTCCTTATAGAGACATTGCAAACACAAAATATTTTGCTTTATCAGTAGGAAGGAGGGTGACTAGAAGCAAAATGTATTCCTTCAACTGATAAAGTAGAAATAGTTTGGCTTGGCACCTGGTTGGCCAAAAAATAAAACAAAGCAAAATAAAACCCCCAAAACATAAAACATAAAAAAATTAAAATAGGAAGCTATCAGATAACTACATTCTCTCCCTAGCTTATGTACCCTAGACCACTCTATGCTACTACTTCCACTAGCAGTAGTCTTTGTGCTAGTATCCACCCTAGAAACAGCCACAATTGGGTTTTACCACATAAAGATCAATTGAAAAAGCTGTGGATGTTTAAGTAAAATAAGACAAAAGTGTGGGTTGGGAGGGGATAATTGTTTTCTAGTATTTGAAATTCTGCCATGTGGAAGAGGATTTAATCTTGTTTATTTGGCTAAAGTGGGCAAAACTCGCAGCCATAATGATTAGAAATTGATAGGAGGCATATTTAGGTGGGGTATATAGAAAAGAAATTGTTAACAATTAGAGCTACTCCTAAATCAAATAGGCTGCCTCAGGAAATATTGGTTTTCCTCTCATTGGAATTCTCAGAGCAAAGGATGTATGATCATTTGTCTGGCTTATTGAAGTTAGGATTCTTTTTGTAGATATGTGCTAGACAGATATCCACAGATATCTCTTTTAAGTCTAAAATTTAGTGATTCTGTCACTTTTTGATTTTTATTCCTTCTAATTCTTCCTCACAACTTTTTTTTACTTTGAATGACCTCAACAATGTAATATATAATTCTGCAGCCTCCTTGGGTAAGCTGTGATGGTCATATCTAATAATTTTGAGATTTATAAAGTATTAATCCTTATTCTAAATTGTTTTCTCATTATTTGATTAATTTATAAGTACTTTAGACTTGGCAGGCATTTAGATATAGTTCTTATTATGAAATTTAAGCCATAGTACTGAAATTGTATTCAATAACAACAACAAAATACAAATGTGTAAAGGCTATTTGAAGTTAAGAGAAATTGCATGCCTTCTTTTGATGCCCAGGAATAATGATAACTTTCTTTAGTCTTAAATGATTACTGAAGAATAAATATCAGTGGAAAGGTCACCAACCAACACATTTCCTTGAAATTTCAGAGCAGTGGGAGAGAATTTATTTTAAAGTGATAGTATATCACAAGGACAAATATTAACAAACTAGATTTTTAGATGGTGGAGTAGAAAAAACACTTCCAAGGTACTCTGCACCACACCACTTCCAAACTATGTAAAAAGTGGACTCTGAACAACATCTGGAGCTCCAGCACCCACAGAACAACACAGAGAAGCTAACCGCCAACTGAGGACAGCCCAGCAGCCCTGCAGGGAGTGGCCAGCACGGCACAATGCAACACTCTGGGAGCCGAGCCCAGGCCTGCTTGAGCAGCAATTTTAGCCCCAGCAAAGCAGGGTCAGCAGCCAGCTAGAGGGACCCCAGATCACCAGCAGCTGTGGAGATTCCAAAATTATCAACACAGATATGCCTAGGACAAAATGAGAGGTTATTGCCCTATAGACTTTGGGACCATTATTTGGGGATGATGTCGGCTTCTTCCCCTGGGGGCAAGAAGCAGCTGAGAAGCCGAGGAACAGAAGCCATTTGGCAGCTTCAGCTCCTGGTCTGTGAACTGTAGGGAGATGCAGCAATCAGTCTAGGGGTTAATCACTCTTGCTTTAACCTGCTTGGATCTGGATTGTGGTCTGGGGTGGAGGTCGTGGGGGGGGTATCCAGCTTGCCAGAAAGCTGTGAAGACCCCAACATTCCGGACAAAAGATACCCTGTCTGTTGGCAGAGGCCTACTGTGGCAACAAGCCCAAAAGTCCAGTAATTAAGTGGCAACATGTCAAGGCAAAGGAAACAAAATAAACAGAAAAATGCAACCTTAGACTCCTATTTTGGGGGCAAAGAGGAGCAAAGCATAGAAGAGTAAAAGGACTGTGAGGTCAGAAACCCTCCTCCAAAAGCCCCAAAGGAAAATATGAGCGGGTTACAGGCCATAAAGGACCTTAAGAAGGATTTTAAAAACCAAATAAGAGAAGTGGAGGAAAAATTGTGACGAGAAATAAGAAGGATGCAGGAAAAGTATGAAATAAGAGTCAACAGCCTGACTGAGGTAAATAACATCTTAAAAAATAGATTAACTCAAATGGCAAAGGAAGTTCAAAAGGGCAATGAGGAGAAGAATGCCTTAAAAACCCAAATTTGCCAGAAGGGAAAAGAATCTCAAAAGCTCACTGAGGAGACTCATTCCTTCAGAGTTAGACTGGAGCAAATGGAAGCTATTGACTTTATGAGAAATCAAGATGCTGTTAAGCAGATCCAAACAAATGAAAGAATAGAAGGCAATGTGAAATATCTCATTGGAAAAACCACTGCCCTGGAAAATATATCCAGGAGAGATAATTTAAAAATTATTGGACAACCTGAAAGCCATGATCAAAGAAAGAACCTACAAATCATCCTTCAAGAAATTCTCAAGGAAAATTGCCCTAATGTTTTAGACCCAGAGGGGGAAATAGAGGTTGAAAGAATCCAGAGATATCCTCCTGAATAAGATCCCATAAAGAAAACTCCTAGGAATATTATAGCCAGCTTCCAGAATTCCCAGATCAAGGAGAAAATACTATGAGTATCCAGGAAGAAACAATTTCAATATTGTGGAAACACAATCAGAATAGCCCAGGCCCTGGAAGCTTCTACACTGAGGGATCAAAGGGCATGGAATATGATATTCCAATGGAGCAAAAAACCTGGGAATAAAACCAAGAATCACCTACGCAGCAAAACTGAGTATCTTGTTTCAGGAGAAAATTTGGTCATTCAGTGGAATAGAGGACTTTCAAGCATCCTTGAGGAAAAAAAAAAAAAACAGAGTTGAATAGAAAATTTGACATTCAGACAAAGAAGCAAGAGATGCTTGAGAAGGTAATCAGGGAAAAGAAATCTAAAGGAACTTATTAAAATTGAACTATTGACATTCCTACATGGAAAAACAATAACTGTGACTGAGGAAACCCTTCCTCATTATGAAAATAATTGAAAAAGGTTATATGGGCATATGAATACATATATGAATATGTGTATATATGTTTACAGGTATACATGGATAGAGCCCATAGGTTGAATTTGGTGGGAAGGGATGATACTTAAGGGGTGTATTTCAGAGGTGAGAGAGGAAAGTGGCAAGAGGAGATGGGAAGAGACAGGGTAGGGTAAACCATCTCATGTAGAAGAGGCAAGGTGAAGTAGTTGCAGTGGAGGGCAAGAACAGGAAGGCAAAAAGACAAAACCATATTCTTATTCAATATGACTCAGGGAGAGAATGACATACAAATTAAATGGGATATTTCACCCTGCAGGAGAGTAGGTGGAAGGAGGATGAGAGGGAGGATGATGGAGGGGAGGGCATGCTGAGGGGAGGGGAACTTGGAAGTACCCACTTTCGAAGAGGGACAGGGACAGGATCAAAGTGAGGAATGCACCAGGTGGGGGGTGGGGTGGGTGGGAGGGAAATATAACCAGTCTTTTACAATATGTCTACTTTGGTAATGTTTTGCATAACTATACATGTACAACACATATTGAATTGCTTATCTTCCCAGAGGGAGTGGGTGACAAGGGACGAAGGGAATGGATCTGGGATTCGAAGTTTTAAGATTAAATGTTTCAAATGTATATAAATACTATTAGTAATACTATTTTGCATGTAATTGGGAGATAAGATGTGCAGGCATTGGGGCACAGAGATTCACCTTGCCCTAATGGCAAAGTTGAAGGGGGTATGGAAGAGGATATGGGAAAGAGCAGATTAGATGAGGGGATATATTGTGGGACTGCTATTCTGGGGTGGTGGGTAGGGGAAAAAATGGGGAAAAATTGTAACTCAAAATCTGGCTGAAATGATGTAAACCAGAAGTTAATAAAGCAATTGTTAAAATAAAAAAAAATGTAGATTTTTACATTGTTAAAATTGCCTCATATTTACTACTGTTATTATGTAAGGAAGATTACCAGATATTTGGTTTAGTAATAATTAACAATTGAATTGTCCAAATAAACTGAACAAAGAAGCATTTTGGCCATTGAGCCTATAGCAATTCAATCAGGTTAATTCTGGAATAGAAAACATGAAGACTTTACTCATCTATACTTGAAGATTTTCCAGTTCTTTGTAGTCTGGCAGGCTTAAGGAGTTCCCAGAACCCTAGAGTTGAATTAATCAATTAATAATTATTTGTAAAGCATCTAATCTGTGTCAGGGACCTGGTTCTAGAGATACTAAAAACAAAATTAAACAATTAACAGCTTTCATTGTTCTGAAATTAACAGACATATATTAATAACTAAATACAAAATGCAAATTCACAGAACTTCAATGTTACCTCCATACCCTGATGAGACAGAAATACTGGGCATCTGTGGAGAACAATCATCTAACATAGCTTCACTTTTATCTTATAACACACAAAATTGGCACAGGCTTCACCATTTTCCTCACAGTCAAATGTTAGAAAACTGATAAAACAATGTTACTGTCTTCCATTTGAAGCCCCTAATTCCTATTCCATGTGCTGTCTGAGAATTTTGGCCTTTAAGCTAAATGAAATGGGTAATGAAAATGGGCTCCTGGTGAGAGATTACATGGCTTTGGGTAATTTCAGGGAGTGCAGTTTGGGGGAAAATATTGAATTCTTTTGAACTCCACTTTGCATCTTTCTCCATAGCCCCTAGAGTTGGACTGAGTAAAGAATACCTCTTGACATTTGCTTTGAGATCCACTCTATAGGCCACCGGGTAAAATAAGAGAAGGGTCCTGTTTTCATCATGTTGTGCACCAAGAGAACCCACTGAGTTCAAAATGGATGTAGATTATTTTTTTTAATTGTGTAGCCCTTTATTAGCAACAAAAATAATAGGTATCTGTTGTATAACACGGGTAGTAGTTGACTATACTGGAGAATTATTATGTTTTAATACAGATCATTTATAAATGCAATTTTCATTATTAAAAAGCTTCCACCCTTGGGGCAGCTAGGAGGCACAGTGAGTAAGAGCACCGGCCTCGGAGCTGGGATGACCTGGGATCAAAACCAGCCTCAGAAAATGAGCACTTGCACACAAATAATGACTAGCCGTGTAACCTTGAGCAAGTTACTTTACCCCAATTGCTTTAATAAAAAAAGCTTCCACCCTTTTTTTTTTGGTTACAATTTGTAAAACTATTCTGAAAGCTGAATATATGTGCACAGGTCTGCAAAGAGTAGAAATTTAGAATATGGTAAAGGCTTTACAGGTTGTATTTGAAAGACCATCTACCACCATGATTTACATCCATCATCACTTTTTTATTTTTATTTCATTTTATTTTTTTTTTTTTGCTTTTTGGAGGGCAATTGGGGTTAAGTAACTTGCCCAGGGTCACACAGCTAGGTTTTTGTTTGTGTGCGTTGTGTCTGAGGCCAGATCTGAACTCAGGTACTTCTGACTCCAGGGCCGACGCTCTACTCACTGCACCACCTAGCCGCCCCCCATCATCACTTTTTTAAATCATAAAATTTTTTTTAAACAAATGCTTTATTAACTTCTGTTTTACATCATTCATTTCTGCCAGATTTTGAGTTATAATCATTTCCCCCCATTATTCCCCTACCCAACCTCCCAGAATAGTAGTCCCACAACATATCGCTTCCTCCAATCTGCTCTCTCCCATACCCCCATCGACTTTTCCATTAGAGGAAGGTGAATCTTTGTGTCCCAATGCCTGCACATCTTATCTCCCTATTACAAGCAAAAGAGTATTAATAATAGTATTTATATATGTTTGAAACATTTAATGTTAAGACCTCGAATTTCAGATCCATTTCCTTCCTCCCTTGTCACCCATTCCCTCTGGGGAGATAAGTAATTCAGTATATGTTGTACATGTCTAGCTATGCAAAACATTATGATAGTAGATATATTGTACAAGGCTGCGTATAATCCCCTCCCACTCATCCCACCCCCCACCTGGTCCATTCCCTACATGATCCTGTCCCTCTTCTATAGTGGGTACTTCCAACCTCCCCCCACCCCAAGGATGCCCTCCCATCCATCATCCCTCCTCTCATCCCCCTGCCCCCTATCCTGCTGTAGGTTGAGATATCCCATTTAGTATGTATGTCATTTTCTCCCTGAACCAAATTCAATGTGAATGTGGTTTTGCCTTTTTAGCCTTCCTTATTCTCCCCCTCCTTTGCAACCACTTCCCCTTGCTTCTTCTACATGGGGTAGTTTACCCTACCCTGTCTCTCCCCATCTCCTCTTGCCACTTCCTCTCTCACCTCATAATTTCATCCCTTGAGTATTCTCCCTTCCCAACAAATTCAACCTATGCCCTCTATCCATATATAACTATAACCATATACACACACATTCACATATGTATTCATATGACCACACCCCCTTCTTCCATTATTTTCATAGTGAGAAAGGTATCATCAGTAACAGTTATTGCTTTTCCATATAGGAATGTAAATAGTTCAATTTTGATAAGTTCCCCTTGATCTCTCTTCCCCGATTACCTTCTCAGGCATCTCTTCCTTCCTGTGTCCGGATGTCAAATTTTCTATTCAATTCTGGTTTTTTCGTCAAGAATGCTTGAAAGTCCTCTATTCCACTGAATGACAATATTTTCCCCTGAAATAAAATACTCAGTTTTGCTGGATAGGTGACCCTTGGGTTCATTCCCAGTTCTTTTGCCCTCTGGAATATCATATTCCATGCCCTTCCATCCCTCAGTGTAGAAGCTGCCAGGTCCTGGGCTGTTCTGATTGTGTTTCCACAATATTGAAATTGTTTCTTCCTGGCTGCTTGTAGTATTTTCTCCTTGATCTGGGGATTCTGGAACCTGGCTATAATATTCCTGGGAGTTTTCTTTTTTGGGATCTTTTTCAGGAGGTGATCTGTGGATTCTTTCAACCTCTATTTTGCCCTCTGGATCTAAAACATCAGGGCAATTTTCCTTGAGAATTTCTTGAAGGGTGATTTCTAGGTTCTTTCTTTGATCATGGCTTTCAGGCAGTCCAATAATTTTAAATTGTCTCTCCTGGATCTATTTTCCAGGTCAGTGGTTTTTCCCATGAGATATTTCACATTTGCCTTCTAATCTTTCGTTTGTTTGGATCTGCTTAACAGCATCTTGATTTCTCATAAAGTCATTAGCTTCCATTTGCTCCAGTCTAACTCTGAAGGAATGAATCTCCTCAGTGAACTTTTGAGATTCTTTTCCATCTGGCAAATTCGACTTTTTAAGGCATTCTTCTCCTCATTGCCCTTTTGGGCCTCCTTTGCCATTTGAGCTAGTCTATTTTTTAAGGTGTTGTTTTCCTCAGTCAGGCTGTTGACCCTCATTTCATACTTTTCCTGCATCCTTTTCATTCCTCTTTCCAATTTTTCCTCCACTTCTCTTATTTGATTTTTAAAGTCCTTCTTAAGGTCCTCTATGGCCTGCAACCCGCTCATATTTTCCCCTGGGGCTTTTGGAGCAGGACTTCTGACCTCACAGTCCTTTTCCCTCTCTATGCCCCCAAAATAGGAGTCTAGGGTTGAATTTTTCTGTTTCCTTTGCCTTGCCATGTTGCCACTTAATTCTTTGACTTTTGGGCTTGTTGCCACACTATGGCTTTAAGGCCAGATAGAGGAATTTTCGTCCCGAACGTGTGGGGGGCAACTTCCGTTTCTGGCAAGCTGTAAACTCACCCACGACTTCCACCCTAGATCACAGTCCAGATCCAGGGAGGTTAAAGCAAGAGCGATTACCCCCCAAGACTGATCACTGTATCTCCCCAGGATTTGTAGGCTGGGAGCCAGAGCTGCCTCTGAAAACTACAAAATGGCGTGTCTCCTCACGGCTTCTAGCCCCGAGGGGAGGGAGCTGACTCATTCCCCAAATACAGGTCCCAAAGTCCATAGGACACTAACCTCTTACTTTGTCCTAGGCATGTCTATGTTGATAATTCTGGAATCTCCACAGCTCCTGGTGTTCTGGGGTTCCTCCAGCCGGCTGCTGGCCCTGCCGCCCTGGGGCTAAAACCTCGGCTCACAGGGACCTTGGCTTGGCTCGGCTCCTGCGCTCTGCGCGCTGCCAGGTCCCAGACCTCTGCGCTGGTCCTTCCTGCAGGGCTGCTGGGCTGTCCTCAGCGGGAGGTTAGCTTCTCTGTGTCATTCTGTGGGTGCTGGGGCTCCAGAAGCTGTTCAGAGTCCCCTTTTACATAGTTTGGGGGGAAACTGGGGGCGGAGAGGCTTGGAGGAGCTGTTTCTACTCTGCCATCTTGGCTCCGCCCCACTGTTGTGGTAAATCAAAATATTTTGATGCCAGTCTTCCTTCCTTCCATTGTCCTAAACATGAAAGCATTTTATAATGAGTTGAAATTAAGGAAGGACTACACGGACTAGAAAAGAAAAGACTAAAAAAAGACTAGACTAAAAAAGAAAAGAAGAAAGTTCTGTTACTTTTGAGGTTTCAGTATCCCCAGTGACCAGGAACTGTATCTTTGTAAGGGCTGGGCTGGGACCCCATGTGAGAATGAGTATGCGCAGGTGGTATCCCTGAGTATTTACAGTGGACTGTAAGTGCTCCAGCTGCATAACTCACTGAACTGTCTTGCCAGTTTCTACACTGGCTTGACTGGGCATAATTCAAAAATGAGAAGCTCATATTCATTCCATTTTCCTGGAGTTCTGTGATAGCATTTAGTAACACCCCAATGGGATGTCTTCCCCATATTGTGTTATGGTATTTCTTCAAGTAATTACTAAAAGATACAAGGTCTAGTTGTTCTATCATACTCATGCCCATTTTATCTAGATGTTCAATGGATCTATAAATCTCCCCCTGGGTTAATCATAGTAACTGTAACAGAACCTTTGACCCCAATGGCAGAAACCAGAAGAAACCACAAAGAGATTACTAAGATCTGCTAGATATTTACTGAAGAGATTTCTGAATTCCTGTTCTTTTAACTCACTCAGAGCTCCAACCAATACAGGAATAGTGGTAAACTCATCCTTAGGGCTTTCCATGGCTTTAGAAGTATAAGGCAAATGCATTTCAATACTGTGTTCATCTTCATCTGTCTGCAGAGACATGGGCTCAAACATTCCTGTCTTCCATAGCTCTTCATAAATCTTTTGATCAATATGAAGGTCATACAGGGGTGTTTTATATATATATATATATATATATATATATATATATATATATATATATATATATATATTTGCGTGTGTGTGTGTGTGTATATATCCACAGTGGAAAGTGCACATCGAGATAGGGGCACATGATGGGAAGGCCCAGGGATGAATATTCTCCAGGTAATAGATGGATCCACTTGTTTGTAAGCATGAGCAGCACAAGATCCACAGTAAGTGTATCCTGCATGGGGGCAGGGGGGCAATAATGGCTCTAGCAGGTCTTTTTGTGGACTGTACTTGTGAAAGCCAACCTTCTAATTGTGCATTCAGTCGAGGACCTGAGTCTGTGTACCAGCTCCCGGAGTGACTGGCTTCCCGGCAGACCACTCAGTTGGACATCTTGGAACCTGTGCCGCCTATGGGGTATGGGGATGAATGAGGAGGCAGCTGCGGCTGCTGCAGGAACAGCTCAGGGAGAGGACTAAGCACTAAGGGCCCAGAACAGAAGGAGGCGGCCCCTGGGAGGGGATCAGCCCGACCCAGGAGGAGGAGGAGGAGGAGGAGATGGCCGCAGTGGCCCAGTCCTGGATCACCATGCACGTGGACGGCCACCAGAAGGGGCCCAAGGCAGCCTCACAGATTGTGGCAGAGCCCTGGTGCCGGCCCCCAGAGTCGCCACTTCTCCCCCTGGGGGCCTGTAGATTATTCTTATATTGCTTGAAATTTGAGGATATCAATAGCAAAGAAGCTTATCTAAATGAATATATAAGTTTTACCTGATTGGTAATTTTTTTGAAGGCAATGCTATGCATGATTTTCTTATTGGTTATATGTATATGTGTGTTTTTCTTATATTCATTGGAAATCAAAACAATTACTCCCTTTTAACTTTGACCTTCTCTGATTCATCTGTATTTAATCATTCCTCTTATATGCCTTCCATTTCACCCCACATATACACCCCATTTACACATAGTTTTGTTGTTCTTTTTGTTGCTCCTGATTATTATTATTTTTTTTTTTTTTGCTTTTTGGAGAGCAGGGGTTAAGTAACTTGCCCAAGGATACACGGCTAGGTTTTTATTTGTGTTGCGTTAAGTGTCTGAGGCCGGATCCGAACTCAGGTCCTTCTGACTCCAGGGCCGGCACTCTACTCCTGATTATTTTTTTAAGCTAATATCAGTGTAGATAAATGATCTTGTTTTGTTTTGTTCTTCCAGAATTTACCATCAGAGGAAATAAACAGAGGGTGATAGTAGATTTAGAATTAAGAAGCTAGGGAATTCAAGAGTTGTGTATATTTTTCATCATTACTAAAACATAGATTTTTACTACTCTTACTAGTAAGGTTTTGTATGAACAACTAAAAAAGAACTACTACAAAAAGTCACAGAAAATTGAGGATTTCTCTTAAGGGCAAGAATGAAGAGCATATATTATTTCCATTGATGAATTTAAACCACTCAATAGCAGAGATTATTTTATTTTTGACTTTGTATTTTCCGTGTCTAATATAACACCTAGCACATATTAGGGTTGCTCATAAATACTTATTGATTGATTAGTTGATAAAATTGGTAAGATGTAAAAAGAATAAAATAGACTACTAAAATTTCATCAGAAATAAACATGCCTTTTAAAATTATATTGAATATAGGTGGTTTCATAATTGATTAATAATTTTATCAGTAACTTATATAGGCAGCTCCAAAATAAGCAGTCTTTAGTAAGGAAAGTTCAGATATGGTATGATTGTGACTATTCCTTTTCATAAAGACTAAAAAGCATAAAGATCATTTATAAGAAGTACAAATAATTTTCACATTAAAACAAAACACCTAAACTACTTCCAAAAATATTCAGTGATTATACTCCAAGTCATTAAGGCTTTGTATCTTTTCATTAAGACTCCCTACCACGACTACTGATATTTCTTTGCTTAAGAGCATACATAAAGCACAATTGCTATCAAGTTTTGTTTTGTTTTGTTTTTCTTCATCTGCTAAAGAAATATGATCTGATTTGAAAAAGAGCTTGGGAGTCAAAGGGTCCATTCTGTTCATTCACTGCACTTCTAGGCACAGCATTCAGTAGGAATTACACATGATAAACATAGACATGCATTAACTGTTACAGTTGATAGCAATAATGGGAGATTTTCCAAGAATTAATGAAATACAAATAAAAAAAGTCAAAACTTCACATTCATTTTGGATCTTGGAAAAACACTTTCTCATATTTCTCTTTATTTCAATTAAATGTAGTGAAATGTTAAACTGTAAAGAGAAAAAGAAATAAAAAGGACATATTTTAAGGACTTAGCTATTAGGAATACATAGTAGGCAAAAAAAACTTGGAGAAATGATAGATTATAATAATTTGTTATATGAAGTCTTTCAAGGTACTCAATGTTGACTTTACTGTTAAGGATTTAAATGAATGACTATTTGCCTTTCAACTGTCAATTCAATTCAACTCCATCCAACAAACATATATTAGATTCTGTATAGTAGCAATTAGGTCACAAGATGGATAGAGAGGGAAGATGCTAGTGACAAAAAATCCAATTCAAGGCAGCTAGATGGTATGATAGATAGAGTGCCAGGCCTGGGGTCAAGATGACTGGACTTCAAACAAGCCTCAGAAATTGCTAGCCCTGTGACTCTAACCATGTAACTTAGTCACTATCTATTAAGGGACAGGAAAGATCTTCAAATCCCCATTACCATTACACTGCCTCATTTTCCTCAGTTGTAAAATCAAGATAACAGGAGCATCTACCTGCCAGAGTTGTTATATGGATGAAATGCAATAGTATTTTGAAGTGTTAACTATAGTGCCTGGCATAGAACAAGCATTTAATGCTTGTTTCATTCTTTCCACATACTCTATATATCTCTTATATATCCCTAGTAATTTATACATTGTTTCCCCTATTAGAGTATAAACTCATTCAGGCTTCTGGGGGTGGAGTTAAGACAGCACAGAGGAGAAATTATTCAGCTGAGCTCTCTCTACTTTCCTCTTGTCACAAATTTAAAATAATACTTCAAATCAAATCTGAAGTGACTGAGCCAATAAAAGGTTATAGGAAGATTTTTTTTTCCTGAGCCCAAAACAACTTTGGTGGACAGAGAGATCTGTGACATAAAGTGGAGGCTAACTTAAAGCACATATAGATGAAATACCAAAAACAGGATCAAGCAGTGACTCGCTTGACCTTCCCCCAAAACCCTCCAAACACCTTAAAACAATGCCTAAGCAAATTCTAGAGTGGCAGTTTTGTATCCACAAAAAAATGGAGTGAATCAATTGTCCAGCAAAGACAACTTGGAAGATTGGTAAGAAAGGCCTGTTGCACCAGGATGAGAAAGGAGAGCGGTCTAGCACAGTCATAGGAGCACAGTCTGGGTCCCAGGAAAGGAAGACCAGGCCTTTGAGCAACTGAATCAGTGGCATTGTTGGTGGTTTCCAGATCTCTCAGTCCATGGATGCCAAAAACAACTTAGAAGGTCAGCAGGAAAGGTCTGTGTCATTTGGGTGAGAGTGGAGCAGAGTCTAGCTCAAGTCACACCAGCATAACCCAAACCAGGAGCCAGCCTTCTGAGTCACTGAATTGGCAACGGGAGCAGCTGCCTCTGGAGCTCTCAGCCCACAGAGCGTAAAGGGGGAACAACTGGTCAGAAGAAGATTACAGGGGTTTCTTTGCTAGCACCGAGGCAGTACACATGGTAGTACATAAGTATTTGGCAATACTTACATCCCAGTAGCGATTCTGGGTGGCAGTTCCAGGGCAAGGTGGAGCACTAGCACACCAGAGCCTGTGACCCTATGAAGCAAGGACCCTCCTTACAGTTCCAGGGCAGAAGAGTGCTTGTGGTCACTCAGAGAACATAACACAGGGCAGGAGAGTAATAAGCACCTCTCCTAAGATAGTAGCACATTGGAAAAAACTGAAAACTTCCAGGGCCCTAAAAGTATCTCAGAAAATAGGTTTGCAAATGCCCTGAAGACTGGAACAGTGTGCCCTCCACCCTGGAAGTAGAGCTCTACTTTACCAAAGAGTAAAGAGTCAAGTATTAGGCTGGGAAACTGAACAAATAACAGAAAAAACAAACAAAACAAAACAAAACAAACAAACAAAAAACATTTCCGACCACAGAAATATAATATGGTAATAAGGAAGATGAAAACACAGATTTCAGAGAAAACAACACAATCAAAGTTCCTCTAGCCAAATCATCCAAGAAAAATAAAAATTGGTCTCAGGCCATGGCAGAAAAACAATTTTGAAAATATAGTAAGAGAAGTAGAGGAAAAATTGTGAAGAGAAATGGGAATGATGCAAGAAAATCACAGAACATAAGTCAACAGGATGGTAAAGGAGATGCACACAATAAAAGATACTGAAGAAAATAACACCTTGAAAAATAGACTATACCAAATGATAAAAGAGGTACAAAAAGTAAATGAGTAGAGGAATGTCTTAAAAATTGGCCAAATGGGAAAAGAGGTACAAAAATTCATTGAAAAAAACACTCTTTTAAAAGTAGAATTGAGCAAATGGAAAATAAAGACTTAGGAAAAAGCAATAAATTATAAATAAAAACAAAAAGAATAAAAAAATAGAAGGCAAAGAGAAATACTTCCCCTGAAGTGTTTGTAACAGCAAGCAAAGTAGGATTTTTTTTTTTTTCTGGATTGAGTTTTAGTCAATCAAGTTCCTTTGGTTGAGTCTTGCTTTTGATTGAATCAAGAGTCTTTGCGTGTCTCAAGAGTCTTTGATTGGAAACAGTATATATTGTATTGCTTGGAGAAAGAGCCCAGTGTAGAGAGAGGAGCAGAGCTGAGAGAAAGAAATGACCATGAGCTGGCTAAGAGGACTTGCTTGTGGGTAGACCGAACAGAAAGAATGTTCATGATATCAGTGCTCTGTCTGTTTATTTGTATCAGTTTCTCAGACAGAAATTTTGTCTGCTGGTCATTATGAGTGAATTGAGCTGAAGAGTGGAGATCTGCCCATGGGAAAGAGGCTTAGCTTAAGAGTTGTTAAAGTGAATTGAGATGATGGTGCTGTTAATGTGTATAAGTATTATTGTAACCCTATTAAGCTTTGTTTCCCTAGAAACAGAAGCTGTGGGCAGGAACCCCTGGAGCCTGCTATCATGAAGGAGTTTGGAGTGGAGCAGTTCTTGTGAGCTGAGATATGGAGCAGGAACTGAGAGCTTCCTTTATGTGAATCTAGTTGAGAGTAGGGAGTGGTGAACTCACAGAGGAAGAGCCATGTTGTTCGGAAGTCAGCCTCAAGTCAAGATGAAAGAGGATTTTACTTGAACACTGTGAATTGATTGATAAGATTGTGACTTACTATGACATAGGGGTGAATGGTGGTTGTACTTTCTGCTACTCCTTAAAGATGTTGTGTTAGGGAAGACCCTAGTTTGGAACCCCTGCTTGAAAACGAGTATTTTGGGGGATGCTACTGAATGTAATAATATATGCTGTTGGGGATTCTGAGGAATGCTATAAGATATACTGAATGAAATGTTTTGTTTTAAGACTATGTGGTCACCTTAGTAATAAGTTGTTACATTATGTTATTGTGAATGTTATGCTCTAGTTTACTCCTGAATGAATAGAGAGTTCATTATACTATATGATTAGACCCTTGAAGTCCTTAGGTATGCAGCCATGACTGGCATAACATGATTATATTCAGTTGTGCTGGATAGGTGATTCTTAGTTTTAATCCTAGCTTCTTCAACTTGTAATTATATTCCAAGCCGTCTGATCTTTTGAGGAACATTATCACTTCTGGTCCTAAAAGTTCCTAGTCCTTGAGGAAAAGTATAATTTCCAGTCCTAAAGGATCAATGGCTTTCCCTGAGTAAGGACCAGTGTGTGGATCAGGGGTATAGTGACCACACCTCTCCACAGATTACATTGAAAGACCTTGAAAGCACTAAAAATCTCCAAACCCCCAGAACTAGAATTGGAAACACAGCACAAAAAATCCTAAATCTTGAGATAGTGCTCACTCCAAACCTTTTCTATACACACACACACACACACACACACACACACACACACACACACACACACACAAAAATAATGATCATGTATTAGGACACAAAAGCTTCTAGTCAACTTCAAACAAGTAGGGTTATTAAAAACACCCTCTTCAGACAATAGTGCAATAAAATTTTTCATTTAATAAAGGTTCTATAGCTCCAAAGTTTGTCCAGAGTACACTTCTACCTGAATTGGGGAAGGTGGATGCTGCAGCTGCACAGAAGTCCTGTTTCTACTCCCTGCATAATATAATTCTAATTGAATACTCTTTTGTTATAAGAAATAATGGGTAGGATGGTTTCAGAAAACCTGGGAAAATGTATATGATGAACTCATAAAAAGTAATGTGAGAAGAACCAAGAAAGACTTGTACACTGTAACAGCAATATTAAAAGAATGATCCCCTGTGATAGACTTACTTATTCTGATCAATACAGTTGATCCAAGACAATTCCAAAGAACTCATGATGAAAAAATACAGTCTATGTCCAGAGAAAGAAATGATAGACTTAGAATGGAGACTGAAACATATTTTTAAACTTTGTTTTTCTTGTTTTATTTTGTTTCATTTCATTGTTGTTGAAACATGGCTAAGATTGAAATATGTTTTCTTGTGACTATATATATATATATAATTGAAATCCTATTGGTTGCCATCTCAATAAGTGGTTGAATGTTGGCAAGGAGAGTGAATTTGTAATTAAATTTTTTTAAACGAATGTTAAAATGTTTGCATATAGTTGGAAAGTTTAACAAATATATATTTAAAAGAAAGCATAGTAATTCTAAGTTAGTGATCAGACAGCTACATGGCATGTTGGATTGAACACTATGCTTGGAATCAGGAAGACATATCTTCAGTTTAAATTTGGACTCAGACATATATTAGCTATGTGACCCTGAGCAAATTTCTAAAATGAGCAGGTAAGATAAAAGTATTAACTCATAATAACAACTGATATATAACAATATAATTTTTATATTTTAAAAGGTAAACATTGACACACATTTACACATAGTATGTATGTGAATGTGTGTGTATACCTTTGAGCCTAGTGACAACTTTGTGACATAGGTCCTGCTATTATGCCTATTTTACAAAAGAGGAAACAGGTTCATAGAATTATTTTTTTCCCCAGGATGATAGAGGTAGGAAGTATCTGTAGGAAGTTTTAAATGGTGGTCTTTCTGACTCCAAGATGTTCTTGCTTTAGACAAATTCTGTTTATTCAAGACATCTTGAGGTGTGTTTCTATTTTCATTAACTTTAGTTATCAGTAGTTGTGATCATTGGGGACTGCCAAACAGTACTCAGGATTCATGCACAGTATTTACAGGGCAAGTGTCAATCATTCAATCAACAAACATTTATAAAGTATCTATAATGTACCCAACCTGAAGACACAAAAAAATTAAAAAAAAAATACTTCCTCTGCTCAAGGTGCTTACATTTTATTAAGAGAAATAACAAGAGGGGTGGCTAGGTGGCACAGTGAGTAAGAATGCCAGCCCTGGAGTCAGGAGGACCCAGGTTCAGTTCCAGCCTCAGAAAATTAGCACCCATACATAAAATAATAACTAGCCATATAACCTTGAGCAAGTTACTTAACCCCAATTGCTTTAAAAAAAAAGTGAGAGAAATAACAAGGGAATACACACACACACACACACACACACACACACACACACACATATATATATATATATATATGCATTTAAGAAATTTTTAAAAATAGTTAGGGCCTTCCTTAGATACTTACTAGTTATATGGGCCATGGCAAGCCTCTAACTTTGTATGCCTTGGTTACTTTAATTGTTAAATGGGCATAATAATAGTGCTACATCCTAGGGTTTTTAAAAGGATTAAAATGTATGAATATTCATAAATCACTGAGCACAGTGAGTGGTACATAGTAAGCACTATATAAACACTCTTACTATTAATACTGTTGTTATTGTTATTATTATTATCATCATCATCATCATCATCATCATCATCATCATTATTATATACAATGTGGTGTTTGAACTGAGTTTTGTGGGGATTGAGTTTTTTGGGTCATTTTCAGTTTTAGTGATTTATTTTGTTTTCTCTCCCTAAATAATTATTTGTTTGGGTGTAGACAATATTTAAAAAACCCATACTGTGGAAAGTATATCAAAATGCTCACAGCTTGTTTTCCTAGGCAAATGAAACTATAATTTATACAAAATTAGTCCATTGGTTATTTCCGTCTTACATTTAATGAACGTTTTAGGTATCTAACTAAAGACAAAGAGTAATATGATACAAGGTATAGTGCTTACTAGAATTTGGAGCCTCACATGTGCTATCATGAAGTCTATTCAACAAGTATCTACTAAGGACTACTTATGTACTAGAAATACAAAGATGAGAACAATTTTTTCTTTCATGGCATTTATTAGATATGCATTATTGTGTCCATTTCACAGATGAAGTAATTATGATGCTAAGAGATTGTGTAGCTTGCCCATGGTCATACTGCTAAGAAATATGTGAATCAGAATTTGAAGCTGGGTGTCAGAAACCCAAAGACTTCACCCAAGTCATTGTGAAGAATTCTGTCTTTCAACTACTGAAGAATTATTTTCTAGGCTAGAATGCATATATTCACATCAATACATATTTAGTAAATACCTATTACATGCATAGCACCTTAAAAGGTACTGAGGATACAAAGGCAAAAATCCCCAGTCTATCAGAGCTTATAATATTTCAAATGAAATGTACACATGTAGGTGAATACATTAAATAATTGGCCATTTGTCCTGGTTTATTTTATCCAATGATATCTAAAATTTTATAAGCATTTGATACATTTGTTTTAAGGGTAATAAATATTAGGCTGCTAGGTACTGATCAACATTTGTCCAACTTCAAATATAGACAAGTCAGAGAGATGCTGAGTGGAGACTATACCATCCGTTTTGTCCACAAGACTAATTATTATGTGAAAACCACTGTATTTTCAGTTTAAAAAAGGAACACACATACACATACACACTCACAGACAGAGAGAAGATGTATTATACTTTCCCAACATGACCTTCCTTTTCCCTGGTTCTACTGTTTATAACTTAATAATTTAATAAAATACAAACCTAAAATAAGAAATACCAAGGCTTATTTTGTTTTGACTATTGAGTAATTATTTTAGTAGACACATTTTCTTTCTAGGAATAGCAGTTCCCCATTCTTCCCTCTGGCCAATAGAGCTGATTTGATTACAGAAAATATATCCCTTTTTGTTTCTATAGCTCTCATGAACTCTGAACCTCATGGCTGGAGCTTTGTTATATACCAATGTCTTCATACGCCTACACCCCTCTTCCCCCTCCTGTCCTATCCTCCAACCACCACTTTTATTCCAAAATAATTGTAAGACCTAATTTCTTTACTCATAGACTGTCTTTTTGGATTTATTTAGACTTTTGTTTTCTGAAATAATTGAACCCATTGCTTATGATCAAAGAGACTTAAGACTGGTATTCTGATCAGTCAAACTGACCCCCTCATTTTACATGTGAGTAAACTGAGGTGAAAAGGTAAATAATTTGTTCAAATTCAGTTCCCAAATTTAATTTTCATTTCAGAAGTTGACATCAAAATTAAAATTGCTGATTCCCCTAACACTATTTCTATTTTACTTCTTTTACTTTAAATTAATGCTTTATTTATAATATAAATAATTTACAATGTTGCCTGACTGTGTATTTAGTGTTTTGTACACATAGTCCCCTAACTTTCTAAAGAAAGATGAGAGGTGCAATCCCACTTCTCTTTGGTTGTCATCTTAGCCACTACAATTCTGTAGCATTCAGCTTCATCCTCAAACTAATTTCAAAAAAGCATGATTATTATGGGGTAAAAAGGAAACTGGAGTATATGGCTAGAGTATAGAGAAGGTATGCCTGTGCAAACAAGTGAATTCAAGGAACTGGAAAATAGAGGTAAAGGAGTCAAAACATTAGTTTAGCATTGTGTGGAGAAAACAGAGACCTGAATTATTGTTTCTGTTGTTCACTAGTGTCCAAATTTTGTGACTCCAAAGACCATACTCTCTATGGAGCTTTCGTGGCAAAAGTACTATAGTGGTTTACTACTTCCTTCTCCAGTGGATTGAGGCAAACAGTGTTTTAGTGACTGGAAAAGGATCACTCAGCTATTAAGTGCCTGAGACTGGATTTGAATTCACTGATTGTGATTACACTGATATAATTCCTGATTCTAGATTCAATGTTGTATCCACTGTGTCATCTACTTAACCACCAACTGGGTTATTGATGATGGTGATGATGGTGGTGGTGGTAATGATGATGATGACTGCCAGTTCCAGTGTCACATAGACACAGTCTTCTAGTCTATGGATAGATGATCATTGTTGTTGTTTTGGAAGTTAATTCTAGTGTCACACAGATACAGACTTGAAGTCTGTGGGTATAAATATTGCTTACACATGTCAAGCAAAGAAACATTTTAAAAACCTCATTTTAATTGAACAAAATAAACTTCTATGACCTAGAAATCAATTACTTCCCTTCATGAAAAATGTGGCCAATGTACTCCAACAGCTGGACTTGAATAAGCTTAGTAAATACAGTTTTCTTCCATAAACCAAAATCGTATGGAACAAAATACCCTTCACTTTAACAGTTCTTTAAAAAAGTATCAAATTACATAATATTTTATTTCTACAGTGTTTAGAGACACTCTTCTTCTCTGAGAAAAGGAAAATTAAGAAATAAGTTATGTGGTGGCTATGTGGCACAGTGAATAAAGTACCAGCCATGGAGTCAGGAGTTCGAATTTGGCCACATACACTTACTAGCCATGTGAACTTGGGCAAGTCACTTAATACCAAGTACCCTGTTTTCTCCCCTCCCAAAAGCAAAAACAGCAAACAAACAAAAGCAGTGAGGTACATTTTTTTGGAAGGCAGGTTGTTGATAATGACCCTGTCATGTCACATTTCTCTGTTATTTGCAGCTTTACATGCATGTATATGAGTATATACCCAACACTTTTTCCAGTCTCTAACTGTAAGGTAACAGAGCTATTTTCTTATGAAAAGAAAAAGAGGTAAAAAATAAAGGTGTCTCATTAAATACTGATAATGATCCACATGTTTTCAGTTGTATAAATACCAAAGACAAATTGAAAAAGGTTAGGACTAATGAGATGTAACTGAGCAATTTAAAGTTTAGTATGAATGTCAAGAGAATCTCTGTAATGGATGGTCCTCAACTATGCAGACATCTAACCAAATGACATAAAAAGAGATTGGCTGCTTCATACTATTCATTATGAGTCCAAATAAATATATTATTTTTAATAGAATGACAGAATTTCATTACCTTATTTTTGGAAGGGTCCTTAGAGTTCATTTAACCTAGAGATGACATACACATTTTCTGAAGACACATAATGCAGTCAATATAAATAAAACATATTAAGATGTAATTAGGAAATATTTAATAATAAAATAACAATAAAGCAATATTTTGTTGAACAATGAAAATTCAATAGAACATAGATAGTTTAAAATGTGGTTTTCTATTCAATGTGAAGCCTACAGGGATCATTATATATGTTTTTGTGGTGCTATTTCTATTTATCTGACAACACTTATCTAGTCCAAATTCTTCAACTTGTAGATAAAAGAGAACCAGTCATGTCAATTGCCTCATTCTAAGTCAGTAACAAAGCTGCAGACTCACTGTCAATAACATATATACCACGTTATAAAAAAAATCATGCTGATATCTGTTAGGAGTCATCCAGAATGAAAACCCTTAACTTTTTATTTTTACCCTGAATCTCAGTGTGGCATAATGGATAGAGCTCTAGTCTCCTAGCCATAGATCTGAGCCATCCTCTGACACATAGGCAAATCAAAATCTTTCATTGCCTAGGTAATTTTCTAAGATTATAAGTTACTGAGAAGTTTCTGGTTGTATTGGTAGAAGGGGTTCCATTACTGAAGTTATCTATGTCAATGAAATCAGAGGCTCATTTCCTTTTCATCCTCAGAGTATAGCATCAAGCCTAGAGTATAATGGGCCATTAATAAATGCTTATTGATTTGATTTTAATTCAAACTATACTCTCATGCTTTAAGTACCCCATTGTGACCAATGTCAGAGGGGGAACAGTGGAGGATATAGGAGAGAGTGGATTGGGGAAGGGGGTGTTCAATGGGATCAATGTTTTAGGGTGGTGGGTAGGGGAAAATGGGGAGAAAATTTGTAACTCAAATTCTTGTGGAAATGAATGATGTAAACTAAAAATAAACATAAAATTTAACTTAAAAAAGGAAAATACTTTTCTCCCTATACAATACTTCCTCTCTATATAAAAAGCTTCTGAAAAAGTTCTTTGTAGTTCTTGAAGTACTATAAAATATCAGTGTTGATTAACATTGGTGGGCATTCTATGGTGAATGCTAAACGCATAGGAGAGACCATGATAAGTAAAGTAACATGATTAACCGAAGATTAGGGGAGTTGAAAAAAATATCTCCTAAAGAAATGAAGAGTGAATAGAGCTTTGAAGATGCGACAAGATTCATGGATAAAAAGAAGAGAAACCATCCTAGTTGGCAGACATAATGAACAAAGAATTAGAAGTGGACATGAGGATTGAGTGGGGATAGCATAAGAAGGACATTCTGCCAGCAAAGCAAAAAATCCAGAGTATTAAATAGTGGGAGATGAGGTTAAGGCATGTAGATTGAGACAGATCCTGGAGAGTCATGAATACTATGTTTCCTACTCCATATCCTCCAATGAAACTATGCTACTTATTATTGTACCTGAAATCCCATCCCCTACACTGCATCTTAGCACAGGCTAATCTCTAAGATGATGTGCTCTACCTTCTCATTGTTTCCTTTTAGAATTCTTCACTCTTCTTAAATGAAAGTACTAGCTCCATTACAACCCCCCCTTCCAATGTCCTAAAAAAAGAATATTTATATATAGATACAGATATAGATATGGATATACACGCATATATATATGCCTATATATGTATGTATGTATATTAGTATATATACTATATGATATCAGTACACACACACACACACACACACACATATATATATATACACACACCCACACCCACATACATACTTATCAGAGAGTGAATTACTAAATAGCATTACATGACTATAACAAAAATATTTGGATTTGTCTATTTACAAAAATATGAAAAATTATCAATAGAACCATGCTAATTACCTCTTTGGTGAAATAAATAGATGTAGGTACATAAAAGCAGACAGATAAACACTCACATATTACCTGTTTTCTATATTTGATTTGATTTTTATTTTTTATGATAGTTATATTTGCCATTTTTATTAATTCAGGCTCTTATACTGATTTATGATTCAGAAAGTCAACATTTAAAGGGTCTATAATTTTGTTTGTACACCAATATTGCATGTTATAGTTCACTTTACAGCCGAATGGATACATTTCTAAGGTTTTTATGTCTAAAACTTCATCACTGCTTGGTCCACCCCAGTGAGGATCTCTTTGATTTTACTTTATTTGAAACTTCAGATATATATATAATATATGCATGTTGGAAGTAAAGGAACTAAGAGGGAAGTGTTCTTTTAGAGAACATCAAGAAATATGTGACATTTATTAGTATGTTCCTTCAAGAACAAAATGGGTCCACAGTATGTTTAGTTATTCTCATCTGAAAATTTCTGTACTTCATCATGGTGTTCCATTTGATTGATTCTCTCTTCAATATGACCATCCACCTTTTGGGATTTTCTATATTCATATTTGCCAAGGCCATTTCAAGAACTATATTCAGTCTTATTTTACATCTAAATTTGATTTTGTAAGCAATTATTTCTTTATGACAGTTTCATTTATTACACTTGCTAATCTGTCATATAACATGACATCTAGTTCTACCAGTGAAGTCACTGTTTTCAGCTAATAGCTTTAAATATGCCATTAATAAAGAAAACAATTCTATTTGACCCTGATTCCTCTTCGTGCTATGGAACAAACAGACATTTTTAAAGGTCTTCAATTTATAAAAATAATCATAATTCTATGAAAAATAAAAATTATTTAGTATAGGCACATATACTTCTTCTAAATAGTAGTTGTACTATATATGCTAGGGTCTGAGACAAATCTTGCATGTAGCAAGAGGATGTACCTCCATACGTAAATCTATTTATGCCAAGAATCACTTTATAAATTGTATAATTAATCTTATGTAAATGCTGTTCCATATTTCTAAAGATTCAATACTTAGAGAATAAAAATAGTGTTTAATATTCCAAATAACTATAAACAAAATAAGTTTTAAAATGTGAAGCAAATATCATGATCCTATGCTAGCAAATAAAATTTCATTGGTATCACTGAAACTGGGAAGTGTAGAACTGATGACTAGAATACTGCTTTGGAACTGAAAATTTTATACAAAAGTATTAGAATGCACAACAGGTAGAAGAATAACTCTTTATTATATTAAGAAGATGCAGTCAATTAAAATAATTGAAGAGAGAGTAATTTACCATGGGGAGAAGTTAGATAAAACTCAATGAAAAGGGGGGAAAAAGTGTTATTTAATAAGTATGCTATAGATCACTTATCTAAAAGAAGGAAATAGATAAGTATTTTTAAGGAACAGAACATAACCATGATATGAAGATGTCATAAGAAGTAATGAAATAAATAAACCATGGTTAACAGTGGTAGACAGAATGTTGCTTTTGTACTCAGAGGACCTGAATTTTATTCCAACCCTTATAGGTAGTATCTATTTGATCAGGGGGTAAGTGATATATTTCTGGACCTCAATTTCCTTCTACATATAATTGAGGGCCTCAGAGGACCCTTCTAGCTGTAAATATTTTATACTATGAATTTTCTCTTCTGAAAGTACAGTAGCTAATAAATTCTTGACTTGCCTTACAGATAATATCATTCTTCAAAAGGGTAATGAAGTGTTTAGAAGAATTTCTATTATTAGTTCTAATCAAGAAGGAAGAACTCATTGCAGAAGTAGAAATGATGAGAAATTTATGAAGCGATAGCTTCATGTTTGAATTCATGACAAAGAAAGACAGAAAAGCCAGGCATGATCTGACTAAACATATTAGAAATCAGCGAAATTTCTAAGCACAGAGAGATAGTATACCATAGCATAAAATTTTATACTAGTAGATAAAAGAAGCAAATGAATCTTTTAAGAACAAGATAATGACATAAAAATAAGCAATTAAAGGAGAGGGAAAGGAGAGCTATCTAAACTAATTTAAGTGGATTTACAAGGAATTAATTTGATTTTGAAAGTATGTTTTTAACTCTTCCAGGAATTCTTATTTAGTCTGTGTCCAATTCACATTTTCTTTTATTTTGGTTTTGCTTTGAGGTTTTGGTTCTAGATCTTTTGGCTTAATTTTCTTCTAAGTTTGTTTCTTGCTGTCACAATAGTAGCTTTTTTTCTGGTCAGGTTCTTTTTTGTCTGTTTGCTTGCTGTTTGTTGATTTATTCACCTTATTTCTTAATTTTAAACAATCTTAAAATTTGGAGAATGGAATGGGGAAGGGATTCTGCTCAGGATTCAGGCTTTTTCTCAACTTTTGTTTTGGAGCTAGCTATCTGTGTTTGGAAGTTTTCAGTGTTTCCAAAATCAATACTGCTTCTCAGGGTTCCTGCTGCTTTTGACTGAAAGTGATTCTCCCTGCCCTCTAGCTATGAACCAGAAGTGGGTATATGTAATAATGTTGCAAAGCAATATCTGTTCCTGTATTCATTACTAGCATGGGGATCCCCTTTAATTTCTTTCCAACAAGTTGTCAGATAACTTTACTATCTCTGACTTGAGAGCTCCTAAAACTGCTGAAGCTTTTGGCACCACCAGCTGGACCCACCACTTCTGCTTCATCCACATGGGCTTTGTGTCAGCCTCCACCCTCATGCTATAGATATCTCTTTCTGACCTCCTAAGTTGTCTTGGGACAGAAGCCTGTCTTACTCTGATCTTTTGTTGGTTCTGCCTCTACAAACTTCAATTTGAGGTATTATATTAAATTTGTTTAGAGAGAAATGTTCTAAGAATTCAACTGAGTGTTTTCTCTACTACTTCTTGGTTCTGCCCTGAGATTCTTCCTTAGTCTTTCTAGCACCATCAGAATCTTTTGGTCGGGGCTTTGTCTAAACTGTCTTTTCAACCAGTAACAAAATGATTACATGTTGCCATCTGCTTCTTTTAGGGTACCATATTAGTACCATAAGAGCTGCACAAAATGTCAAAAAGCAGGCATGTGAATCTGTGTGAATGTGGGGTGTGTGTGTGTGTGTGTGTGTGTGTGTGTGTGAACTGTGGGTTTTTTTATCAGCTATACCTTGAAGTCATAGAGATCATTCATTATCTGAAAAGAAATATAATCTCAATGGGGCAAAAGTTAGAGTAGATTCTCATTGAACGAAAATGCCTTTTCAGGAGCTATTCTTCTCTAGCAGAATTTTATAAGTATTGTGAAATCTAGCCATCCTTAGAATGCTGTTTCTTCCAGTCCCCTGAGGAGCTCCTCCAGAGAGCTTTTTATATATGCATTAGCACCACTGATTTTTTTAGACTTCTTTTAAAGCTAATTAATATGACAATAAGAGCCATAAGATCTATTTTGAAATGAGCATTTAGTGCTCCCCTGGGCAACTCTGCTTTCACAAATGACAGGATTCCTTTACATGGCAGAAACTGGAAGTGATGAGTCATTTCCACAGTAGATATTGTGGAAAACTTTCATAAAAGAAAGGAAAAAGAATGCATCACTTCTTTGCACTCTGCAAAGGTTAGTGTCGGGGCGGCTAGGTAGCACAGTGAGTAAGAGCGCTGGCCTCAGAGTTGGGATGACCTGAGATCGGATCCGGCCTCAGAAAATGAGCACCCACACATAAATAATGACTGGCCATGTAACCTTGAGCAAGTTACTTAACCCCAATTGCTTTAAAAAAAAAAAAATCAGGGGGTGGAGCCAATATGGTGGAGTAGAAACAGCTCATCCAAGTCACTTTGCCCCCAGATTTCCCCAAACTATGTAAAAGGGACTCTGAACAACTTCTGGAGCTACAGCACCCACAGAATGACACAGAGAAGCTAACCTCCCGCTGACAACAGCCCAGCAGCCCTGCAGGAAGGACCAGCGCAGCACTCTGGGAGCCAGCAGAGCACAGAGTGTGGGGAGCCAAGCGAGCAAAGCCCAGGTCCCTATGAGCCAAGGTTTTAGCCCCAGGGAGGCAGGGCACGCAGCTGGCTGGAGAGACCCCAGAACACCAGCAGCTGTGGCGACTCCAGAATTATCAACATAGACATGCCTAGGACTAAGTAAGAGATTAGTGTCCTACGGACTTTGGGACCAGTATTTGGGGAATGCGTCAGCATCCTCCCCTGGGGGCTAGAAGCCGCTGAGGAGACACGCCATTTTGTAGTTTTCAGAGGGAGCTCCAGCTCCTGGCCTGCGAACTGTAGGGAGATCCAGCGATCAGTCTTGGGGGGTAATCGCTCTTGCTTTAACCTCCCTGGATCAGGATTATGATCTAGGGTAGAAGTCGTGGGTGGGTTTACAGCTTGCCAGAAACGGAAGTTGCCCCCCACACGTTCGGCACGAAAATTCCTCTATCTGGCCTTAAATCTACAGTGTGGCAACAAGCCCAAAAGTCAAGTAATCAAGTGGCAACATGCCAAGGCAAAGGAAACAGAAAAATGAAACCCCTAGACACCTATTTTGGGGGCATAGAGGGGGAAAAGGACTGTGAGGTCAGAAGTCCTGCTCCAAAAGCCCCAGGGGAAAACATGAGTGGGCTGCAGGCCATAGAGGACATTAAGAAGGACTTTAAAAATCAAATAAGAGAAGTGGAGGACAAATTGGAAAGAGGAATGAGAAGGATGCAGGGAAAGTATGAAATGAGGGTCAACAGCCTGACTGAGGAAAACACCTTAAAAAATAGACTAACTCAAATGGCAAAGGAGGCCCAAAAGGGCAATGAGGAGAAGAATGCCTTAAAAAGTCAAATTTGCCAGATGGAAAAAGAATCTCAAAAGTTCACCGAGGAGATTCATTCCTTCAGAGTTAGACTGGAGCAAATGGAAGCTAATGACTTTATGAGAAATCAAGATGCTGTTAAGCAGATCCAAACAAATGAAAGATTAGAAGGCAGTGTGAAATATCTCATGGGAAAAACCACTGACCTGGAAAATAGATCCAGGAGAGACAATTTTAAAATTATTGGACTACCTGAAAGCCATGATCAAGGAAAGAACCTAGAAATCACCCTTCAAGAAATTCTCAAGGAAAATTGCCCTGATGTTTTAGAACCAGAGGGCAAAATAGAGGTTGAAAGAATCCATCGATCACCTCCTGAGAAAGATCCCAAAAAGAAAACTCCCAGGAATATTATAGCCAGGTTCTAGTATCCCCAGATCAAGGAGAAAATACTCCAAGCAGCCAGGAAGAAACAATTTCAATATTGTGGAAACACAATCAGAATAGCCCAGGACCTGGCAGCTTCTACACTGAGGGATGGAAGGGCATGGAATATAATATTCCAGAGGGCAAAAGAACTGGGAATGAACCCAAGGGTCACCTACCCAGCAAAACTGAGTCTTTTGTCTCAGGGGAAAATATGGTCATTCAGTGGAATAGAGGACTTTCAAGCAGTCTTGAGGAAAAGACCAGAATTGAATAGAAAATTTGACATCCAGACACAAGAAGGAAGAGATGCCTTAGAAGGTAATCAGGGAAAAGAAATCAAAAGGAACTTATCAAAGTTGAACTATTTACATTCCTATATGGAAAAGCAATAATTGTGACTGATGATATCTTTCTCACTATGAATATAATGGAAGAAGAGTGTGTGGTCATATGAATACATATGTGAATGTGTGTATATGGTTACAGTTATATATGGATAGAAGGCATAAGTTGAATTTGTTGGGAAGGGAGAATAATCAAGGGATGAAATTATGAGGTGAGAGAGGAAAGTGGCAAGAGGAGATGGGGAGAGACAGGGTAAGGTAAACTATCTCATGTAGAAGAAGCAAGGGGAAGTGGTTGCAAGGGAGGGGGAGAATAGGAAGGCAAAAAAGGCAAAACCACATTCTCATTGAATTTGGTTCAGGGAGAGAATGACATACATACTAAATGGGATATCTCCACCTGCACCAGAATAGGGGGAAGGGTAATGAGAGGAGGGATGATGGATGGGAGGGCATCCTTGTGGGGAGGGGAGGTTGGAAGTACCCACTATAGAAGAGGGATAGGATCATGTAGGGAATGGACCAGCTGGGGGGTGGGATGAGTGGGAGGGAATTATAAGCAGCCTTGTACAATATATCTACTATGATAATGTTTTGCATAGCTAGACATGTACAACATATACTGAAGTACTTATCTCCCCAGAGGAAATGGGTGACAAGGGAGGAAGCAAATGGATCTGAAATTTGAGGTCTTAACATTAAATGTTTCAAATATATATAAATACTATTATCAATACTCTTTTGCTTCTAATTGGGAGATAAGATGTGCAGGCATTGGGACACAAAGATTCACCTTCCTCTAATGGAAAAGTCAAAGGGGGTATGGGAGAAGGTATGGGAGAGAGCAGATTGTAGGAAGCGATATCTTGTGGGACTGCTATTCTGGTAGGTTGGGTAGGGGAATAAAGGGGGGGGGAAATGATTGTAAGTCAAAATCTGGTAGAAATGAATGATGTAAAACAGAAGTTAATAAAGTGTTTGTTTAAAAAAAATCAAAAGTTAGTGGCATTATGACATTATGAGTTATCTACTTAGCAATAACCCTTGAATGATTCCTATTATACAAAATGTATCTAGCCTACTATAGAAAAACATGCTTCACTTTGAAATTATTTAATTATTATGACTCTTCATTTAAAAAAAAGTCTCTAATTAAGGGTTTGGAACCAAGATGGTGGAGAAAAGACAGAGAATTGTCTGAATTCTCTCCAGATATCTTAGAATACTTTTAAATAATGGCATACAAAAATTCTCAGAGCAACAAAAGCCACAAGTGATGGAGTGAAATAATTTTCAGGCAAAGACAACTTAAAAGGTCAGCAGGAATGATTTCTAACACATGAGTGAGAGTGGAATACAGTGCAGATAGGTCATGCCCGCACAGAACCCCACCAGCAAAGCAGGGCAGGTCTTGGAAGCCACTGAATCAGCCACTAGAGCAATTGCTTCAGAACTCTCAGCTCATAGATGGTAAGAGGGGGGTGGTGGTGGAACAACTGTTCATAGGAGATAACAGGGGTCTTGCTGCTGGCACTGAGGCAGGACTCTCTTGCTTTGCCCATACTCAGATCTCAGTCACAGTCCTAGGTGGCAATTCTGGAGCAGTGAAACACCAGCATGACAGAGCTTAAGATATCAGTGTAGCAAGGACCCTCCTCATAGTTTTGGAGCAGAAAAGAGTACACAAAGACCAGAACATAGGTCTGGAGAGTAGGAAACATCTATCAATCCTTAGAAAAACTGGAAACTTGTAGGTCCCTACAAGAATCTCTGAAAATAGCTGCACAAAACTGAAGCTTAGGACAGTTCTCTATCCAGGCTGGAATAAGTATTCTATTTTAATAAAAAGTTAAAAGTAAAAAAGATTGGCTGGGAAATTACAGAAAAAAAATCTGACCATAGAAAGTTACTATGGTAACAAGGAAAATCAAAACACACATGCAGAAGATAAGAAAGTCAAATCTCTAACATCCAAAACCTTCAAGAAAAATGTGAATTGACCTCAGACCATTATGAGTTCAAAAATATTTTGAAAATCTAGTAAGAAAATGGTAGCATGGTGAAGAGAAATGCCAGCGATGCAAGAAAATCATGGCAAAAAAGTCACCAACTTAGTAAAGGAGACACACACAAACTCAGAAGGAAGGAAATAATACTGTAAAAATCAAATTGGTCGGGGCGGCTAGGTGGCGCAGTGAGTAAGAGCGTTGGCCTTGGAGTTTGGATGACCCGAGATCAGATCCGGCCTCAGAAAATGAGCACCCACGCATAAATAATGACTAGCCGTGTAACCTTGAGCAAGTTACTTAACCCCAATTGCTTTAAAAAAAAAAAAATCAAATTGGTCAAATGGAAAAAGAGACATAAAAATTCACTGAAGAAAAAAAAACTCCTTAAAAAGTAGCTAAATGGAAAAGGAGTTACAAAAGCTCACTGAAGAAAATAATTCCTTAATAATTGGAATGGATCAAAAGGAAACTAAAGACTTCATGAGAAATCAAGAAGCAATATAATGGCGAGAGAGAGAGAGAGAGAGAGAGAGAGAGAGAGAGAGAGAGAGAGAGAGAGAGAGAGAGAGAGAATATAAAATACCACATTGAAAAAAAAAAAACTGACATGGAAAATAGAACCAGAAGAGATAATTTCAAAAAAATACCTTGGACTGCCTCAAGAAACAATACCTTGGACATAATTTTAAAAGAATTTTGTCATGTGAAACTGCCCTGATATTCTATAATCAGAGGGTAAAATAGAAATTGAAAGAATCCACCATTCACCTTCTGAAAAAGATCCCAAAATGAAAACTCCCAGGAAAATTACAGGTAACTTACAGAACTCCCATATCAAAAAAAAAAAAAAAAAAAAAAAAACTTAACAAGCATACAGAAAGAAACAATTCAAGTATCATGGAGACACAATCAGGTTAAAAAACTTTAGCTGCTTTTACATTAAAGGATCACAGGATTTGGAATATAATATTTCAGAGGGCTAACACATGAGGATTGTAACCTAAGAATCACCGATCCAGAAAAATTGAGCACAGTCCTCTTCAAGGGAAAATTGATATTTAATGAAAATAGGGCATTCATAATGAAAAGACCGGCACTTAAAAGGACAATTTGATTTTCAAATACAACTCAAG
Source organism: Gymnobelideus leadbeateri (assembly GCA_011680675.1). Classification (NCBI taxonomy): domain Eukaryota; kingdom Metazoa; phylum Chordata; class Mammalia; order Diprotodontia; family Petauridae; genus Gymnobelideus; species Gymnobelideus leadbeateri. The sequence continues at coordinate 301,632 of WOXC01005509.1, read as the reverse complement.
AGAAGCAACAGAAGGCAAACAGGAAGGGGAAATTATAAGGAACTGAATAAAATAAACTCTTTATATTTCTACATGGTAACATGATACTTGTTACTCATAAGAACTTCCTCATTATTTGGGGAGTTAGGTGTATATATAGAAAAAAAGGCACATGTTTGAGTTGAATATGAAGGGATGACATCTAAAAATAAATTAAGGGTGAGAGGAATGTATTGGGAGGAAAGGGGTCAATTATCACACATAAAAGAGGCAAGCAAAAACTTTTTACAGTGAGGGGGAAGAGGTGCTAGATGAGGTGGTGTGAGCGAACCTTTCATCAGAACTGGCTTAAAAAAGAAATAACACACACACTAAGTTGGGTATAGAAATCTATCTTTCCCAATAAGAAAGTAGGAGAGGAATGGAATAAGAAAAGCTGGGGGTGGGATAGTTGATAGAAAGGAGGGCAGATTGGGGTAGGGATAGTAAGGAGGAAAACAATTTTGAGAAAGGAGAGGAAAAAAGAAAAGAATAAAGGAGGGGCAGAATGAAGGTTGAAAATGAATGGAAGAAAATAATAGCAATAGTAAGTGTGAAAAAAAGTAAAGCAATTTTTTCTGATAAAGGGCCCATTTCTCAAACATATGGAGAATTAGTCAAATTTCTAAAAATAAGAGCCCTTCCCCAATTGATAAATGATCAAAACATATGAATAGATTTCAATCAAAGTAATCAAAGCTATCAAAAGCCATATTCAATAGCTTTAAAATGTGTATTAAAAAGTGTTTTAAAAATACACTAATGGTTGGAGAATGCAAATTAAAACAATGCTGAGGTACTACCTCATCCTTATCAGATTGGCTAATAGTACAAAAAAAGAAAAATGACAAATGTTGGAGGGAATGTAGGAAAATGAGACATTAATGCACTGTTGGTGGAGTTGTGAACTGATTCAACCATTCTATAAAGCAAAATACCACCAATAAGTCTGTATCCCAAAAGAGATTTTAAAAAGGAAAAGGATTTATATCTAAAAAAGTATTTATAGCTGCTCTTTTCTGATGGCAAAAATTTAAAAATTGAGAGAATGTTCATCAACTGAAAAATGACTGAACAAACTGAAGTGTGTGATTATGATGCAATGCTATTGTACTATATGAAATGATAAGCAGGGTGGTTTCAAAAAAGATCTGTAAAAACTTACATGAGATGATACAAAATTTCCTGCATACAAAATATCAACAATATTGTAAAATGATCAGCTATGAATGACTTAGCTATTTTCACCCATGCCATGATCCAGGACAACTCTCAAAGACATCCAATGAAAAATGCTATCCATCCCAAGATATAGAACTGATGGTGTTTGATACAGATTGAAGTACACATTTTAACTTTATTTTTCTTGAGACTTTTTGTTTCTTTGTTTTTTGTTCTGTGTTTTATTGATATTGGGCAAAATAAATATTCTGAATTCTAGCAATATTTCCCCTGAAGAAGTTGCTTAGGTATATACCAGTTCAGGGGGAGCCTGTAAAACTCAGGTGACCTGGAGATTCCATCAAAATTATATAGCTAGACAAAGAATTTGACAAATATGTATTATCTGTACAGGTTGTGAAATCATTCAAATTAAATAATGTGTTTATCTTGAGAGCTAATGCTTAAATATTTATTGGATGGATAAATGAATAGGACAGAGGAACTTCTATCTTCTTTTTGCCTCCTGACCAACTATGATAAATGACCTAGAAAAATAATGAAAAGAGGTAAGGATGAAGGGATAATAGCCCTTTTAAACTGCAAATTGTCTTATAAAGCAGTAGTCATCAAAACTATATGTTATTGGTGAAAAAACAGAGAAGTAAATCAATTGAATAGATTAGACAAGGAAGAAACAGAAATAATGCAACTCATAATGCAATGTTTGATAAAGCAGAAAATAAGTTATTTAAGAAAAAAGTCTCCCTATTTGATGAGACTTGCTAGGAAATGTGGAAAGTGGTAAAAAAAAAAGAAATTAGATTTAAATGACTAGTCTATAAACTATTTCATAATAAATCCAAACTACACACAAAGGCACACACATATACATATAGCACCTATTTAGCACCATCACAGAAGTAAAACTAATTTTGATTATATGAAGTTGAAAAGCTTCTGTAAAAACAAAATTAATTCACCTAGGATAAGAAGGGGAATACTTATATCAAATAATTATAGTAAAAAAATTATCCACAAAAAATTTAAAAACGTGTATATGTATGTGTACATAAACTTGTGTTTTTATATAATATTTATGTATCTACAGACATGTAACATTCAAGATATATGTTAGCTATCATATGTAGCAGAATTGTATATGTACATATTTGTGTATGCATGTGTATATACTTACATATGCCATTTCTGAATAATTGATCAAAGGATAATATTACACCTTTAAAGAATTACAAATCATTATCTACCATATGAAATAATTGTCTCATTGATAAATAAGAAATACATGGTGTGTGTGTGTGTGTGTGTGTGTGTGTGTGTGTGTGTGTGTGTATGTGTGGAGAGCCAGAGACTCCTTTTACCTTCAGGTAAAGTAACTGGATAACAATAATTGCCATAATTATCATTTTCTCAGATGAAGAAAACTAACATATTGAGATTGAATTCCAGCTTAAATTGTTTTCTTGCCATGACATTCATAACTTGTCATAATAGAAGATGATCAAACATGTAAGAATGTGAGAAAAGGGCAAATGAATGAATTAACATGAACACATTTATTAAGCATTTACTATGTTCCCAACACTGCTAAAATGGGGACAGAAATAAAAAAAGTAATAGATTCACTTACCTTAAGGAAATCATATTATAATAAGACAGACAACACATAAAAACAAGCTTGCTTTGGTTTGGTAAGTTAAAGAGATAGTGATTTACTCCCTAGAAGAACTGATTAATGTGCCCTTTCTTAAATAAACAAACAAATGAATAAGTAAACAAATGAAGCTTTGTTATTATCATTTGACAAATATCAACAAACATCAACATTTCCTAATACAAAGAACAGAATAAAAGGATAATTATATTCGATGCTAAAACTACTACTTTTATTGTTGTTTTGTCTTTTTTTTAAAGCATATATTAAATTTAACATAGTAATTCTAGAAGTGCCCCTCTCATCTGCGTGTCCTTTTGAAATTTATTTTGTTTTCTTCTGTGTATTTTTAAGATGGTGCTTTGGGATATTTTTTTAACATTACATCATTACTTTCCCTTTCTACCTACCACTCCCAGCAAATAATATTTTGCCATCTGTTGTATGAAATAAATATAGTCATGCAAAGTATAGTATAGTATAGTCATGTATAGTCATGCAAAACTTATCTATATGAATATCCTTCAACATATATGGTTCATTCTGTATTTCTAGCCCATTTCTTCTCCATTAAGAGATGGAAAGAATGATTAACCATTACCCTTCTGGGGTTATAATAAGTCAATAAATGCTTCAAAGTTGTTAACTCTTTTATAGTTGTATTATAGTATAATGTTGTAGGCACTGTATATGTCGTTCTCCTGGTTCTGCTCACTCATTTTTGCATCAGTTCACAAAAGTTCTCCTTATTTTTTTAATTAAACAAATGCTATATTAACTTCTGGTTTACATCATTCATTTCCACCAGATTATGAGTTACATTTTTCCCCCATTTTTTCCCTATTCACCACCCCACAATAGCAGTCCCACTAGATATCCTCTCATCCAATCTGCTCTCTCCCATATCTTCTCCTATACCCCCTTCGACTTTGCCATTAGGGCAAGGTGAATCTCTGAGCCCCAATGCCTGGACATCTTATGAAACATTTAATTTTAAAACTTCGATTTTCAGATCCATTCCTTTTCTCCCTTGTCACCCACTCCCTCTGAGAAGATGAGCAATTCAGTATGTGTTGTACATGTATATCTATGCAAAACATTACCATAGATGATATATTGTAAAAGACTGCTTATATTTCCCTCCCACCTGTCTCACCTCCCACCTGGTCCATTCCCTACTTTGATCCTGTCCCTCTTTGATAGTGGGTACTTCTATCCTCCCCTCTCCCGAGAATGCGCTCCCCTCCATCAACCCCTCTCATCTCCCTTTCCCCTACTCAGGAGAGTGAGTGAGAGTAAGATATTCCATTTAGTATGTATGTGATTCTCTCCTTGAGCCAACTTCAATGAGAATATGCTTTTGCCTTTTTGCCTTCCTGTTCTTCCCCTCCCCTGCAACTACTTCCCCTTCCCTCTTCTACATGAGATAGTTTGCCCTACCCTGTCTCTCTCCATCTCCTCTTGCCACTTTCCTCTCTTACCTCTTGACTTCACCCCTTAAGAATCATCCCTTCCTTGGGGAGGCTAGGTGGCTCAGCGAGCAGAGAGCCAGCCCTGGAGCCAGAAGGACCCGAGTTTGGATCTGGCCCCAGACATCCAACACACAAACAAAAACCCAGACACGTGAACCTGGGCAAGTCACCCAACCCCAATTGCCTTCCAAAAAAAATATAATAATCGTCCCTTCCCATCAAATTCAACCTGTGCCCTCTATCCATGTATACCTGTGAACATATACCATGTACCCTTCTTCAATTATTTTCATAATGAGAAAGGTTTCATCAAACACAGTTATTGTTTTTCCATGTAGGAATGTAAATAGTCCAACTTTGATAACTTCCTTTTGATTTCTTTTCCTTGATTGCCTTCTCAAGCATCTCTTGCTTCTTGCGTCTGAATGACAAATTTTCTATTCAATTCTGGTTTTTACATCAAGAATGCTTGAAAGTCCTCTATTCCACTGAATAACCATATTTTCCCCTGAAACAAGATACTCAGTTTTGTTGGGTAGGTGACCCTTGGGTTCATTCCCAGCTCTTTTGCCCTCTGGAATATCATATTCCATGCCCTTCTATCCCTCAATGTAGAATCTGCCAGGTCCTGGGCTATTCTGATTGTGTTTCCACAATATTGAAATTGTTTCTTCCTGGCTGCTTGGAGTATTTTCTCCTTGATCTGGGGATTCTGGAAACTGGCTATAATATTCCTGGGAGTTTTCTTTTTGGGATCTTTTTCAGGAGGTGATCTGTGGATTCTTTCAACCTCTATTTTGCCCTCTGGATCTAAAACATCAGGGCAGTTTTCCTTGAGAATTTCTTGAAGGGTGATTTCTAGGTTCTTTCTTTGATCATGGCATTCAGGTAGTCCAATAATTTTTAAATTATTTCTCCTGGATCTATTTTCCAGGTCAGTGGTTTTTCCCATGAGATAGTTCACATTGCCTTCTATTCTTTCATTTGTTTGGATCTGTTTAACAGCATCTTGATTTCTCATAAAGTCATTAGCTTCCATTTGCTCCAGTCTAACTCTGAAGGAATGAATCTCCTCAGTGAGCTTTTGAGATTCTTTCTCCATCTGGCAAATTCGACTTTTTAAGGCATTCTTCTCCTCATTGCCTTTCTGAGCCTCTTTTGCCATTTGAGTTAGTCTAGTTTTTAAGGTGTTATTTTCCTCAGTCAGGCTGTTGACTGTCATTTCATACTTTTCTTGCATCTTTTTCATTTCTCTTCCCAAATTTTCCCCCACTTCTCTTATCTGCTTCTTAAGGTGCTCTATGGCCTATAGCCAGCTTTTATTTTCATTTGGGGCTTTTGGTGCAGGAGTTCTGATCTCACAGTCCTCCTCCATGCTTTGAGCCTCTTGGCCCCTAAAATAGGAGTCCAATGTTGAACTTTTCTGTTTATTTTGTTTCATTTGCCTAGGCATATTGCCAATTAATTACTTGATTTTGGGGCTTGTTGCCACAGTAGGACTCTGCCACCAGACAGGGGAACTTCTGCCCAAACGTGGGGTCTTCACAACTTCCGCCAGTTGGGTGGACTCTGTAAAGCCTCCACCCACTCTGGCAAGTTGGATACCTACCCCAAACTTCCCCCCCCCAGACCACAATCCAGATCCAGGCAGTTTAAAGCAAAAGTGATTAACCACCAGACTGATTGCTGGATCTTCCCACAGTTCGCAGACCAGGAGCTAGAGCCACTACTGACACTGCAAAATGGCTTCTGTGGAGCTGTTTCTTCAGCAGCTTTTTGCCCCCAGGGGAGGAAGCCACGTGTGTTCCCCAAATACTGGTCCCAAAGTCCATAGGGCACTAACCTCTCACTTTGTCCTAGGCATATCTGTGCTGATAATTCTGGAATCGCCACAATTGCTGGTGTTCTGGGGTTCCACCAGCCAGCTGAAGGCCCGGCTGCCCTGGGGCTAAAACCGCGGACCTGGGCTCAGCTCTGTGGGCTGTGCTTTTGGTTCCCAGAGTGCTGTGCTGCCTGCTCTCAGAGTGCTTCGCTGGCTGCTCCCTGCAGGGCTGCTGGGCTGTCCTCAGCAGGAGGTTAGCTTCTCTGTGCTGTTCTGTGGGTGCTGTGGCTCCAGAAGTTGTCCGGAGCTCCCTTTCACATTGTTTGAAATTTGTGTGGGGCAGAGCACATTGGAAATGCTGTTTCTACTCTGCCATCTTTGCTCCGCCCCCCAGTTCTCCTTATTTTTTAAATGTTTTCTTATGGTACAATAATATTCCATTACAATAACTTACCATAATTTGTTCAGCTGTTCCCTAACTGTTGGGCACCCTCTTTAGCTTCCAATTCTTTGCTAAAACAAAATGAATTGCTATGAATTTCTTTGGACATATGCACCTTTTCCCTCTTGAAAAATAATTTTGTTACTAGTCCAAGTAGTGGCATTATGGGTCAAAGAATGCGTCTAGATTAGTGACTTTTGGGGTATTGTTACCAATAACTTTTTCAGAATTTTTAGCTTTGACCAGTCTTTTTCAGTAGAAGTGGTAATACCATTTTGATTGTAGTTTTGAAACTGGAAGGGAGAGAGGACAGAAATGAAGTAGGAAAGATTAAAAGAAAATAGAGAGAATGGAATATGAACCATGTCACAAGTTAACAAAGACTTAAAATATGATGTGGTGACCTATAATTCTTATTACTCTCTTTTGGGCAATTGATGGGTTAAATATGGATGATTATGTGGAACTGTTAAATAGACATTTTCACTGTAGCTCTACACTATCTAAACAAATTCTTGAGAGCCAGGACCAGACTTCAACATATTATTGCTTTGTGACCATATTCTCCAAAAAGAAGATAACTGACAAAATACTTTCTGTTGTTATTCAGCTCTTATGTTGGGACCCAGAAGTAACCAACCTGAGCAAGACCTGAGATTGCCTCCAAGACTTAAAAGGCCATCTCAGGACCACTGTTTGGTAGCTTATGCTTAGGAAAACCAATATAAAACCAGCAAACAAAACTGAAGAACCATCCAGGGGCAACTGCAACTTTGGTTTAGTTTTGCCTACACAGCATAAATATATTTTGTGGCATGTTAGCAACCTTCATATCTGCCAGGTGGGATAGGAGAGGATCTCTTCCATTCTAATGTGAAGTCCCAGCAAAAAAGTTATATAGGTCACGTTCCAGAAGAAGAAACAATCTAGAATGAAAATTGTCTCCTTGAAAAGTAAGTGACTGGGGAGGCTAGGTGGCACAGTGAATAGAGCACCATCCCTGGAATCAAGAGGACCTGCATTCAAATCCAGCCTCAGAAACTTAACAGTTACAAGCTGTGTGACTTGGGCAAATCATTTAACCCCAATTGCCCTGCCCCCTCCCCCGCCCCCTCCAAAAAGTTTTTTAAAAAGTAAGTGATTTTCCTGGCTCAGTGGCTATTAAAATGATTGCTTTGCCATCTCAATTTACAATCATTTAACAATAAGCTACATTGGGCCACTAGAAATAGCCTAGAATTCAACAGATAGGGGACTATTCTATTTTACCCCAATTGCAATTAAATTTCATAGCAATTAAAAGGCACAGTTCTTTCCTCCTAATAATCCCATGAGGTAAAGCAAATATTATTATTTTTGTTGTGTTGTTTTTGTTTCCTCAAAATGTGACAACTGAGAGCCTACTCTGATAATGATTTGTATATGTTCACATGGCTACTGAATGTCTGAAACACAATTTTAATCTAGGACTTCTAGTTTACTACTCTAGACACTAAAACATAGCTGGAATAATATACTCATACATATATACATATACACATATGTATAAGTACACATACATGTGCATGTCTGTACACACATACATAAAATACAGGCTCACATATGTGCATATATGTATGTACGTGTGTATATGTGAATGAATTATGTGTGTATGCATATTATGTATGTGTATATATGTATGCACATATATGTATATGAATGTATACTTAAATTGATTAGATAAGTCTAAATAATTTAAAATTTTGCTAGTCTCCATCGTAAAACTATTCTTACACATGAAGCCTTGTTATATTCCACAATTTGTTATTATTAATATTTTTTAATTTAATGATGAGGTAAAGAAGCTGAAAGGAATTCAGGAAAGAGATTTTTGCACTTTTTTAATGATAAACATAGTCTGCATTAGCTTAAACATTGGAGAGTAGAAGTATTTTTTTTTCTTGTAACAGTTCTTCTAGTTATCTATTATTTCAAACTGATCAACTGGATTTTTCAATTTAATTTAATCTCTGAGGGTACTTGATTAGGGAAATCACAAATACATAGTGACTATAAATGCTAAAATTTAGTCATGCAAATGATTGAAAGACACTTGTCTGGAGCCAAGATGGCGGAGTAGAAACAGCTCATCCAAGCCACTCTGCCCCCACATTCCCCCCAAACGATGTAAAAGGGGACTCTGAACAACTTCTGGAGCCCCAGCACCCACAGAATGACACAGAGAAGCTAACCTCCCGCTGACAACAGCCCAGCAGCCCTGCAGGAAGGACCAGCACAGAGGTCTGGGACCTGGCAGCACGCAGAGCGCAGGAGCCGAGCCGAGCCGAGCCCAGGTCCACATGAGCCGAGGTTTTAGCCCCAGGGTGGCAAGGCCAGCAGCCAGCTGGAGGAACCCCAGAACACCAGGAGCTGTGGCGACTCCAGAATTATCAACATAGACTTGCCTAGGAAAAAGTAAGAGGTTAGTGTCCTATGGACTTTGGGTCTGGTATTAGGGAATGCGTCGGCTCCCTCCCCTGGGGGCTAGAAGCCACTGAGGACAAATGCCATTTTGTAGTTTTCAGAGGCAGATCCCGCTCCCAGCCTGCAAATTTGTAGGGAGATCCAGCGATCTGTCTTGGGGGGTAATCGCTCTTGCTTTAACCTCCCTGGATCTGGATTGTGATCTAGGGTGGAAGTTGTGGGTGGGTTTACAGTTTGCCAGAAACGGAAGTTGCCCCCCACACGTTCGGGACGAAAATTCCTCTATCTGGCCTTAAAGCCATAGTGTGGCAACAAGCCCCAAAGTCAAGTAATTAAATGGCAACATGCCAAGGCAAAGGAAACAGAAAAATGCAACCCTAGACTCCTATTTTGGGGGCATAGAGCGGGAAAAGGACTGTGAGGTCAGAAGTCCTACTCCAAAAGCCCCAGGAGAAAACATGAGCGGGTTGCAGGCCATAGAGGACCTTAAGAAGGACTTTAAAAATCAAATAAGAGAAGTGGAGGAAAAATTGGAAAGAGAAATGAGAAGGATGCAGGAAAAGTATGAAATGAGGGTCAGCAGCCTGACTGAGGAAAACAACACCTTAAAAAATAGACTAACTCAAATGGCAAAGGAGGCCCAAAAGGGCAATGAGGAGAAGAATGCCTTAAAAAAGTCGAATTTGCCAGATGGAAAAAGAATCTCAAAAGTTCACTGAGGAGATTCATTCCTTCAGAGTTAGACTAGAGCAAATGGAAGCTAATGACTTTATGAGAAATCAAGATGCTCTCATTCTCCAGATCCGCCTCACGTGTTCCAGTTTTCTCTGAGCTTGTCTGTGGAGCCTTGCCGTTGCTGTCAACATGTCTGCTGGAAATGCCAAGATTGGGTACCCAGCCCCCAATTTCAAAGCTACCGCTGTTATGCCTGATCAGCAGTTCAAAGATATCAGCCTTTCTGACTACAAAGGGAAATATGTTGTGTTGTTCTTCTACCCCTTGGACTTCACCTTCGTGTGTCCTACAGAGATTATTGCTTTCAGTGATCGAGCTGAAGAATTTAAGAAAATCAACTGCCAAGTGATTGGTGCTTCAGTGGATTCGCACTTCTGTCACCTTGCCTGGGTCAATACGGTCAAGAAGAATAGTGGACTGGGAGCTGTGAATATCCCATTGTTGTCTGACCGCAAACGCACCATTGCTCAAGATAATGGGGTCTTAAAGGCAGATGAGGGAATTTCATTCAGGGGTCTCTTCATCATTGATGAGAAGGGGATCCTGCGCCAGATCACCATCAATGACCTTCCCGTGGGCCGATCTGTAGATGAAACTCTTCGGCTTGTCCAGGCCTTCCAGTTCACAGACAAGTATGGTGAAGTGTGCCCTGCTGGCTGGAAACCAGGGAGTGACACCATCAAGCCTGATGTTCAGGGGAGTAAGGAATACTTCTCGAAACAGCAGTGATCTGCTCTCCGAAGCCATGGATGGTGTTCTTCCTCCTCTCCCCCCCTCCGCCCCATGGGGCCTGCAGATTTGCTAGCTACTGTCTGCAGGACAAATGTGCTTGATCTTCCCCAACCTTTCAACTGGAAGGTCTTTGTAGCAGGAGCCCAGGCAGTGTGGGGTAGCTGGGCATGCCCTCTGCTCATGGGGCCTGATTCATCCTGATCATTCCTCCCTCCCTCAGGGCAGCAGCCCTCTTTCTCACTCTTAATGACCAAGTGCTGTGTTAACATTGTTTGTACTAGTCACCTCTTTGGGCTCAAACCCATCTCATGTTTTGTAGCTCTATTAAACTTGTCCTAAGAAAATAGGTGTTTATGCAAAAAAAAAAAAAAAAAAGAAATCAAGATGCTCTTAAGCAGATCCAAACAAATGAAAGATTAGAAGGCAATGTGAAATATGTCATGGGAAAAACCACTGACCTGGAAAATAGATCCAGGAGAGACAATTTAAAAATTATTGGACTACCTGAAAGCCATGATCAAGGAAAGAACCTAGAAATCACCCTTCAAGAAATTCTCAAGGAAAACTGCCCTGATGTTTTAGATCCAGAGGGCAAAATAGAGGATGAAAGAATCCACCAATCACCTCCTGAAAAAGACCCCAAAAAGAAAATTCCCAAGAATATTATAGCGAGGTTCCAGAATCCCCAGATCAAGGAGAAAATACTCCAAGCAGCCAGGAAGAAACAATTTCAATATTGTGGAAACACAATCAGAATAGCCCAGGACCTGGCGGCTTCTACACTGAGGGATAGAAGGGCTTGGAATATGATATTCCAGAGGGCAAAAGAACTGGGAATGAACCCACGGGTCACCTACCCAGCAAAATTGAGTATTTTGTTTCAGGGGAAAATATGGTCATTCAGTGGAATAGAGGACTTTCAAGCATTCTTGAGGAAAAAACCAGAATTGAATAGAAAATTTGACACCCAGACACTAGAAGGAAGAGATGCCTGAGAAGGTAATCAGGGAAAAGAAATCAAAAGGAACTTATCAAAGTTGAACTATTTACATTCCTATAAGGAAAAGCAATAACTGTGACTGATGATATCTTTCTCACTATGAAAATAATGGAAGAAGGGGCTGTGGTCATATGAATACATATGTGAATGTGTGTGTATATGGTTACAGTTATATATGGATAGAGGGCATAGGTTGAATTTGTTGGGAAGGGAGAATACTCAAGGGATAAAATTATGAGGTGAGAGAGGAAAGTGGCAAGAGGAGATAGGGAGAGACAGGGTAGGGTAAACTATCTCATGTAGAAGAAGCAAGGGGAAGTGGTTGCAAAAGAGGGAGAGAATAAGGAAGGCTAAAAAGGCAAAACCACATTCACATTGAATTTGGTTCAGGGAGAAAATGACATACATACTAAATGGGATATCTCAACCTGCAGCAGGATAGGGGGAAGGGGGATGGGAGGAGGGATGATGGATGGGAGGGCATCCTTGGAGTGAGGGGAGGTTGGAAGTACCCACTATAAAAGAGGGACATAATCATGTAGGGAATGGACCAGGTGGGGGGTGGGATGAGTGGGAGGGAATTATAAGCAGCCTTTTAAAATATATCTACTATGATAACGTTTTGCATAGCTAGACATGTACAATATATACTGAATTACTTATCTCCCAAGAGGGAATGGGTGACAAGGGCGGAAGGAAATGGATCTGAAATCTGAGGTCGTAACCTTAAATGTCTCAAATATATATAAATACTATTATTAATACTCTTTTGCTTGTAATAGGGAGATAAGATGTGCAGGCATTGGGATGCAAAGACTCACCTTCCTCTAATGGAAAAGTCGATGGGGGTATGGGAGAAGGCATGGGAGAGAGCAGATTGGAGGAAGCGATATCTTGTGGGATTACTATTCTGGGAGGTTGGGTAGGGGAATAATGGGGGGAAAATGATTGTAACTCAAAATCTGGCGGAAATGAATGATGTAAAACAGAACTTAATAAAGCATTTGTTTGAAAAAAAAAAAGAAAGACACTTGTCATAACAGTCTATAAACACCCATATGCCAAAACATTAATTAGTTATCCCAAATTCTATACTTATTACATTTATTGAACAGTGTGTTCTTCAGAATAATATATTTAAACTTTGATAGCTAATCTAACTTTATTAGCACAATTATGTTTGATTTATGAACAACATTTTTATGGAGTCATAAACTTCTCATGCTATGGTCATGGTAATTTTCTTTTTTGTTTTCTAGTGATTCTTTTTAGTAGACTATCATAGAATTTTTGAACTGAAAAAGATCTTAGAAATAGTCTGATCCAACCATGTTACTTGAAAGAATTGAGACTCCAAAAAAGGAAAAGAAATTTTTAAAAGTTTCATATAGGGGAAGCTAGCATAAGCAATGACTTACAGAAGCCAAGAACAGCCATCGGTTGTATCTATAGCTCAGTGCTCATTTGGGATACATGGCATAAAGACGGACCAGCTGGTGGAAGCCCAGTCCTTCCTCAGCGAGGAAATGATCGCTGAGTTCAAAGCCACCTTCGACATGCTTGATGCTGATGGTGGTGGAGACATCAGCACCAAGGAACTGGGTACAGTGATGCGGTTGGTGGGCCAGACACCCACCAAAGAGGAGTTGGATGCCATCACAGAGGAGGTGGATGAAGATGGCAGTGGCACCATCGGCTTTGAAGAGTTCTTGGTCATGATGGTGAGACAGATGAAGGAGGATGTGAAAGGAAAGACTGAGGTGGAGCTGGCTGAGTGTTTCCGCATCTTTGACAGGAATGCCGATGTCTATATTGATGCCGAGGAGCTAGTGGATATCTTCCGGTCTTCAGGAGAGCATGTGACAGATGAAGAGATCGAGTCCTTAATGAAAGATGGAGACAAGAACAATGATGGCAGAATTGACTTTGACGAGTTCCTGAAGATGATGGAGGGTGTGCAGTAAGAATCCAGCACAGCTCAGTCTTGTTTTGCCCGATCCTGCCCTTCACCCCCAAAGGTTCAATCTGAGATTCACCTGGCTCCCATCTTCCTGAGACCATCCAGGACTGTCCATCCCTCTCCACTGTCCTCTGCTGCCCTGTCCCTCCCTCATGTGATATTCTCCCTCCACTCCCTCCCTCTCTCTTCCTCTCCTGGGTCAGGAGCATGTAAATGTCACTAATAAAGGGAAAAAACATTTCAAATGGAAAAAAAAAAAGTTTCATATATAATGAGTGGTTTGGCTACAATCAGGATGTCTATGATATTTGAACACTCCTTCCCTCCCTTCCTTTTACCGCTTAATCACCTCCCACCCCCCCCCACACACACATGTCTCTCTGTCTGTCTGTCAGTATATAATGGAGAGCACTTTTCCCTACCTTCATTCCAAATGATTTTGACTGCTGTTGCATTTTGCCTACAAGATTCCTCTCCAAATACTGATTACTTCTTTTCCTGTTGGGTTTAGAAGAAGGTTCAAATAATCTCTTTTTCAAGTTTTTCAAATTCAACATGTGCACAGTAACAAGGAAGGATCAACACAACCAAATTCTAATTTCCTAATATTCCTGGTTTCCTCCTGGAGAAAGATTTTACTGTCATAGAACCCATTTCAGTAAGATGTTGGAGATATACTCAGAAATGGATAAATTCTTGGTAAGATGTCATTCATGTAGACTCATCTTTTATGTTGAATGAAAGATAGGACTCAACATACAGTATATGAGTAACTGATTTCACATTGTGTCAAAATTCTAGAACATTATTATTATTATTTTTTTTGCTTTTGGGAGGGCAATTGGGGTTAAGTAACTTGCCCAAGGTCACACGGCTAGGTTTTTTTGTTTGTGTGTTTTAAGTGTCTGAGGCCAGAACCGAACTCAGGTCCTTCTGACTCCAAGGCCAGCGCTCTACTCACTGCGCCACCTAGCCACCCCAAAACATTATTAAAGGGATGGTTAGTGATCATATAAAACAAGCATTCATTTAATAATATAGTCTAGAATTTGACATGATGTGAAATCAACCATATTAACCTCCACCTTCTCCTCTCTTCTTCCTTTCTTCAAATTTCTTCTTCTTCTTCTTCTTCTTCTTCTTCTTCTTCTTCTTCTTCTTCTTCTTCTTCTTCTTCTTCTTCTCCTCCTCCTCCTCCTCCTTCTCTTCTTCTTCTTCTTCTTCTTCTTCTTCTTCTTCTTCTTCTTCTTCTTCTTCTTCTTCTTCTCCTCCTCCTCCTCCTCCTTCTCTTCTTCTTCTTCTTCTTCTTCTTCTTCTTCTTCTTCTTCTTCTTCTTCTTCTTCTTCTTCTTCTTCTTCTTCTTCTTCTTCTTTTCCCTAGGCAACATTTGTTCTCACTAGGTCTGGTTTATCTTTTTTTCCAATCTTAAAACATCATAACCACTCATCTCTTCCTCTTCATTCAAGTTTTATTTTCTTTTTCTTTTTGGTCCTACCTCTTCTCCTCTGTATGAGACTTTGGTACCTAAACTCTAGAACCTATTTGTTGTTAATGATAGAAAGATATTTAACTAATTTGTTTCTCTACTTGAAATAATATCTAATACTTCCTTCCCACACATTTTCCCCAAACAGTAAAAATAGCATGCATGTAAGGCTTAGCTGTATGTAACTGATTTCATGAGAAAAATTTATTTTTGGTACAATTTCCCTTATTTCTACAGGAGCACACTACTAGTTATGTTGGCACATATTGCTTTAAAACAATTTCTCAATTTATGCTGTTTGTTCATAATGGAGCATGAATGATTTTGAATTGAGAGCAATAATGAAACTTCATTATTACTCAATGGGAACTTCTAAAATTGTGTATTATACAAAAGTCTATTTAAAAGAAACACAGCTCAATAAAAATGGGGAACAAATCAATGTGTCTAGTTTATTCATTATAAATCTGAATTGGTTATTAATTCACATGGTCTACTTTCAAAGCAATAGAAAAGAAACTGCTATCTTATTAATAAAAATATAAGAAACATACAATTTAAAGTTGAGTTTATCTTGGAAAGTAATGATTATTTTTACTTCTCTATCTGCTGAGAAGAATATTGATTTCATAGAAAATAAAACTTTTAATTCTATGTTATTATGATGTACCTCTCCATTTATTTCATATATATTTAGTATTAAGGAAATTCTTTTTCTGTTGTTATTGCAAGTTCACTCAACAGGAAGTCATTTCCCCTTATTTGCTCTAAATCTAAAAAAAAATATTTTATACTACAACATGCACAGCCCTGTTGCAGTGAAGTAATTAATCCCTAAAGTGGATTTCCAAGCTAAAGAGAACTCAGTCAATTTTGCATTTAAAACATAATGCAGAATTGTGTTTAATAAATTAACCCAAATTTACATGGGATTGGACAGAGATTTCTAGTTCCTAACAAATTATTTATAGGAATGATAAAATAGAATTACATGGAGAGTTTGGGGTGAATTTTGGAATTTTTCTTCAATTGTAATTTTTAATAGAAATAGTTTTCTCCTCTGTTCATTTTGAATTTTGTAAAATAATTTCAGTGACATGAAGTCATGATGTGTTCATACCCCTACAAATAGGGCAATTTATGAATACTAACTTGTACACATAATCATATAACGTTCACTTTAGAAGGTACAGATATGTAACTGAATTCTCATTTTGTAGATGAAAAAACTGATGCTCCTAAATATTAATTATTTCACCCTACCTTGGGCATTTAACAAGTCAGTGATAGTATCAAGGATAGAATCCAGGTTTCATGACAACTCCCCCTTCCCCCCAAACTCAGTGCTTTCAATTTACAATGTTTTATTTTTGAAAAATTTGTAGGTTACTTGAAAAGGGGATACTTAAAAGATTTAATGGCATAAGCACATAACTTTGTTTTGATTGATAATTTCAGTCAAAATAACTTGATTATATGTTTATAACTTTAATTTTTATGTTTATTTAAATAGTGTAGAATATTTAACAACTTAATAAATACACTTTTGGTAGAACTTGTTCAGAAAAAATCACTGAGCTTTAAGGAGTGTAGGGAAAAAAATGAATTGCTCTCAGAGAACCTAGTTTTGCATCTAGTTCTGACACTTTCTTGTGTGCCCCTTGGTATGTTATTATTCTCCTCTGAGACTCAATTGCCTCATCTGCAAGATGAGAAGGGCTTGAGCAGATGGCATTTAAGATCTCTGCAGACTCTGAATTTGTGATCCCATGAACCATCTGTCATCCTAAAAATTGGTTTTCCCATTCAAAGGAAGGCAGTAATTTTCATTCATGCTTCCAAACTCTGATATTTTGTTGGATGTGTAGAGAACCAAAACGATGAGCAAGTTAAAGCTCATTAGTTCAGACAATAGCAAATCCTTACCTATGATTAGGAGAAGAGCCACAGAACAGGGGAATGCATTCCCCCTCCCCCCAACATGAAACTTTAATAATGTTTTTGTTTTGTTTTTGCCCAGAACAGAAACATTCTCTTTATTTTAGGAAAAATGTCATGCAAACACAAATCAGTATGGTCTCATAGACTTTCCAAATCTCCTACGGCTTGAATGTGTAAAAATAACTATGTGAATATGTGGCTCTCCTTTCTACCCACAACAGTTGATCTCCATTACAAAGAAACTTAGACACTTTCCCTTTATTACATGAACACTTCTCCTGGATAGAAATTTTTCTCCCACTGTTTCCAATGTTCAGCCTGCAGTCATCCCATAGAGCAGCAGGACAAAATCCAGCTTTAACGCCTGTGACATCTTTTCTGTGAAGCCAATGTATTAAATTTTAAGTTGTATCTCTATGACTAGGACAGTTAACATTTAACAGCTAGACTTTATGTAATGCTTTAAGACTTACAAAGCATTTTGCACTTGTTCTCATTTTCATCACAATACTCCTGTGAGGTAGATGCTATTAATATCACTGCCTCACAAATGCACAAACTGAGGCTGAGAGAGATTTAGTTATTCACCCAGGAGTACATAAATAATAAGGTCTGAGGTAAGAATTGATCCCAACAAAGACATTATACCAAAAAAAAAAAAAAAAGAATTGGTCCCAAGTCTGACTCTCTCCACTCTGCCACCTACTTGCCTCATCACACTGCTTTTATTTTCATATGAGACTACAAATAGATTATGTACAACTTGCATTTCCTTTTAAATTTATAATAAAGTTATTGCGCAACTTTTTTTCTTTTCTCCCCTCTTCTTTCCCCACCCCCACCTTAGAGATGGCTACCAATAAGCATAAATATGTATAAATATGTTAAACCATACTGTAAATACTTCTATCTATCTGTTCTTTCTCTGGACATAGACAGCACCCTCCTTCATAAAACCTTTGTAGTTAATTTGGGTATCAATAATAGTTAAAATGACTTGTTTGCTCAAAGTTGTTCTTAAAACAATATTGCTATTCTTGCATAATACTCTCTTGCTTCTAACCTATTTTGAAAGAAGTAGAAAATAAAGGGGCGGCTAGGTGGCACAATGAATAGAGCACTGGCCCTGGAGTCAGGAGGACCTTAAGTTCAAATCTGACCTCAGCCACTTAACACAAAAACTAGCCATGTGATATTGGGCAAGTCACTTAATCCCAATTGCCATATCTTCCTCCTACTAAAATAAGCAAAATAAAGTAGAAAATAAGTAGACTGAATTATGTAAGCCATAGTCAATTATTCCTATATTAATTGGCATGCATAAAGTTAAGTTTAGGCACAACTATCCATCGTGCCCTTTTAAGTCACAGATTTTATAAATCCATTTAAAAATGAAAGAGTGTCATGGTATAATGGCCACAGCGTGGAGCTTGGAGTCAGGATGACCTAATTTCAAAAGCCATTCATGACACTTTCTAAGTGTGTGACCTGGAGCAATTCACTAATCTTTGCAGCTTTCTAGGATTTAGCTATTTAGGCCAAGAATGCTTATCATCCTCATTGGTAGAGGAAGTTCCTGCCAGGAGTTACCCAAATTATATCATTCCTATACTTCTGTACTGATGTTGTTTTCATTTTGGTGAGAATAAATATCAAAGTGAGGTCAAATTACTTCAGTGGAAATACCACTGAGATATTAAGTAGGTGTGGAGGCCTGCCTCTGCCAGGTGAGGAATCTGTGAAATTTCCCTTAATCTCTGTCAGTCTTAGATTCCTAGTCTAAAGAACGAGATAGTTGAACTAGATGAGCCCTGATTCCTCTTCCCAATCATAGATCCATTAAATGTGTTTTCTATCATCAGAATATGAATCTGTCAATAGAGTCAAGAAGCTGGTGAAGAAGATGCTATCTGATTGAAGCTGAGCTTTGTGATACTTCCCATTTTTATTCCTGTACTTGAAAACAGCATGTTGGAGTCTATGGGAAGGGACACATAAAATTAATTAAATATACATATATGTGCATATATATGTATATATATGTATACATTATATATGTATATATATTATATATATATATATCAGAGAATTTTAAAATTAACTAAGAAAGAGAAAACGTTGCATAGATGCAAAGATATATTTAATGTGGGACAAGGAAAAAAATCTTATTCAGACTGATTTGAACAATCTTTTTTGGGGGGGTACAGGGGGAAGCCGGGCAATTGTGGTTAAGTGACTTGCCTAACGTCACAAAGTTAGTAAGTGTTAAGTGTCTGAAGCCAAATTTGAACTCAGGTACTACTGACCCCAGGGCCAGTGCTCTATTCACTGTGCCACCTAGCTGCCCCTATAACCTTTGCCCCTATAACAAATCATTACATATATAACAAATTAATAAAGTCATATGAATCAACATTATAACTGTACATAAACAACCTTACACGTGAAATTATAATTTTATCCTTTCTTTCCAATATTAAAATTGCAATTCATAGGTCTTGTGCTTTCCTTCTAAGTTCTGCATATGGATGAAACCAAAACTAAAGCCAGGAAAGGATTTGGAGTTAGTTATATAGTCAACTAGATAAACTAAAAACACATATATAATTATGTGCATATGTGTACACACACATGTAATAGCATCTCATGCCTGTACAATTTTGCAACAGCAAGATGGTCTCCTTGTCTAAAATTTCTCCCCTGTTCTAATCTGTCAAATAGATCTTTTTGTTTTTGGACGGGGGAAGGCAGGGCTATTGGGGTTAAGTGACTTGCCCCAGGTCACACGACTAGTAAGTGTTAAGTGTCTGAGGCCATAATTTGAACTCAGGTCTTCCTGACTTCAAGGCTGGTGCTCTATTCACTCTACCACCTAAACACCCCTAAATAGATCTTTTTAATGTGATTGTTAGACAATCTCTCTCTCTCTCTTTCACACACACACACACACACACACACACACACACACACACACACCTTCAATAAACTCTAGTGGCTCTCTATTAGTTCTAGGATCAAACATAAAATATTCTGTTTGTTTTTTAACGGTCGACTTGTGGTCATATGATGCAGTAAAAATTACACTAATAAAATATTATATGTAATGAAATATATAATATACAATAAGATATGCACAATAAGGTATTATATTGATGTGTCATATATAATAAAATCTTGTATTAATGTATGTAATATGATATATAATATATTGTATATAAGATATATTAGCAAAAACTGTGTGTGTGTGTGTGTGTGTGTGTGTGTGTGTGTGCGTGACATGGAAGGAACCAGTGGGGGGAGTGGGACCGAGGTTTAGAAAAGTTCTCAGTAGAATGGGGAATTTGACCTGATTTCTGAAGTAAGTTAATTAGTATATCAACTAGGAATTATTAAACATTGTCCATGTTCTGGGCACTCTGCTATACTCTCAAGGATATAAAGAAAGGGAAAACATAAATTTTTGCTCTCAAGGAGCTCTCAATCTAATGGGGACAACTATACACACACATACGTACTCAAAAATATGTACAACAAAATTTATGCAGAATGAATTTCAGGTTATCTCAAAGGTACAGTGATACAATTAAGGAGGACTGAAACCTTGAAAAAGATGAGAAGGAAAAGAATTCTAGGCATGGAGGACAGCCAATGAAGGCAGTCAGAGTTCAAAGATGGAGTGTCCTGTGTGAGGAACAGCAAAAAGACAAGTGTGGCTAGATCATAAATTTTGAAGCCTAGAAAAGTAAGAAGGGGCCAGTTAATAAATTGCTTTAAAAGTCAAAGAGAATAGTGGTTGCCGTGTCACATATAATAAATAGGTATATACTAGACATGACATGAAGGTAATAATGGCAGAACTTGACAATGCATTAGCTATGGATGGGGAGAGAGAATGAAAACTGGAAGGTGAAACCTAGGCTGTGGACTTGGATGCTAGGAGGGTGATGCTTTCCTAAACAGTTATAGGGAAGTTAAAAAGAAGAAAAAAGTGTAGGGGGAAAGAAAATTAATTCAGTTTCATTGCTGAAGTCTTGTGTTACCATGATGTGAGGGAAAAGATGGGGGTAGATAGGAGAAATATTTCTGAAATGGAACTGGAAAGACTTGGCAACTGTTTGCATATGGGGGTTGAAGGAAAAGAAAGAATTGAAGGTGATAGTGAGGTTACCAACTCAGGTCACTAAGTTACTGGAAAGAAAGTAGGAAAGAAACAGGAAAAAATAGGGAAAGTGAGGCTTCTTCCATTAGCTAGGTGCTGCAGAAGATGGAGTTGCAGACCTAGGAGTCAGGAAGACGTGATCTCCAATCTGACTTCAGACACTTACTACTGATAATAATAGCCAACACTTAAAACAATGCTTATGCTCACCAGGCATTGTGTTGAACACTTAACAATTATTATCTCATCTGAGTCTTTTAACAGTTCTGTGTGTAGGTGCTATTGTTATCCTCATTTTACAGATTAAGAAACTGAGGCAAATGGTGGTTAAGTGACTTGCTCGAGGTCATACAGCTAAGACATCCCTGAGGTCATATTTGCATTCAAGCTTTCTAACTCCATGCCAGTCACTTCACCACCTATCCCTGTGACTTAACCTTTACCTCAGTTCCTTCATTTATACAATGAGGATACTTATAGCACCTACTTCTCAAAGTTCTTGTGAGGATCAAATAAGAAAATAATTTCAAAGCACTTAGCATAGTGCCTGGCACATACCAAGTGCTAGATAAATATCATTACTGGGCAGCTTGATGGTTCAGTGGCTAGAGGACTAGGGCTGGAGTCAGGAAAACCTGAGTTCAAATCTGTACTCAATCACTGCTTGATCCTTGGCCAATTCATTTAACCTATGTTTGCCTTAATCCACTGGAGAAAGAAATGGCAAACAACTCCAGTACCCTTGCCAAGAAAATCCCATGGACAGTGGGGTCTACCATTTCACACAAAGTTTTACATGAATAATTCTTATTCTTTAACCTTTGTTCTATATATGTTGCCCTATCTGCATACACACACATATATGAGAGGCAGAGAGAGAGAGAAAGAAAAACTTTGGTCTGGGGAGTTGGTGATTGAAACCAGAAGATAGTTAATTGTTAATTTACAAAAAGAAAGAAATGCCAGATTTATTTTGATTGCTGCTTCTAGAACAAGTTATTGAAGCAGGATGAGCAGGAAGAAAAAGTATTACATGTATGTAATAGCAGGGCATGTGGTAGCGTGTGACTGGATGGGATGGGAATTATAATCTTGTGCCTGATAAATTTTAGCCTTCACCAATAAAAGGCATAGTCCAAGCCTAAATGGATTAACTCTTCCCCCACCCCATGCCCTACACCCCAGAAGAGTATGCTTTCTGGAAGAATCAGTTTTGTGAGAAGAGACAGGGACAATAGCAATGGCAAGTTGCCTTTGATGACTGAATCAAGTATAATTATTTTCAGGGTGGTCTTTTTTTGCAAATTCTGACCAAAACATGCCCTCTAACTCCAGATCCAACACTTTGTATTTTACTACAGAGATTCCTGACTTCGCTGCAACCATACTCATTGTACTGTATGGGAACAGATGGGTCAATTCAATACAGGACAGGATCTTAGGACTAGAAACTATACCAGAAGTCATTAATCTTTATCATGTAGAAAAGATGGCACAAAGGTCTTTCAATTTTGGAGTGGGAGATAGAGCAACAGATGCCAACATACTATTGGGCTCTCGTTGACTTCAGTGCATCCCTTCCTTCTTGTAACTGTTGGTATGTATTTACAACTCCAACTTCCCTTTCCCAACAAGTCTCTCAATTTGTCTTTTCCCTTTCTTTCATTAACATGATCATAATACACTAAATAGTAAGGATTTTTCATCAGTTTGATTTCCACCTTTGCAAAAATGGACTTGGTCTTAGTACACTCACAGCTACCAAGAAACAGTCCTTTCAGTTTCCAGAGGATAGAATGATTCCATGAATTCTATTCAGTCTACTAGATGACAAGGGCTGTATCTTTTAATGTCTTAGATAGTATTCCCAGGAGAATAATACATATGAGAGGGCACTTAGTAGTTATGATAAGCAGAAATCTACATGTGGCCTTTGACTGCTAATCTCTGGTTCTCTGTTTTCACATCCATTAAAATAAATAGATTGGGCATATTCTCTACTAACTATACATTTTTTGGATATATGACCATTTTCCATTTGAACTGAATTGCTATTGTTTTCCTGGGCCTAACCATGTTGCAATGAAAATTTCACAAAGATATTTTAATAAAAAATAAATAGAAATATTCCTAAATACTATGGTATTTCATACAGCATGAACGTAAAATAAAAGTCATTTAAGATATACAACTTCAGATCAGGTAACAACCTTATTGTATGATATCTCATCAGTTCTTAGAGGTGTCACCATAGTCTTAAGCTTCTGAAAATACAAAACAAACCTTGGCAGGTCCACAAATCTAGAATTTGGCCATTATAGTTCCAAAAATTGAGTTTATGTTTCTCATACAAGAAACAAAAGAATTAAGTTTCTAAGGTCTCATCATAAGAAAGTTGGACACCAGGGGATGAATATATATTTTTTAACCATAACTCAAATGGACCCACTGAAAGTATATAGGATTTTCATCAGTAGAAAGAGTCCATACTAGTGATACAACAATCTTGCAAAGTATTGGAGACAAACAAAGAAACAATTCTACAACTCATAAGAACAGGTGAACAATCAGTAATGGGGTTTGAATTAAGTTGTGCCAGAAAAGTAGTCCCAAATTGAAAATGTCTCTTTTATATATTTCTTTGACTTAGTAATTCACCAAGAGGCCTCGTTATTTTAATTTAAATGTTCTTTTCTGAGTACAGTATGTGGTGAAGGGAATCCAGGTGGGAAGATATTGATTGTAGGTGTCCTTTACCAGACTAGTCATTATTACAGGATGTGTCTCTCAGCAGAAGCATTTACTGCACATGTGGTGCTCATGATTTGAACTCACATGAATGAGGCTTGATGCTTGCAAGATGTGCTTCTATTCACCAGTGAGGGTTTAATTAAATTCATTTCACCAAATTCACATTCAGGGTTTTTGATAACTGAACTTCTCAAAATGATGTTAAGGGAGGGAATCAGGGTGGGTGGTGCATTGTGAAGATAGGCCTAAAATCATCAGCTCTGCTTCCATGATGAGAGGGCTCCTGATTTCCCGCAGGTCGCTAAGGAGTAAACTATCACTTATAAAAATCTAACTTTGTAGAAGATGAAGCTCTGTCACTCCAGACGCAAAAAAATTCTTTCTGAAAATGTAATAAATTCTAGGCTGCAAATTTCTTGTAGAGTTTGCCTCTCTGCAATAATTTGTTAATTTTTGATTCAACTTCATGGCCCCCATCTCTGCTATTAGAAAGGACTTGACCCTGTCATTAAAGTCAACTCCGCTACTTCAGTGACCCCTTCTTCATACAAAGGGTATGATGTAGACCTCACAGAATCACAGTGCCTCAGATATCAGAGGCCCCGAAGCCCACCCTCTCCTCCATACCCCACCAGGCCTCATCCACCTTTTGCTTGGTGATTTCTTGAGAACGGAAACAAATTAAATCCTTAGGCAGTCCATTCCACTGTTAGATAGCTCTGATTCAAAGGGATTTTTCTAAAGTCTAAATTTTCCTCTTTACAATTTCTCCCAGTGTTTATAATTCTTACCCCTTGAATCAAATCAAGTCATTCTAAATCTTTTTTCCCATGACAGCTTTTCATATACTTGAGAAGAAGTTATCATGTCTCTTCTAAATCTCATTCAGGCTAAATTTATTCGATTTAATATCATATGACATGAACTTAAAGTTCTTCCTCCTCTTTGTTTCCCCTTCTCTGGACAGTCTCTAGCTCATTAATATCCTTCCTAATGTCTTTCTTACAATATGGCATCTAGAGCTAAATATGGCATATCAGATGTGAACTGAACAGGACAGAATAAAGCATGATTATTACTTCTCTAGCCTTGCACTCTATGCCTTCCTTAAAGCATCCAAAATTGCTTAGCTTTCTGAACTATCATACCACACTGATGAAATTATACGTGTGTAAAGTACAGAGGTGTATATATACGTGTTTTTATATATACGTGTATGTATACATATATGTATACACATATAAATAAATATGTATGTACTTTCTATCTATGTATTTATATAGTAGAGTACTATGTAAATACTGTCTCATTTAATCTTTACAACAAGTTTGGTAGGTAGGTGCTAGTGCAATAATTTTACAGCTGAGGTAGACAGAGATTAAGTGACTTGCCCAAGGTCACTTAACTATTTAGCATTCTAGGCTTAATTTGAACTCAGGTCTCCTTAACTCCAAGTCTGGAACTCTATCCATTAAGCCACTTAACTGCCTACAGGAACACCTTCTTTGTATACACACACACTCTAACACACACACAAACACACACACAACACACACCTTTTGGTAGAGCACATAACATTTTATGAAACAACATGAAAAAAAAGGATGAAGTTGAAGTTAATAGAGATTGGGATTTAAATGTGAGCTCTGATACTAACTTGTTTGTGACCTTAAAAAAGTTCCCTGAAACTTCATTTCTTCATTTTTGAAATGAGAATTGATTGATTGATCAATTGATTAATGAAATCATTTAATAAGCATTTTAAGTACATGCCTACTATGTGCCAGTCATTATGCTAGATGCTGAATGTAAAGAGAGAAATGAATCACTTTCAGACCTTCAGGAACATGCTTTTTTAATGTATAGAGGAAGCATTCAGCATCTGTGAATAAAACAATAATTAATATCATTCAACCAAACATTAACAGATACTTATTAAGCAACTACTATAAGCAGGTAGGTAATGAAGTAGATAGAATGCAGGTTCTAGAGTCAAGAAGACTCAATTTCCTGACTTCAAATTTGGCCTCAGAATTTTACTAGCTGTGTGACTCTGGGCAAGTCACTTAACTCTAATTGCCTCAGTTGCTTATCTGTAAAATGAGCTAGAGAAAGAAATGGCAAACCACTTCAGTATCTTTGCCAAAGAAACCCCAAATGGAGTCACAAAGTATTGGACTAGACTGAAACAACTGAACAATAAACTATGCTCCAGGCACATATAACAAATGCAAGTAACAGTATCAACATTCACATAGAATTCATCTGACAAAGCAATGGGGTCATTGTCACTGGCAGCTATTTCAGAAGTCTTACTTGACCTGAGCCCCAAAGGAACCTAAAGAGGTAGAGTGAGGAAGAAATTAATTCAAGAGAGACAGCATGCACAAATATAAAGAGGCAGGACATGTAATGTTATCTACGGGCAACTGACAGGAGACCAGTTTGGCTAAAACATACAGTTCATGAGGAGAAAGAGAAATAAGGAAATGTTATTGATATTTGCCAAATAATAACATTAGGAAAATGCTTAGCAAGTCGTAAGATGTCATATATATATATATATATATATATATATATATATATATATATATGTAACATAATATCATACTATAACATTATATTATCATTATTTTCATAGTCTGAAAGAAACCAATTCAAGATGAAATCAGCATGTGGACAAGAAAGTAGTTTCCAGAAAAAGTAAATGTTTTAAGAACAGAAGTAATCCTTTATGCATTTAGACAATTGTTCACTATAATCCTATGCAGCATCTCTCCCTTTCTCTTCTCTGACACTGGCCACCACCCTTGTGTATGCCCTCATCACTTTAGACACTGACAGTGGTGATTACTTGCTGATGGTTCTACTCACCACATGTATCTCCCTATTCTAGTTCATACTCCATTCATATGGCAAAGTGATCTTCCTAAAAAAAGTGCAGATCTAACCATTTCACCCTCCAGTCTTCACACTAAACACTAATGGCTCCCTATCACTTCCATGCTCAAATGTAAAATTCTTGGTTTGGCATTCAAAAGCTTTCATAACATTCACCCCCAACATTTTCCCAATCTTCTTGAACCTTGTAATCGTTTCTCCTTGCATACTCTATGATCCAGTGACATTGGATTTGTTTCTGTTCCTTAAGTCACTCCATCTTCTAACTCTGGAGGTTTCCCCTGGTTCCCTCCCATACATGAAATATTCTCTTGGTTCTTTTCCTACTCCTGGTTTCCCTGGCTACCTTCAAGTCCTGGTTAAATCTCACCTTCTACAGGAAGCTTTCCCTGTAGGCAGGTATGCTGGATTAATGGAAAGAGTTCTGGTTCTGGAGCTATGAAGACCTGAGTTCAAATCTAATCTTAAAAATTTGCCAACCTAGTGACCCTGGGCAAATCACTTCTGTTTGCCTCAACTTTCTAATCAACAAAATGAGGATAGCAATAGCACTTACTTCCAGGATCGTTGGGAAGAATAAATGACACAATATTCAAAAAGGGCTTAGACACAGTGCCTGGCTCATAATAGCCTTTTATTAAATACTTGATCTCTTTCTTCCTTTCCTGATCCCTCTTAACCCTAAGTGTCTTTCTTCTGTCTAGTAATTCCATTTTTTCCTGCAGATAGTTTATTTGTACATAGTTATTTGCATGTTGTCTCCTGCATAAGAATGTGAAATCCTTGAAAGAATAGTTGTTATATTATTTTTCTTTGTATCCCCAGAGATGAGCACAGTGTCTGTCACACAAAAGGAGTTTAACTAATGTTTTTGACTGATGGATGTCTGACATTATTTAACACTATCTCAAGATTTCTACATTTTATTCTATTCCACATAGAGAAGCATAATTCTGACTTCAAGAAATTCAGTGAGGTGGAACGCTACTAAAAATCTCACTGTCTAAGGGTGATCATTGTATTATCAATAAAAAATTCTTACATTTTCCACTTCTTTGAAGAAACTGAATGTTCATAATGTATATGTATATATGTATATATACATATATGTATGTGGATACATATTTATGTTATATAGATAAATATGATATTTATCAACTCAGATTGTGTTGTGTGTGTGGTCTCCGAGCAAAGGAAATTCACAGTTAATGAATTTGGGGATATGGTTCCAAATTGCTTCATAATAAGAATAACATTTTTATATGGAATCTGAGGACCTTAGTTGAGATACTAGATGTTCAACTGATAAGTATGTCATTTTACTAAGTCACTTAAAATCTCTGAACTTCAATTACCTCACCTTTATGATGGATACTAATAATAAAACTAACATTTATGTAGCACTTTAAGGTTTGCTAAATACATTATGAGTATTATCTCAATTTTATCCTCTACATAACCCTGGTAAATAGGGATGATGATGATGATGATGATGATGACAACGATGATGATCTTGATGATCGTGTCTGTATTATAGACAAGGATATTGAGGCAGATACTGGCTAAGAGACTCACCCAGGGTCACATAGCTAATAATGTATCTCAGGTAGCATTTGAATTTCAGTCTTATTGACTCCAGATTCAGTATCATTGTGACATCTAGCTTCTGGTAGAATATAAACTCCTTGAGTTCAGAGACCAATTTGTTTATGTCTTTGTATTCCATATGCTTGTTGAATTAAGTTGAATGATGTAGTTGGACTAAGTGAACTCTATGATCTTTTCTAAGTATAAATATATTAATTGTATTCCCTTCTATCTTCACAGTTAAATGCATAAATGATTATTTCATAGTATGGTAAAGATCATTCTATATAACTTTTTATTATCTGGGTTTTTTGGAAAATGACGCAGCTCTGTAGATATTTATTTATGTTTCTTAGTATTCATTTTTTTTTTTGCCTAGCCAAATTCCATTTTTTGGCCTGTAATATACCTGGTTTTGAGTTCTCACTCAGAATTTATCTATTGTCTACAGCCAAACCTGCTTTAAGGATATTAGTATTTCAGAAACATGTTTTCCTTTCTTTTGTGAGGTTCTGTGACTTCATTGAGAGAACTTCTGGTGAGTAAGATCCCTCTTTCATGGGCGGCTAGGTGGTGCAGTGAGTAGAGCATGGGCCCTGGAGTCAGAAGGACCTGAGTTCAGATCCGGCCTCAGACACTTAACGCACACACAAAGAAAAAACCTAGCCATGTGACCTTGGGCAAGTTAACCCCAATTGCCCTCCAAAAAGCAAAAAAAAAAAAAGACGTGATTACTTTTGGGGCGGCTAGGTGGCGCAGTGAGTAAGAGCACTGGCCTCGGAGTTGGGATGACCATAGATCGAATCTGGCCTCAGAAAATGAGCACCCACACACAAATAATGAGTATCCCTGTAACCTTGAGCAAGTTACTTAACCCCAATTGCTTAAAAAAAAAAAAAAGATCCCTCTTTCAATTCAACCATGGTGGATGAGTAATTTTTTCTGACTTATGTGTATTAGAGTCACCTGTGGGCACTGGAAGTTAGGCAATTTGCCTTGGGTGCCATATCCTGTATAAGAATCAGAAGTGGAATTTGAAACAAAACCTTCCTTTTTTAAGACTGGGTATCTCTCTAATATACGTAACATTCAGCCTTAATTCAGGAACTTTATTTAAAATCAAATATTATACAAAAAGGGATGGGGAAGAGAGCAAAGCCTGTGAAGTGTTACACATGAAGTCAAATGATCCCTTAATAAGACCTAATGTATCTCCAAATTAGCTCCACACATTTAATCTGACCATAGTTCTTAGCACTTAATATCAAGTTTGAGAGGGAAATTAAATGTTTTAGAGGTTTAAGATCATAAAGCTGCTTTGCCATAAAGATGACAACATAAAAAGCAATTAGCAAACTGTCAAATGAATCTATGTGTGCTAAAGCTTTGATGAACTTAAAAGAACTAATTACAAAGAAAACTCCAGTGTTGAATGGAATGATTAGTAAAATGCAAATCACTGTGAAAGGCAATACTGAATCCAAAAGTTCACCAATAGGCTTCTCAACTATGATTATTAAATGAGATTTGTGTAATCTTGATATTGTGTAATTGTATAATAATATATTTATTGCTTTTTAATTTATTTGTGGGCAGTGATCATATTTCTTAAGGAAAATAATAAAAATGTTTAAGAAATTTGGTATATGGAAAACTATCTAGATTAAATGGCAATTCTTAAATGAGACTTTTAGCTAGTAGGTATCATTTTAATGCAGATAAATTTGTAGATTTTATAAATACGTTTTTAAACAAAGAGTTCTACATGATTCCCAAATGTTTTGTTTTGTTTTGTTTTTTAATTAAACAAAATTAGATTTAGCATTTGCTGTATGGTCATATATTTTAATTTTTTTTTTATAAATCTTACTAGATGATCATATTACTTTTTTAAAGGAATTGGGGTTAACTTGCCCAAGATTACACGGCCAGTTATTTTGTGTGGGTGTTAAGTGTCTGTGGCGGGAACTGATCCGGGGTCCTCCCAACTCTAGGACTGGCACTCTTACTCACTGCGCCACCTAGCCACTCCCATATTATTTTTAAAAATTTGATTTTTGGGGGCGGCTAGGTGGCGCAGTGAATAGAGCGCCGGCCCTGGAATCAGAAGGACCTGAGTTCGGAGCCGGCCTCCGACACTTAATCCGCACAAACAAAAACCTAGCCGTGTAACCTTGGGCAAGTTACTTAACCCCAATTGCCCTAAAGGGGCGGCTAGGTGGCGCAGTGAGTAAGAGTGCCGGCCTCGGAGTTTGGATGACCCGAGATCAGATCCGACCTCAGAAAATGAGCACCCACGCATAAATAATGACTAGCCGTGTAACCTTGAGCAAGTTACTTAACCCCAATTGCTTTAAAAAAAAAAAAATTTGATTTTTGGCACTTTATTCTCTAGACATAATAAAAATCCTAGGGAATATTTCTTGGGTTTCAAATTGAATGTCATTGTGAGGATTTGCATATTGCTAGGAACTAGCTGGTAGAAGAGACTCCACGTTTTACTAATGATTGACCAGTCCATGAACTGTGAAGTTCCTATTTGGCAAGGAATACCAAGGTCTCCTGATCATAATTAGCCTAGTAAATTAAATATAATTCAGTTGTGCAAGGTTATCAACTTTTCCTAATCATAATGCCTTTGTGTTCCTTAAATGGGAGATCGATTGCCCCAAAAGTCCTCCTCCCACTAGGTGCCAGGGAATTCACTCAGCAAAAACATATAAATATAAAGATTGAGGCACAGAGTTCTAGGCTCTCAATGGCTGTGCATTTTACGCCCGTGCAGCCTTAAAGCATACATTTCCTTATTTACTTTTAACATTTAATTAAAAAATAATCCCAAATTTCCTTCCTTCTTACAGCTCCCATTGAGAAGGAAAGCAATAGGATAACAATTACACATGTGAAGTTATGCAGATACATTTGTATATTAATCATGTTATGAAACAAAAAATAACACAAAGTAAAAAAAAACAAAACAAAACAAAAAACATGATTTAATCTGCTCTTGGAATTCACCAGTTCTCTTTGAAGGTGGATAGCATTAGTCTTCATAGGTCCTTTGAAATTGTGTTGGTATCACTTTATTTATCAGAGTAGCTATGTTTTCACAGTTAGTCATTTTTACAATACTGTTGTTATTGTGAAAAGTGTTCTTCTGTTTCTCACTTCACTTTACATCAGTTTATCTAAGCCTCCCCAAGCATTTCTAAAACCATCCTACTCATTTCTGATAGCACAATAGAATTCTATGAAAAACATATCCCACAACTTGTTTAGCCATTCCCCAATTTACTGCTTCTTTCTGGCAGCTTGAAATATTTTCACTTTGAACTGGGGACTCTGTAATTTGGCTATAACATTCCTGGGAGTTTTTATTTTGGGAACACTTTCATTACGTGACTGATGGATTATTTCCATTTATATTTTGCCCTCTGGTTCTAAGATATTTAGGAAGTTTTCCTTTACAATTTCTTGAAATATGATATCTAAGATCTTTTTCTTTGTTGTGGTTTTCAAGTAGCCCAATAATTCTTGAATCATCTCTCCTTAATCTATTTTCCAGGTAGAAGACTTTTTCCTCTAATAAACTATGTTACTTGGGGCAAAGTATAAACCTCTTCCTCAGTTTCTTCTTCTGTGATGTTGCAATAATAACCTATATCTCACACAGTTGATGTGAGGATAAAAATAAGATGACATTTGTAAAGTACTTCATGAATCTTAAAATACTATATAAAACCCAGTATTATTATTATTATTATTATTATTATTATTAATTGTGAAATCTGGTATTGAACTCTTAATTCCACATCATCCTATCTTCTCCATTCGATTTTCCATTCTATCATCTTCTCTTTCTCATTCATTGTCAAAATTTTGCTGTCTTCTGGCTGCTGCTCTGATGCTTAGAAACCTCATTTTCCCCTATCCTTAACAAAGCTTCACTTCATTTTTCTATTCCTTTCCCTTTCATGGCTAAAGTTCTTGAAAAAAGTAATCTGCCATATGTTCCTCCATTTCCTCTTCTCTCATTTTCTTCTAAACTCTCTGTAGTCTGGTTTCTGAAATCATAATTTGACTGCCACTCTCTCTAATGTTATCAATGGTGTCTTAATTACAAAGTCTTATGTTTTTTTCATCCTTTTTGACCTATCTGTTGTGTTTGACAAAAGGGAAAACTCCCTCCATTCCTATGTTCTTTATACATGACACTTCATCTCCCATCTCTGTGCCTTTTACTGGCTTTCACAGAAGCCTGGAATAAAAAATTTCCTCACATCTAACTCATAGATTCCCTCTCTTTCTTTAAAATGCAGCCCCTACAGTATCATCATTAACCCTTTCTTGATTCTCCAAAATTTTAGTGCCTTGTATATAACTCCCTTTTCATTTATTTGCTTTACAGATTATTGATGTATATTCATATATTTACTTATTTCCTACACACACACACACACACACACACACACACACACACACCTACCTTAGAATGAAAGCTCCTTTCACATAGATTATTGCTTTTTACTTGTATTCCTGCTGCCTTACAGAGTACCTTTTCCACAGTAGCCTCTTAATAAAAATCGTTGATTGATTCCTGACAGTATTATCTCTTGGTACTCCTATCCGACTCTTCCTTCTCTGTTTTCTGCTCGTCCATCTTCCCATATAAACTCCCCTAAATGTGGTATTGGATATAACTAATTGGATATAATCTTAAAAAAATGTTAATAATGAAATGACACACAAATGGTGCTTCACCACACCTCAGCATAAATTATGAGAAATTAAGAGAAGAAAATGTGCAATGATATATAAAGATTTAGGTAGATCCTTCTCTAAGTGTAACAGTGCACTTAGTTGCCATGTTATCATGAAAACCAATTAGATCTCAATTTTCCGTAATGGAATTACATTAATAAAATGAATACCTTTGACGTAGTTTACTGTAGTTTCATTTTTGAAATCAGTAGTTTCCATTCTTTCTTGCATCTACTTATCTCCCTATTAGCTTTTTTTTTAAAGGAAGTACAATGACTCTGATATCCTAAGTGTCTTACTATCTTCTAGGGTGCTTATTACTAAAGAGAAGCTCTTTTACAATATGAAATTGCTGATTACTTTGGGGCTGTTTGTCACACAGAATGTTTTTGTTTTTTTTTTTTTTCAGGAAGGTATCTGTTTTGTTTTTTTTTTGAAATTGAAATAGCAGTAGAGTTTCCATAGTAATTGCTTTTTTTGTCATTGAATAATAGTTTAATTAATGGAGCAAATATCCTCTTGAACTCTCCAGTAACCAAAGGAAATATCTCTCTGGACAGAAAGGGAACTAATTCCTTTCACCCATCCTGTCAATTATTCTAAAATTTTAAATAACCTTTCTGTTTGTTCCCTTTGAGTAGATGCAAACCCAACTGACAGACACATGTTCTTACTTCTCTTTGCCATATAAAGAGTGTTTGTTTTATTTCACACATGGGATCAACCCTGTTAATTAATGAGTTGTGTGGTTTATGATTTAATTAATGAAGAATCAGTCTGCATTTTTCTTAATTAAGTCATAGTGATCCTTGATCTAAAGAGGATAATTAGTATTTGTTTGTGTCCTTATATTTTTATAATTTTTATTTATTTGATCCTTTTCTCTACTTCAAATTATGCCTCATAACATTACAATAAGCTAAGCTTCTTGTAATTTAGCAAATTGTCTATCAAAATACTTGTAAACCACTATTCCCAGATCTGCTGCTCTCTGTGATCTTGGATAAATTATTTAATCCCTGTGGAGTTCAGTTTTCTTATCTGAAAATGAGGCAATTGGGCTAAATGATCCCTGAGATCTTTTCTAACACCAAATTTATGATTCTAATAACAGACTTTGAAAAGTCTTATGTAATTAAATTGTTTAAGTTCTTTTTACCTGCATAACATTCATTTTAATATCTTCAGTCTGAGTATTAATTATTCATTTATATGAACAAAATATGTAAAGCTCACTTCATCAAATAGGCACAAAAGAAAAAGTGTATGATTCACATTTAGAATAAATGTATATACAGATATTTCAAGTCAAAGATTATCTATTTAGATATGAAAAGAATATTAAAAATACAATGTATGTGCTTCATTGACCTAAAGATGAAGGAATGGAGACTCAGAGGGATTAAAAGTTGTATCAATGTCATATGCAAATAACAGAGCTGGCTCTTTTCTGACTCTTTCCAGAATGCTATTCTGTCATTTGCTTCTTTATATTATGTATGTAGCCAACAGTAAAGGATGTAAGGGGAAACATATTTTTATGCATTAAAAATAAATCATCAATAAGACCAATCACTTAAAAGAAAACAGCCAGGATGAAAAATTGGGTAATATGATTATTAATTGGAGGAAAGATTAGGGACTTTCCAAGTAGGGAGGGAGAGAGCCAACCAGCACAATTCCCTGAAATAGAAATAAAGAGTTGTCTGACTCCCCTCAAGTGTCTATATTCAATCAAAGGAAGATAGAAACAATAACTGATTGATTAGTATGAGGTCAGTTAAAATATATATTATGTGCTTGAAATGTATAATTGAAAGAAATTTCTTTGCACTGATCATAAAATCTGGTCTTGTTTCTGGTAAGCATACACTACCTTGCTAGTTAAAGGTCTCGAAGGAGCAATTCCAGCCATGCAGCTTTAAGTACAAACACTGCAATAAAGTTTTCACACAAGACAGAAATTGTTCTAGACCCATGAAAGAATAGACAGGGAATTGTGGTAGGCCCAACACTGATTCACAAGAGACAGTGGGATTCACTTGATTCCGTGAAAGGAAGACTGATTATATGAAGCACAGGTGAGGAAGGTATATTCTAGGTATAGGTAATAGCGAATGCAAAGTTGTGGAGGTAGGTATGGAAAGATGTATATAAAGAAGAAGGAAAAGACCAATTTGTTTGGATCACATAATGAGGAAGGTAAACTAATGTCCTATGAAGATAAAAAGAAAGATTAGAGTGAATTTTTTTCTTTTTAGTTAATTTGTTAATTTTAGTTTTCAACATTCACTTCCATAAGATTTTGAGTTCCAATTTTTCCCCATCTCTCCCCTCCCCACACCCCAGTATGATACCTAATTTGATATAGGCTCTACATATGCATTCATATTAAACCTATTTTCACATCAGTCATATTTTAAAGAACTAGAACCATTGGGAGAAACAGGGAAGAAACAAAGAGAGAGAGAGAGAGAGAGAGAGAGAGAGAGAGAGAGAGAGAGAGAGAGAAAATAATATGCTTCAATCTGCATTTAGGCTCCATAGTTCTTTTTCTGAATGTAGGTGGCATTTTCCATTTTGAATCATTGGATCTTGGATCTTTACATTGCTAGGAAGGTATGAGTCTATCAAAATTAGTCATCAAACATTGTTGTGCTGTTACTGTGCACAATGTTCTTCTGGTTCTTCTCATTTCACTTATCAGTTCATTCAAGCCTTTCCAGCTTTTCCTGAAGTCTGCCTGCTTATCATTTCCTTTTTTTCCCCTTTATTTAATTATTATTATTATTATTATTATTATTTGTTTTCAACATTCGGTTCTAAAAGCTTTTGAGTTTTAACTTGTGTCCCCCTTTCTTCTCCCCCCCTTCCCAAGACAGTGTGAAATCTGATATAGATTCTACATATGCATTCATATTAAATGTATTTTCACATTAATCATGTTGTAAAGAAGAATTATCACCGATGGAATGAAGCACAAGGAAAAACAAAAGAGAGAGCAAACAGTATGCTCCATTCTATCTTCAGACTCCATAATTTTTTCTCTGGATATAGATAGCAGTTCTTATCATGCGCCTTTTGGAGCTGCTTAGAACCTTACATTGCTGATAAGAGCCAAGTCTATCAAAGTTAGTCATTGCCCAATGTGGCTTTACATGTGTACTATGTCTCACTCAGTGTCAGTTCATAAGTCTTTCCAGGTTTTTCTGAAGTCTAACTGCTCATCATTTCTTATAGGAAAATAGTATTCCATTACATTAATATACCACAATTTATTCAGCCATTCCCCAATTGCTGGGAATCCCTTCAGTTTCCAATTCTTTGCCACCATAAAATGAGCTGCTATAAATATATTTGTACATGTGGATCCTTTTTCCCATTTTTATGATCTCTATGGATACAACCTTATAAGTGTTATTGCTGGGTCAAAGAGTATGCACATTTTTATAGTCCTTAGAGCATAGATCCCAATTGTTCTCCAAAATGGTTGGATCAGTTCACAACTACATCAACAATGCTTTAGTGTTCCAATTTTTCCACATCTCCAGAATT
This sequence comes from Gymnobelideus leadbeateri, assembly GCA_011680675.1. Taxonomy (NCBI): domain Eukaryota; kingdom Metazoa; phylum Chordata; class Mammalia; order Diprotodontia; family Petauridae; genus Gymnobelideus; species Gymnobelideus leadbeateri. The sequence continues at coordinate 265,011 of WOXC01005509.1, read as the reverse complement.
TATAATTTTCCTGTTTTGTCTTGTTAGCCAATCTGATGTAGTATCTCAGAGCTGTTTTGATTTGCATTTCTCTAACGAATAGTAATTTAGAGCATTTTCCCATAATATTGTAAATAACTTTAATTTCTTCCTCGGAAAACTGTTTATATTCTTTGACCACTGATCAGTTGGGGAATGATATATATATATATATATATATATATATATATATATATATATATATATATATATATATATATTCTTATAAATTTGACTCAGTTCTCTATACATTTTAGAAGTGAGGTCTTTATAAGAGATACTGTTTGTAAAAATTCTTTCCCAGCTTTTCTGTTTCATTCCTAATCTTGGTTGCAATGACTTTGTGCACAAACTTTTCAATTTAATGCAATCAAAATTATCCATCTTGCTTTTCATAATGTTCTCTATCTCTTGTTTGGTCCTAAATACTTCCATTCTCCATAAATCTGGCAGGTAAATTATTCCTTGCTCCTTTAATTTGCTTATAGTATCAGTCTTTATATCTAAATTGTGTGCCCTTTATTTTAGTATACTGTATAATATGTTGGTTTTTCCTAGTTTCTTCCATACAACCTTCCAATTTTCCTGTTAGTTTTTGTCGAATAGTGAGTTCTTACCCCAGAAACTGGAGTCTTTGTGTTTATCAAACAGAAGATTGCTATGTTCATCACCTATTGTCTCTTGTGTATCTAACCTATTCCATTGCTATTTCTTAGCCAGTACCAAGTAGTTTTGATGATTACTGCTTTATTTTACAATTTAAGATCTGGTATACCTAGGACACCTTCCTTTGTAATTTTTTTACAAATGCTTTTATTAACTTCTGGTTTGCATCATTCATTTCCACCAGATTTTGAGTTACAATTTTCCCCATTTTTCCCCACCCACCACACCAGAATAACAGACCCACTAGATATCCCCTAATACAATCTGCTCTCTCATATCTTCTCCCATACCCGCTTCGACTTTGCCCTTAGGGCAAGGTGAATCTCTGAGCCCCAATGCCTGGACATCTTATGAAACATTTAATTTTAAAGCTTCGATTTTCAGATCCATTCTCATCCTCCCTTGTCACCCATTCCCTCTGAGAAGATAAGGAATTCAGTATGTGTTGTACATGTATAGCTATGCAAAACATTACCATAGTAGATATGTTGTAAAAGACTGCTTATATTTCCCACCCACCCATCTCACCTCCCACTTAGTCCATTCCCTACTTTGATCCTGTCCCTCTTCGAAAGTGGGTACTTCCAACCTCCACTCCCCATAGAATACCCTCCCCCCCATCATCCCCCCTCTCATCCCCATTTCCCCTACTCTCCTGCAGGGTGAGATATCCCATTTAGTATGTATGTGATTCTCTCCTTGAGCCAACTTCAATGAGAATACGGTTTTGTGTTTTTACCCTCCTGTTCTTCCCCTCCCCTGCAACTACTTCCCCTTCCCTCTTCTACATGAGATAGTTTGCCCTACCCTGTCTCTCCCCATTTCTTCTTGCCACTTTCCTCTCTCACCTCTTAACTTCACCCCTTAAGTATCATGCCTTCCCATCAAATCCAAGCTGTGCCCTCTATCCATGTATATCTGTAAACATATGCCCATATACCCTTCTTCAATTATTTTCATAATGAGAAAGGTTTCATCAGACACAGATATTGTTTTTCCATGTAAGAATGTAAATAGTTCAATTTTCATAAGTTCCTTTTGATTTCTTTTCCTTGATTACCTTCTCAAGCATCTCTTGCTTCTTGAGTCTGAATGTCAAATTTTCTATTAAACTCTGTTTTTTTCCTCAAGAATGCTTGAAAGTCCTCTATTCCACTGAATGATCATATTTTCCCCTGTAACAAGATACTCAGATTTGCTGGGTAGGTGACCCTTGGCTTCAATCCCAGCTCTTTTGCCCTCTGAAATATCATATTCCATGCCCTTTGATCCCTCAATGTAGAAGCTGCCAGGTCCTGTGCTATTCTGATTGTGTTTCCACAATATTGAAATTGGTTCTTCCTGGCTGCTCATAGTATTTTCTCCATGATCTGGGAATTCTGGAAGCTGGCTATAATATTCCTAGGAGTTTTCTTTTTGGGATCTTTTTCAGGAGGTGATCAGTGGATTCTTTCAACCTCTATTTCCCCCTCTGGGTCTAAAACATCAGGGCAATTTTCCTTGAGAATTTCTTTAAGGATGTTTTCTACGTTCTTTCTTTGATTGTGGCTTTCAGGTAGTCCAAAATTTTTTAAATTATCTCTCCTGGATCTATTTTCCAGGTCAGTGTTTTTTCCCATGAGATATTTCACATTGCCTTCTATTCTTTCAGTTGTTTGGATCTGTTTAACAGCATCTTGATTTCTCATAAAGTCAGTAGCTTCCATTTGCTCCTGTCTAATTCTGAAGGAATGAATCTCCTCAGTGAGCTTTTGAGATTCTTTTTTCATCTGGCAAATTCGGCTTTTTAAGGCATTCTTCTCCTCATTGCCTTTCTGAGCCTCTTTTGCCATTTCAGTTAGTCTATTTTTTAAGGTGTTATTTTCCTCAGTCAGGCTGTTGACTGTCACTTCATACTTTTCTTGCATCTTTATCATTTCTCTTCCCAATTTTCCCCCCACTTCTCTTATCTGCTTCTTAAGGTCCTCTATGGCCTGTAGCCAGCTTGTATTTTCATTTGGGGTTTTTGGTGCAGGAGTTCTGACCTCATAGTCCTCCTCCATGCTTTGATCCCCTTTGCCCCTAAAATAGGAGTCCAATGTTGAATTTTTCTGTTTATTTTGTTTCTTTTGCTTAGGCATGATGCAGCATAATTACTTGATTTTTGGGCTTGTTACCACAATAGGACTCTGCCACCAGACAGGAGAGCTTCCGCCCAAATGTGGGGTCTTCACAGCCGCCCTAGGGCTAAAACCTTGGCTCAAGCAGGCTGCTTCCCAGCGTGCTGTGCTGCCTGCTCTCAGAGCCCTGTGCTGGCCGATCCCTGTAGGGCTGCTGGGCTCTCCTCAGCAGGAGGTTAGCTTCTCTGTGCCGTTCTGTGGGTGCTGGGGCTCCAGAAGTTGTTCAGAGTCCCCTTTTACATGGTTTGGAGGTAATCTAGGGGCAGAGTACCTTGGAAGTGCTGTTTCTACTCTGCCATCTTGGCTCCTCCCCACCTTGTAGTTCTTTTTCATTAATTCCCTTGACATTTGAAACTTTTGTTCTTCCAGATAAGTATTGTTATTATCCTTTTCTAGTTTTATAACATATTTTTGTAGTTTGTTTGGTATGGCATGGCAGTGAATACATAAATTAATTTTAGGTATAATTGCCATTTTTATTATATTACATCTGCTTACCCATGAGAAACTGATATTTTTCCAATTATTTAGATGTAACTTTCTTTGTGTGAAAAGCATTTTATAATTGTGTTCATATAATTCCTGAGTTTGTTTTGGCATGTAGAATCCCTAATATTTTATAATGTCTACAGTAGCTTTAAATGCAATTTCTCTTTCTATCTTTTGCTGTTGAGTTTTGTTAATAATAGATAGAAATGATGATGATTTATGTGGGTTTATTTTATATCCTTCAACTTTGCTAAAGTTGATTATTATTCCAAGTAGTTTTTTACTTGATTTTCTTGGATTCTCTAAGTATATAATTATATCCTCTGCAAAGTAATACCTTTGTTTCTTCTTTGATCATTCTAATTCCTGCAATTTCTTTTTCTTCTCTTATTGATAAAGTTAACATTTCTAGTACCATATTGAAAAACAGTGGTGATAATGGACATCCTTATTTCATCCCCAATCTAAATGGAAATGCTCCTAGCTTATCACCATTAGATATAATACGTGCTAATGGTTTTAGGTAGATACTGCTTATCATTTTAAGGGAGACTGCATTGATTCCTATGCTCTCTACTGTTTTTAATAGGAATGGGTATTTTATTTTTTCAAAAATTTTTTTTCTTCATCTATTGTGATAATCATATGGTTTTTCTTACTTTTTTGTTGACATGGTCAGTTATGCTGATGATTTCTTAAAATTGAACCAGCCCAGAATCCCTTGCATAAATCATACTGGACCATAGTGTACTTACTATTCTAATGTTGTTTTACTCTTGCCAGTTTAGGTTCCAGTATGATACTTGTATCATAAAAAAGAATTCGGCAGGATTCCACTTGTTTTCCCAAATAGTACTGGAATTAATTTTTCTTTAAATGTTTGATATAGTACACTTGTAAATCCATCTGGCCCTGAAGATTTTTGCCTAAGAGGCTCATTGATGGTTCCCTCAACTTCTTTTTTGAAATGTGCTCATTTAAACATTTTATTTCCTCTTTATATAATCTGGGCAATTCATATTTTTTGTAAATATTCATCCAATTACTAAGATTGCCAAATTTCTTGGCATACAGTTGAATAAAATATTTCCTAATTCATTTTTTAAATTTCCTTTTCTTTGGTGGTGAATTCTTTTTTATTTTTGATACTGGTAATTTGGTCTTCTTTCTTTTTTTTTAAATCAAATTACGTAAAAGTTTATCTTTCTTTTTTTTTTTTTCACAAAACCAGCTCTTTATTTTATTTGTTCAGGAGTATTTGTTTTTGTTTTTTGGTGTGACTTAAGCCAAATAAAACTTTATTACACTGGGAACAGTCATATGTACAGAGGAAAGGATCCCACAGAACAGGTCAGTCTTTATGGTACATTTCTTTTGTACTGCCCTCTGGCTTTGAGGATCCTGCTGGGAGTCTGACACTCTCACCACACTGGGCAATGTTTAGATGCTTATGTTGGGTGTGACAGTTTATGTGGTGGAGGTCTGGGGGAAAAGTGAGAGGAGGCAGGATGGTTACTTTGCATAGACAGGTAAGTGACAGCCCAAGGGCAGACAGATGGAAGTACGCCTTGATTTAAAATGCAGACTCTTCAGGCAGATGTTATAATAGAGCTTTAGTATCTCATTTCAGTTCTCCTGATAAATCCTAAGGTCTTGGATTGACTCTAGAAATGTTTCCCTGGGAAGCTTGAGAATTTTCCCTCATTGGGGCTGAACTATAGGGCTAAACATATAGAGACAGACATCTGACTAGATATGCCCAGGGTACACTGACGAAACTCTCTATTCTAGGCAGGAAACTAACAGAAGCCATGTAACTTGGGTTGAGGGTAGATATGTATTTCTTCATCAAAAAGATAGAGGCACAAGAGGCCTGGAAGACATCATGACCTTGAAGCACACTGCATCTTTTCTGGAGAACCAGCTGGCCAGATTGAAAGGGAAGAGCCCCAGAGGTATAGCAGCCACAGCCAACAAATCCATTCATCCCATCCCTTCTCCAGCAGGTACACTGGTGAGCTAAGCCTCCCAAGCCATCCATTCTTTCATACTGTGGTATCAGTTCATAGAAGGACTTGTCTCAGATCTCTGAAGAAGATGGCTGGTTCTGTTGCCTCTGTTATGCACGTCCCCTAACTAATAGGGTGACTAATAGGCAGAATCCAAATAATTATCAAGCATACTTCCTGATGTATGGCACAGAAGAATAAGGGACAACGGGAGAGGAAGGGTAGATTTTTTGGCAATAAGGGACAGATGGATGAGAGGAAGGTGTGAGACATATAAAAGTCTGAATGGAAGGGAAAGAAGCAAAATTAGAGTTATGATAAATAAGGCTCTATTTTTGAGCCATGAATATATATGTAAGAGGAGACAAAGGAAATATTCTAATTTCATCACTGTGGGTGATTAGACATCCCAACTACCCGGGATCTTTTCATTTTGGCTGCCCTGCCATCCTACTATAGAGAGAACAGACAATGGGAAGTGGACAGGAAGAGAGCCTTCTTAAAGAAGTTCTGGAAAATTCCTGAGACTCCTGAGCCGGAGAGATGTTTATGAAAGTGGATGAGGGAAGGCACAAGAAGGGTAGGTTAGAACCTATTAAACACTACTATTAACCGCTATTAACTACCCTATTAGCCACTCTTCCCTTTGCCCCTAAGCCCTTGTGTACAACTCAGTCTACCTCCCAATCCCCACCCCCACTCCCAAAAATAGCCCTATAAAAGCCAAGACGTGCTAGACTACTGGGCCTGAGGACTGCTCATTTAACTTCATGTAGGAAAGAATCTCATCAGAGCTACACATTCTTTGTGGAATTCATATATCACTACACTAACATCTTCTACCCTTTAATGTTTAAATTTAAGCCAGAATAAGTAGAGGCAGACAGGTTTAATCCACCAAGTTAGAAGTAGAGAAGGAAATTAAGTTTCATTGCCCAGGACATTAATCTAGGGAACAGACACTATTCCCTCCCCTCCTTAACCTTACACCTATGGTGAGAATAAGGAAATTGAGGAAACAGCAAAGAGTCAATTCTTTGCCAAAAGCCATCTATTGACTATAAGGGTTGCTGTAGAGTACCTAGAAATCTCCACTTCAATTTTTATCCTCTTATCCCTGACCAATACTCCCTTCCTAATCTGGACTCAAGAAAATTAATTTCTCCCTCTATCATATCTTTTCAGACTTTTCTGCCCATTGCAATACAGAGAACCATGTCCTTTCTCATGTATCCAAGAGTCCCAGAGTCAGCACCCACCACAGAAATGCTTGGGAATCCCAAGTGACTCTGGGTGAGCCCTGACTCCAAAAGAAATCTTTAGGTCCCAGTAAACAATGTACATAAATATATAGACTGAATATATCATATAAATGTATCTATATATTTATATATGTACATGCACAACTCAGAGGGCAATTCATTCACCCAAGAGGTGATACTAAGTCGGGGAGCTGTGCTGAGTGGGGAAGCCTATGAGCATGGTTTATGACTAGACTCCATTCTAATTTGATCCCAAGAGATAGGCTTGGGACCCAGAAAATACCACCCAAAGCTCGATGTCTAGAGCAAGGCAGTGGTGGAGAGACATACCACTCTCTCATCATCATGCCCAGAGGGAGTGCTTGTTAGTCTCTGAGATGGAGAGTCTAAGTAAGGTGGGGCGGTGGGGTGTGAGAAGGAACACAAAAGGTCATCACTTGTCCCAGGCACTCCTGGTGTTAGGGATATAGAGGGACTGAGACTGGCGGCCCCTCCAGGGCATGGTGTTGAGGACATCCACACTCTTTTGGCTAGAAATGACCACATCTACTACAAAGCTAGTATAGTCATTGCAGATGTCCTTCAGGATGCAGCCATGGGCATAGATGGGAGGGACTTCTTCCATGCTCCTCCACTTTGTTGCCTTCAGGGACTGGAAGACATCTCTCCTCCAAGTCAGCATGGGTTTGGCAGTCACAGCCTTTTGAGGGCTCTCAAAGCCCAAAGTGTAAATAAATGTGTGCAAACTTCTTAGAAGGCATCTTTATCTTTATACTACATGAAGAGCAGACAGCTTGTTTACAAAAGAGACAGGTAGATGGCCAGGAAAACAAGGAACTTGGTTCTACAACAGCAACAGATCTTTCCTTTCTTCAAGCTGTTTTAAATTATTTATTCTGCAAGAACTTTCCCATCTCAGCCTTTACCAGCACCCAACACATATTGACCACCTCCTCCACAGTCAATGCTAGGCTCTCTATGGTATGACTGTATTCCAGCACAGGTATTTAACGAATGTCCAAAGCTGAACTACCCTTTGTCTTTCCTCTACAGAGCCAAGGGAGCTGTGTGCAGGGGAACTAGATTCCTTAAGGGTCTTATAGTTAAGGGCAAATAAGCCATGGTCTGTGGTGTCTGTTCTCCATGTATGCATGCTTCCTGAGCAGGGTCGGGATTCCAGCTCCTGCTCTCCCAGGTGGCCATTGTCTGACTGAAGGCCCATGGCCATCTTGCTCTGGAATTGGGCCAAGTCATGTTCAGAGAAGGAGTGGTCTGATAAGGGGCAGCAGGGAGCTGCTCCTCTTCTTCTTCTCACTTGGAGAGTCTTCCTCCTCAGAAATTTTCATTTCTTCCATCTCTGCTAAGGTGGAGGTTTTCAGCAGGACCCATGGCCATGGTGGGGCCTTAGACGTGCTTCCAGCACCAGAGAGGGAAAGGTTTATGCAGGAAGCAGACTTCATATTGCTGGAGCAGGCATTGAGGAGGCAGGTCAGGGAGCCAAAATCTTTAAAGTTCCAGTGTGGGCCCTGCACAGGGCATAGCTTCCTCTCCTGTTTAATCTCCTGCAGGATCTTCTCATGGAGCATTTGTTGCTTCTGGGGCAAGGGCCAAAGTCATCTTTCTGATACCTGCTTTAGGTAGGGTCAGGAATGGATAAAATCCAGAATGAGTTCATGGGCATCCTTCTTCACCCTAGGTGGGATGTCACTGTCAACCATGACCTTTTGCAGTTTGTAGTTCTGAGCCTGGATCTCCTCCATCAACATCTCGAAGGGGGTCAACTTGTATTCAGGAGGGAGGGGGTTGAATTGTTTCTCTTAGACCTTCTTGAGTTTAACACCATGACACAGCTCCCTCATCAAATGCATCCAAAGTTGGGTCCAGTCTTTGTGCCAGAGGTTGTCAAGGTCAGCTTGTGACTTCTCTGCCTGGGGTTCATCCTCCCAAAGTTTAAGCAGTATCTCCTTGTCATCCTGGATCTTGGTGAGCAAGGCCTTCAACTCTACCATCTCCACAAAACAGTGCCTGGGACACAGCCTGATAGTGAGGTTGGGCATTTTTGGAGTTTGTCAGTCAGGAAGAACACAGCCTCATTACGGGAAACCATGTGTACACATCTATAAGTGCCCTCACTGGACTCTTCTTCTTCCTCATGCCCACTGCAACTCTCCTCAGCAGCTCCACAGCCATTGTCTTCAGAATTGCTGTTGGTCATTAGATCAATGAGCTGCTCTAACTGGGGACTAAGTTCTCATTCTTCCCTCTCATCAAGCCCCCAATCCAGTACTCCATGTATGGAGAAACACAGAGACTGTCAATAGTTTTTTTTTTTTTATGCTTATTTTTAGTTTAGAACATTCATTTCCACAAGATTTGGAGTTATAAATTTTCTACCTGTCTGTCTCCTACCCACCACCCCAAAACAGTGATCCCACTGAATACCCCCTCCCCCAATCTGCTCTCTCCTATATCCTTCCCCATACCCCCTCTGACTTTCTAGTAGGGCAAGATGGATCTGCAAACCCCAGGGCCTGTATCTCTTATTTCACAGTTATGTGTAAATAACAATAATAATAATAATTTTTAAACATTGGATTATAAAACTTTGAATTCCAGATCCTTCCCTTTCTTCCATAGTCCCCCACCCTTATTGGGAAGATAGGCAATTCAATATAGGTTGTACATGTGTAGTTATACAAAACATTTCCATAGTGGATATATTGTGAAAAACTGACTATATTTCTCTCCATCCTATCCCACCCCACACTTCTTCAATTTTTAACTTTGAATCCTGTCCCTTTTCAAAAGTGTGTGCATCTAACTACCCTACCCCCTGCCAAATCTGCCCTCCCTTCTATCATTCCCCCTCTCATCCACTTCCCCTCTACTTTCCTGTAAGGTAAGATACAAAATTTATTTTTTTTATTTTTTCATAATTTTTTTGGTTTTATTTATTTATTTACTTTGAGTTTATAAGATTCAGTTCCGAAGTTCTTTGACTTTCAAACTTTCTCGCCCTCCTTCCCCTCCCTCCCCCCATGGTGGCATATAATCAAGTATAGGATCTGTAAATAGTGCCACATTAGACATTAGTCAGTTTACAAAGAAGGATTGTATTGGATGGAATGAACAATGGGAAAGAGGAAACAAAAACAAACAAGAAGAAGAAAGAGAGCAGGTAATTTGCTTCAATCTACATTCAAACTCTGTTCTTTTTAGTTTTTTCTCTGAATGTAGACATCTCTCTCCATCATGAGTCTTTTGGAGTTTACTTATAGCTCTGCATTTCTGAGAAGAGTCCAGTCTATCAAAGTTGTTGTCAACTTATGTTGTATCTGTAATTGTGTAAAAAGGTTTCCTGGTTCTATTCTTCTCACTCAGCATCACTTTGTATATGCCTCTCCAGGTAAATATGAAATCTGTCTCCTCCTCGTTTCTTATAGCACAGTAGTATTCCATTACATTCATGTACCATAACTTGTTCAGCCATTCCCCGATTGATGGGCATCCCCTTAATTTCCAATCCTTTGCCACCACAAATAAGCTGCTATAAATATTTTGTACATATAAGTCTTCTTCCCACTTCTATGATTTCTTTGTGATATAACCCTAGAAGTGGTATTTCTGGGGCAAAGGATATGAAATTACTAATAGACTTTTGGGCATAGTTCCAGATTGTTCTCCAGAATGGTTGGATCACTTCACAACCCCACCAGCAACATATTAGTGTTCCAATTTTTCTACATCCTCTCCAGCATTTATGATTTTCCTGTTTTGTCATCTTAGCCAATCTAACTGGTGAGATGTGGTATCTCAGTGCTGTTTTGACTTGTGTTTCTCTAATCAATAGTGATTTAGATAATTCTTTTCACTTGCTTATAGATATTAATTTCTTCCTCTGAGAACTGTCTGTTCATATACTTTGACCATTTATTAATTGGGGAATGACTTGTATTCTTAGAGCTTTGAGTCAATTCTCTGTATATTTTAGAAATAAATCCTTTATTAGAGACATTGGCTATAAAAATTATTTCCCAAATTCCTACTTCCTTCTTAATCTTGGTTACATTGCCTTTGTTTGTACAGAAGCTTTTCAATTTAATGTAATCAAAATTATCCATTTTGCATTTTATAATGCTCTCTAATACTTATTTGGTCATGGAGTCTTCCCCTCTGTAATGGAAATACAGATTTGAAGATCTTCCCTGCCCCTAGGCCTTTTGATTGGCTTAAGAGACTTTGATTGACTTAAGTGACTCTGAGAACCTTCTTTAATTTGAAAGTATACTCTGCCCCCTAATAGGCTGAATGTGGTCATATGGAGCCTGTGGTAGGAGGCTTGGTTTTCAGGAATGACCACACCTTGATGCTGTGTGATTGGGCAGTGGGTCAAGAGGGTGGTTACATTCTCTGAGCCAGGAGAAGACTATATAATCCCTGATTTGAGGCCTTGCTTTGGGACTCACTCTGAGAAGTGTTGTGTGATTTAACCAGATGAGACTGGGAAGCCGTTGTTGAGAGCCCCCCGGCTTTGAAAACCCAGATGTTAATGCTTCCCTTTCTGGTAACTGTGATTTTGGTATTGATAATTGTTGGACAGTTTGGAAGCCTGTTTGATCTGTCTGTATACTCTGAAGTTCGGGGTGCTGACCTTTTCCCCCTGAGCTAGGTAATATATGTTTCTCTGATTAAAGTAAGCTTGTTAACTGATTTTGAGTTGCTTTCCTTTACAAAAGCAGATCTAAGAACCTACATTGGCAGCTACCCTGGGGATGTTGGGGTGTTTGCTGCTACACCCTCTCCATAAATCTGACAGGTAAACTATTCCTTGCTTTCCCAGATTGCTTACAGTATCATCTTTTATACCTAGATCATGCACCCATTTTGACTTGAATTTGGTATACAATGTTAGATAATGGTCTATGCCCAATTTCTGCCATACTGTATTCCAGTTTTCCCAGCAGTTTTTGTCAAATAGTGAGTTCTTATCCCAAAAACTGGAGTCTTTGGGTTTATCAAAGAGTAGATTATTATAGTCATTGACTGCTGAGTTTCCTGTACCCAATCTTTTCCATTGATCCACTGCTCTATTCCTCAGCCAGTACCAAGTAGTTTTGATGACTGTTGCCTTATAATACAGATTAAAATCTGGAATAGCTAGGCCACCTTCCTTAGCATTTCTTTTCATTCATTCCCTTGATGTTCTGGACCTCTTATTCTTCTAAATTTATTTTGTTACTATTTTTTTCTAATTCTATAAAGTAATTTTTTGGTATATTGATTGATATGGCACTAAATATGTAGTTTTATTTAGGTAAAATTGGCATTTTTATTATATTAGCTAGACACAGCCATGAGCAGTAGATCTTTTTCCAATTAGCTAGATGTGACTTTATTTGTGTGAAGTGTTTTGTAGTTGTGTTCATATAGGTCCTGTGTTTGTTTTGGCAGGTAGATTCCCAAATATTTTATAATGTCTACAGTAACTTTAAAAGAGATTTCTCTTTCTATCTCTTGATGTAGGATTTCATTAGAAATACACAGGAATGATGAGGATTTATGTGGGTTTGTTTTATATCCTGAAACTTTGTGAAATTTATTTATTGCCTCAAGTAGTTTTTTTACTTAATTCTCTAGGATTCTCTAAGTATATCATCATATCATCCACAAAGAGTTATAACTTGGTCTAACTTTGCCTATAACTTTGCCTAATATGATTCCTTTGATTTCTTTTTCTTCTCTAATGACTACTGCTAACATTTCTAGTACCAAATTAAATAAGAGGGGTGATACTGGATATACTTGTTTCACCCCCTGATCTTACTGGAAGTGCTTCTAGCATATCCCCATTAAATATAATAGTTACGGATGGCTTTAGATATATGCTACTAATTATTTTTAGGAAGGCTCCATTTATTCCTATACTTTCTGGTGTTTTTAATAGAAATGGATGTTGTACTTTCTCAAAAGGCTTTTCTGCATCTATTGAGATGATCATGTGATTTCTGCTAGTTTTATTGTTTATATGATCAATTATACTGATGGATTTCCTAATATTAAAACATCCTTGAATTCCTGGAATAAATTCTACCTGATCAAAGTGATCTCTGACTTGATCAAACTGATTCTTGTGCTAACCTGCTGTAGTCTTTTTCCTAATATTTTATTTAAAATTTTTGCATCTACATTCATGAGGGATATTGGTCTATATTTTTCTTTTTCTGTTTTATCTTTTCCTGATTTAGGTATTAGTACCATGTTTGTGTCATAAAAAGAATTTGGTATTCAAAGAATTCTTCAATAATTTTCCCAAATTGTTTGTAGAGTATTGGAATCAATTGCTCTTTAAATGTTTGATAGAATTCTCTAGTAAATCCATCTGGTCCTGGATATTTTTTCCTAGGGAATTTTTGTGCATATTTATGTGCATATAATTTGGTAAAATAATTCCTAATTGGGGGAGTGGAGTCAAGATGGCAGAGGAGAAACAGCTCTTCCATGCAGCTCTGGCTCCTATAATTTCCAAATTCATGTAGGAGTGGACTCTGAACAACCTCTGGAGCTCCAGAACCCACAAAATTACACAGAGAAGCTAACCTCCCACTGAGGACAGCCCAGCAGCCTGGCATGGAGCAGCCAGCACAGCACTCTGGGAGCCCAGCCCAGGCCAGCATGGGTCCAAGATTTTAGCCCCAGGGCAGCCTGACCAGCAGAGCACTGGAAAGACTCCAGAACACCAGTGGCTGTAGCTTTTCAGAATTGCCAACACATAGATGCCATGGACAAAGTGAGAGGTTAGTGTGGTATGGACTTTGGGACTCAATTGGGAGATCCTGTGGCCTTTTTCCCTGGGGGCGAAAAGCCACTGAGAAGCCTCAGCACAGCCAAGGACACACACAGCACCTTCAGTACCTGACCTGCTAAATATACAGGGATCTGGTGATCAGTCTTGGGGATAAACGCTCTTGATTTAACCTTCTTGGATCTGGATTGCCATGTGGGGTGGAGGTCTTTGGGTGTGTGACCAGCTTGCCAGAGCATGTGGGGGCTTCAGAGAGGCCACCCAACTAATACCTCTGGCAGTTGGGAACACCCCAGTGTTTGGGAAAGAACCTCCCCTGGCTGGTGGCAGAGTCCTACTGTGGCAACAAGCCCCAAAATCAAATAATTGAGTAGCAACATGTCTAGGCAAAGGAAATAAAATAAACAGGAAAATGCAACATTAGCCTCCTATTTGGGGGCAAAGATGATCAAAGCATGGAATAGGAGGAGGACTGGGAGGTCACAACTCCTGCATCCAAAGCCCCAAATGAAAATAAGAGCTGGTTACAGGCCATAGAGGACCTTAAGAAGGATTTTGAAAATCATATAAGAGAAATGGAAGGAAAATTGGAAAGAGAAATGAAAATTATGCAAGAAAATTATGAAAGTAGAGTCAACAGCCTTATTGAGGAAAACAACACCCTAAGAATAGACTTACTCAAATGGCAAAAGAGGCTGAAAAAGGCAATGAGGAGAGGAATGGCTTAAAAAGCCGAATTTGCCAGATGGAAAAAGAATTTCAAAGGCTCACTGAGAAGAATCTTTCCTTCAGATTTAGACTAGAACAAAGGGAAGCTAGTCCTTTTAAATAGATCCAAACAAATGGAAGAATAGAATGTAATGTGATCTATCTCATGGAAAAAAAACACTGACCTAGAAAATAGATCCAGGAGAGATAATTTAAAAATTATTGGACAACCTGAAAGCCATGATCAAAGAAAGAACCTAGAAATCATCCTTCAAGAAATTCTCAAGGAAAACTGCCCTGATGTTTTAGAACAAGAGAGCAAAATAGAAGTTGAAAGAATTCACTGATCACCTCCTGAAAAAGATGCCCAAAAGAAAACTCCTAGGAATATTAAAGCTAGGTTCCATAATTCCCAGACAAAGGAGAGAATATTACAAGCAGCCAGGAAGAAACAATTTGAATACTTTGGAAATGCAATCAGGATAACACAGGATCTGGCAGCTTCTACACTGAGGGATCAAGGGCTTGGAATATGATATTCTGAAGAGCAAAAGACCTGGGATTAAAACCAAGAATTACCTACCCAGCAAAACTGAGTATCATGTTTCAGGGGAAAATATGGTCATTCAGTGGAATAGAAGACTTTCAAGCATTCTTGATGAAAAAAAAAAACAGAGTTGAATAGAAAATTTGACATTCAGATACAAGAAGCAAGAGATGATTGAGAAGGTAAACAGGGAAAAGAAATCATAATGATCTTATCAAAGTTGAACTATATACATTCCTACATGGAAAAATGGTAACTGTAACTGATAAAACTTTTCTCAGTATGAAAATAGTTGAAAAAGGGTATATGGGCATATAAATACATATGTGAATGTTTGTATATATGTTTACAGGTATACATGATAGAGGGCACAGGTTGAGTTCAATAGGAAGGGATGACACTTAAAAGGTGAAATTAAGAGGTGAGAGAGGAATAAAACAAGAGGAGATGGGGAGAGATAGAATGAGGTAAGATCTCTCATAGAGAAGAGGCAAGGGAAATGGTTACAAGGGAGGGGAAGAACAGGAAGGCAAAAAGCCAAAACCCTATTCTCATTGAATTTGGATCAGGGAGAGAATGACATACATACTAAATAGAATATCTCACACTAAAGGAGAGTAGGGGGAAAGGGGATGAACGGGGGAGATGATGGAAGGGATGGCAGGAGGGAAGAGGGCAAGGGAAGTTGGAAGCACCCACTTGTGAAAAGGTACAGGATCAAAGTAGGGAATAGACCAAGTGGGGGGTGGGATAGGAGGGAGGGAAATATATTCAGTCTTTTACAATATATCTACCACGGTAATGTTTTGCATAGCTACATATGCACAACATATACTGAATTGCTTATCTTCCAAGTAAGGGTGGCTGAAAAGGGAGGAAGGGAATGAATAAGGAATTCAAAGTTTTCAAATCAAATGTGTAAAAATATATAAATTCTATTATTAATACTATTTTACATATAATAGGGAAATACAGGCATTGGGGCAAGGAGATTCACCTTGCCCTACTGAAAAAGTCGAAGGGGAATCAGAGAAGATATGGGAGAGAGCAGATTGGATGAGGGGATATCCTGTAAGATTGCTATTCTGGGGTGGAGGGTAGGGAAAATGGGAGAAAAAATTTAACTCAAAATCTGGCAGAAATGAATGATGTAAACCACAATTTAATAAAGCATTTGGGAAAATCCTAATTATTATTTTAATTTCCTCTTCATTGGTGGTAGATACACCCTTTTTGTTTTTGATACTCATAATTTGGTTTTCTTTCTTTTTTAACATATTGGTTACTATCAATTGTATTTTTTTTCATAAAATTAGCTCTTGGTTTTATTTAATAATTCAACAGTTTTCTTAATTTCAATTTTATTAAACTCTCCTTTGGTTTACATTATTTCTAATTTAGTATTTAATTGTTGATTTTCAATTTCTTCTTTTTCTAGCTTTTTCAATTTCATATCCAATTCATTGACCTCCCTTTTTCTCTTCCTTATTCATGTATAGACTCAGAGATATAAAACTTCCCCTAAGAACTGCTTTTGCTGCATCCCACAAATTTTGGTATGTTGTCTCATTAATGTCATTCTCTTGAATGAAGTTATTGATTGTTTCTAAGATATCTTGTTTGACCCACTCATTCTTTAGGATTAAATTGTTTAGTTTCCAATTAGTTTTTAGTCTATCTTTTATAACCTTTTATTGCATATGATTTTTATTGCATCATGATATGAGAATGATACATTTAATATTTCTGCCTTGCTGCACTTAATTGTAAGGTTTTTATGTATTAGTACATGGTCAGTTTTGATGTATGTGCCATGTACCACTGAGAAGAAGGTATATATCTATTTATCCCCATTCAGTTTTCTCCAGAGATCTATCATACCTACCCTCTCTAAAATTCTATTCACCTCCTTAACTTTTTTCTTGTTTATTTTGAGGTTGGATTTATCAAGTTCAGAGAGGGGAAGATTAAGGTCCTCCACTAGTATGGGATTTTTCTATCTATTTCTTCCTCTAATTCCCTTACCATCTCCTCTAGCAATGTGGATGCTATATCACTTCTTGCATACATGTTAAGTATTGATATTGCTTCATTCTCGATAGTGCCTTTTAGCAGAATATAGTTTCTTTCCTTATCTCTTTTAATTAGATCATTATTTGATTTTGCTGTATATGATATCAGGATTGCCACCACTGCTTTTTTTTTTTTACTCTAGCTGGGGCATGATATATTTTTCTCCAGCCTTTTACCTTTACCCTGTGTGTATCCCTCTGTTTCAGATGTGTTTCTTGTAAACAATATATTGTAGAATAATCTTTTTAAATCTATTCTTCTATCTGCCTCCGTTTTATGGGAGAGTTCATCCAATTCATATTCACAGTTATGATTACTATTGTGTCTCTTTCCCTCCATTCAATTCCCTCCCCTGTTTATGCTTCTATTTTTCTCCCCTTCTGCCTTCCCCTCCTTAAGTGTTTTCCTTTTGACCACTGTCTCCCTCAGTATTTCCTTCTTTTCATTCCTTCTCACTTTTCTCCCCCTTCTCCCTCACTTCTTTCTTCCCTTCTAAACCCCCACCCTTTTCTTAGCCTTTCCCCCTTCCTACTGCCTGCAGGATATGACAGATTTTTGTACTTAATGTACTACGTTATTTCGTTTTTGAACCAAGATTGATGGGGATAGATCTCATGCAAAGTTCCCCTCCCTCCCCTCTTTCCCTCTATTATGATATATTTTGTGTCTCTTCTCAATAGAGTCCTATGGTTAACTGGTTGTATTGTTCCCTCCTTGCACCAGAACCAATGAGGGAAAAGCTCATATAATGTTCATCTCCCTCCCTTCTTTCCTTCTACTATCTTGTTTTTATGCCTCTTTGTGTGGTGTAATTCACCATTTTCCTCTTCATTCCTTCCTCTTCTTCCATTGCAGTCCCTTTGTAGCGCTTTAATAAGGTTTTCTTTTTTATCTTCATTTTGTGTATTTTATACCCAAACCCTCTACTTGTATATAAATAGTTTGCTCTTATTAAATAACAGGGTGTGTGTATGTGTGTGTGTGTGCGTGTGTGTGTGTGTGTGTGTTTTCCTTTTTTAACTTTCTATATCTCTCTTGTATCTCATAATTGGAAGTTGAATTTTCCATTGAGCTCTGGCTTTTTCATCAAGAAAGTCTGGAAATCCACTATATTGTAGAATGACCATCTCCTTTCCTGGAAGAATATTTTCAGTTTCCCTGGGTAAGTAATCCTTGGTTGTAACTTGAAGCTCTTTTGTCTTGAGAAAAATTGTATTCCTCTTCCTCTGATCTTTTAGTGTAGAGGCTGCCAGATCCTGTGCTAACCTCACTATGGTTCCATGGTATTTCCTAGTATTTTCTCCTTTGCCTGGTAGTTTTGGAGTTGGCCTACAACATTTCATAGACTTTTAAATTTGTGATCTCTTTCAGGATATGACTGGTGGATTCTCTTGATTTCTATTTTCCCCTCTGGTTCTAGTATTTCAGAGCAGTTTTCCTTGATGAGCTCTCAGAAAATGTTGTCCAGGCTCATTTTTTCATCATGATTTTCCAGTAGGCCTATGATTCTCAGATTATCTCTTCTGGATCTGTTTTACAGGTTAGTTATTTTTCCATTGAGATATTTTACCTCTTTTTTTAACTTTTTCGTGTTTGATGTTTTGTTTGATTTATTCTTGGTTCCTCATAGAGTTATTTGCTTCAATTTGGTTGATTCTAGTTTTTAGCGAATTATTTTCCTCAGTTGATTTTTGGAGCTCCTTTTCCATATCACAGATTTTTCTTTGTAAGGAGCTGTCTTCTTCATTGTAAAGTGTTTCTAATTTTGCAATTTTAATTTTAAAAGAATTATTCATTTTATCTTCTATCTCTCTAATTTGATTCTCACAGCTACTTTAGAGCTCAGCTAAGAATGCTTTCTGTGCTTGAGACCAGTTTCCTGTTGAGGCTTCAGCTCTGGGTGTGGCGTCAACTCTCTCTCCCACTGAATTTGCTTCCTCCCTCTCATGATAGTAGGATTCCAGAGTCTTTGATTTACAGTCTGCTTTTTACCTATTTTGAGGCAAGGTCCTAGCCATACCCTTCCTCTAGGGTTCCCAAGTCTTTACTGTTTAAGATTTTGCCCTGGGGCAATAATTACTATGTTTTCTGGGGGGAGGGAGGGTTTGGAATACCCGGGGTTCACTCTGCCATCCTGGTCCGTGGAGGTCCAGATAGGAAAGATATCCAATTTAGTGTGTATGTTATTCCTTCCTTAAGACAAATTCAATGAGAATAAGGTTAACCCAAACCCATTCCCTTTTGCCTTCCTGTTCTTCCCCTCCATTGTAACAGTTTTCCCTTGCCTCTTTTATATGAGATAATTTATCTCATTCTGTCTCTCCCTATCTCCTCTCATTATATTCCTCTCCCACCTCTTAATTTTATTTTTTAAATATCATCCCTTCCTATTCAATTGATCCTGTGCCCTTTGTCTATATATACTTGTACACATATATACACACACTCACATGTATTCATATGCACACATACCCTCCTGTAGAGACATACATATGTATATATACATATACATATATATACATATGCATATACATATATGTGTGTATATATCTATACATATACATATATATAGGCACATTTATATTCCCTTCAGCTACCTTCATACTGAGAAAAGATTCATAAATTACAATTATTGTTTTTTCCATGTAAATATTTCAACTTTGATAAGTTCCTTATGATTTCTTTTCCTTGGTTATCTTCTCATGCTTCTCTTGCATTTTGTATTTGAATGTCAAATTTTCTATTAAACTGTTTTTTTTTTATCATGAATGCTTTAAAGTCCTCTATTTCACTGAATGCCAATATTATTCCTGAAACTTTATACTCAGTTTTTCTGGGTAGGTGATGCTTGGTTTTTATCCTAGCTTCTTTGACCTCTGGAATATCATATTCCAAGACCTTCAATTGCTTAATATAGAAGCTGCTAGATCTTGTGTTATCCTTATTTTGTTTCCACAATATTCAAATTGTTACTTCTTGGCTGTTTGTAATATTTTCTCCTTGATCTGGGAACTCTGGAACCTGGCCATAATATTCCTAGGAGTTTTCCTTTGGGGATATTTTTCAAGAGGTAATTGGTGAATTTTTCTATTTCTATTTTTCCCTCTGGTTCTAAAATATCAGGGCAATTTTCCTGGAGAATTTCTTGAAGGATTATTTCTAGGTTCTTTTTAGAACATGGCTTTCAGGTAGTCCAATAATTTTTAAATTATCTCTCCTGGATCTATTTTCCAAGTCAGTGGTTTTTCCAGTGGGGTGTTTCACATTGCTTTCTTTTTTTTTTATTTGTTTGGATCTGTTTAATAGCATCTTGATTTCTCATAAAGACATTAACTTCCAATTGCTGCAATCTAATGTTGAAGTAATGATCCCCTTCAGATAGCTTTTGGAATTCTATTTCCATCTGGAAAATTTGACTTTTTAAGGCATTCTTTGCCTTATTGGCTTTTTGGGCCTCTTTTGCCATTTAAGTTATCTATTTTAAGGTGTTATTTTCTTCAGTCAAGTTGTTGACTCTCTTTCCATGATTTTCTAGCATCATTCTCATTTCTCTTTCCAATTTTTACTCCACTTCTCTTACTTGATTTTCAAAATCCTTCTTGAGCTCTTCCATAGCCTGTAATCAGTTCATATTTTTCTTGGAAGCTTTTGGTGCAGGAGTTATGACTTCATTGTGTTCCTCCCATTCCACACTTTGATCCTTTTTGTTCCTGAAAAAGGAATCTAAGGTTTGCTTGCTGTGCTTGCTTTGCTTCCTTTCCTTGCTAATGTTGCCACTCAATTACTGGACTTTTTAATGCTTTGGCACAGTTGAACTCTGCTTCCAGAGAGTAGAGCTTTGACCCAAATTTTTGGGTTTTCACAGCTTCCAGAGCTATTAGTTGGGTTCCCTCTCTACAGCCACCACTAGCTCTGACTCACTGGTCACACACCCCAATACCTCCACCCAAGATAGTGATCCAGATCTTAGCAGATTAAAGCAAGAGTGATTACCCTCACACTGGTCCCTTGGTCCCCTACAATCTGCAGTCCAGGAGCTCTGAAGCAGCCACATGAAGGTGGATGTATGGCCACTGAACATCCTTTTGCTTCTAACCCTGGGGGTGGAGGCCGGACTGCATTCATTCCCCTTTTAGTTCCAACAGAGTTCCACACTGACCTTTTACTTTTATCTTTGGCATTTATACTTTGGTAATTTTGGAACTGCCATAGCTGCTGGTGATCAACTCTCCTGGAGTCCACTCCAGCTGCTGCTGGTCAGGGCCACCCTGGGGCTAAAACCTTGGTCCCAAGTGGGGCTGGGTTTGGCTCTCAGCATGCTGCGATAGACCCTTCCTTTAGACCTCCTGGGCTTCCTTCAGTAGAATATTTGTTTCTCTCTGTCACTTTGTGGGTTGTATTAGCTCTAAAATTTATTTAGAGTCATATTTTATAAGTATTTGAGGTGGTTATGGGGGGGGGAGTTCATGGAATTTTTCTGCTTCTATGTCCCCATCTTGGCTCCACCCCCTAGCAGAATGTTTTTCTTTGTTTCAATTTTATTAATATCTCCTTTTGTTTTCAGTATTTATACTATGCTATTTAATTGGGGAAGTTTAATCTGTTCTTCTTTTCAGCTTTTCTAGTTACATGGCCAATTCATTGATTTCCTCTTCCCTTTTTTTAGGTAAGCTTTTAGAGATATAACATTTCTCCTTATAACCACTTTTACTACATCCCATATATTTTGGCATGTTTTCTCATTATTGTCATTTTCTTACATGAAGTTATTGACTGTTTCTATGATTTTTTTATTTGACCCACTCATTGTTTAGGATTAGATTATTTATTTTCCAATTAATTTTTAGTCTTATTTTTCCATGTTCCTTTACACACACACACACACACACACACACACACACACACACATAGTATTGCATCATTATCTGAGAAGGATGCATCTAGTAAATGGTCAATGTTTGTGTAGGTGTCATTTACCTCATGTATATGCTATACCAATTGGTACATATATGTTTAGTAATGATATTACTTTTTTGTCTATGGTACCTTTCAGCAGGATCTAATTTCCTTTCTTTTCTCTTTTATTTAGATCTATTTTAACTTTTGCTTTGTCTGAGATTAGGATTGCTAACCCTGTTATTTTTTTCCTTCATCTGAAGCATAATATATTACACTCCAGTGTTTTACCTTTACTCTGTGTGTATCCCTCTATTTCACATGTTTTCCTTGTATGCAACATATTGTAGGATTTTAGTTTTTAATCCACTGTACTATCCACTTCTGTTTTATGGGAGTGTTCTTCCTATTCATATTCACAGTTATGATTACTATTTATGTCTTTCTTTTCATTGTAACTCCCCACCCCCCATTTATGCTTTTCTTTCTCCCTTCTCCAGTTCCTTTCTCAATATAATTTTGCTTTTGGTTTCCACATCCCTCAAACTGCCTTCCCTTCTATCTTCCTTCCCTTTTCTTTGCCCTTTCCCTTCATTCTACCTATAGGAAAAGGTAGATTTATATACAACCTGGGTATGTTATTCTCCCCTTGAGCCAAATCTAATCAGAGTAATGTTCAAAAAATACTCATCTCAATCCTTTATTTCCCTATACTCTAATATGTCCCTATGCTTCTTCATGTGAAATAATTTACCATTTTCTACCTCCTCCTCTCCTCTTCTCCCATTACAATCCCTTTTTACTACTTCATTAGGTTTTTATCAAATCTTAAAGCTACCCCTTTTTATGTATATCCCTTATAAATGTTGTATTAAACAAACAGTTCTCAAGTATCATCTTCCCATGCAGGAAAGGGAACAGTTTGCCCTTATTGAACAACATTTTTTCCTGTTTACTTTTCATGTCTCTCTTAAGTCTTGTGTTTGAATATCAAATTTTCTGTGGAGCTCTGGTCTTTTTGTTAGGAACATCTGGAAGTCCAATATTTAACTGAATGTCAATCTCCTCCCCTGAAAGATTATGCTGTTTCACTGGGTAGTTGATTATAATTTGATTATAATTCAAATTTCTTTGCTTCACAGAATATCATATTCCAAGCCCTACAGTCCTTTAAGGTAGAAGCTGAAAAGTTCTGTGCAATTCTATGGGTTTCTCCAGGTCACAAAGTGTGAGTGACCTTCTACTTATTCTGCCATCTTGGCTCACAGAACTGCAGTCATATTTTGTAGTGCTCAAAAACCTGAAGAGAGGAGTTTTTATTTGATTCTAGAGGCAATATCAAGTAACTGGAATTTGTTGAATGAAGAAGTAACATGGCAATACCTTATGGTTATGGAAAATTACTTCAGTAATATTGTGTATGATGGAACAAATTGGGATGACACTTAAGGGAGGGAGAGCAATTAGGAGGTCATTGAAATCATCTAGGTGAGAGATAAACAGAGCCTTAAAAAACATATAGTTGTATGAATAAAGTCAGATATTAGAGATGTTGTAAAGGGAAAAATAGTGTTATTTGAGAATCGATTAGATATAATAGTTAAAGAATGAAGTTTCAAAGATAACATCAAGGTAATAAAGGTCAAGCCTTTTTTTAAGGTAACCGAGTCAGTAAATGGAAGAGATCAGAGTTGGACTCAGCTTTTTTGTCTTCCAGACTCGTGTGTGTGTGTGTGTGTGTGTGTGTGTTTCTTTCTTTTTCCCCATGTAAACAAAATCATAGTATCAATGCATTATAGGATATTAAAATCAAAGACCTATATTAATGATTCTCAAAGGGTATATTGTAAATTTAATTTGGTCTGCCATAAAACTTATAAATAATTTGGTTTAACACACATTTTCTATATCTAGGATAGGTAATAAATAAAAATACATTGAAGAGTCCTTTAACTAAGAATTCAGCAATGGCAGTGGGAGAAAGATGGGAGAAAGAAACCAAATTGCCTGAGTTCTCCCCAGTTCCCCCCAAAAACAACTTAAAATCAAGGCTATAAAAGAGTTCTCTACCACCAGAATGAATAAAAAGATGAAGTGAACTAATTTTTCAACCCACAAATACCTAGAAGGATTTCAGGAAAATCTGTCTCATTTGGGCAAAAGGGAAGTGCAGTCCAGTTCAAGTGGTATCCTGGCAAGCCAAAAAGAGAGTCTTAGCTACAGCACAGAGCTGGAATTGAGATCTCATGGTTCTGGCTAAGCAGGCAATCTGTTAGGCCTCCAGCCCCAGTGAAGCAGTCAAACCGCAAGTCCCATAGCACCAGCTACAACAGGAATGACTATGTAAAGTCACCATAGCAAAGTGGTCAAGATGCCAACCTGAGGCCAAAGAGAAGAAAGCCAATGATCAGACCCTTGGTCCCCAGGACAAGGAACATGGGACATCGTTTCCTGTACCTTAGGATCAGAGCTCAGTTTGTTTGTTTGTTTGTTTTTAATGGGAAAAAAAGAGCCCTAAACATAGAAAGCTACTTGTGACAAGGAAGATCAAAATACAAACTCAGAAGAGTATTGCAATATCAAAATGCCTACATGCAAAGCCTCAATAGGGAATATGAATTGATCTCAAGTCCAAAAAGTTCTTTTGGAAGAATTTGAAGAGGATTTTAAATGTAACTCCTTAAAAATCAGAATCGAACAAATGGAAAGGAGGTAAAAAAGCTAGCTGAAGAAAATAATTCCTTAAAAATTAGAATTGGGCAAGTGGAAGCTAATGACTCTATGAGTCATCACAAATCAGTAAAACAAAATTAAAAGAATGAAAAAAAAAAGAGATATCCCATTGGAAAAAAAAAACTGACCTGGAAAAAATGATTCAGTAGAGATAATTTAAAAATTATTGGTCTACCTGAAAGCCATAATCAAAACAAAAAAAGAGCCTCTATAGCATCTTTCAAAAAATCATTAAGTAAAACTGCCCTGAGTTCCTAGAATCAGAGTAAAATACTTGTTGAAAGAATCTACAGATCACCTCAGGAAAAGATCTCAAATTGAAAATGCCAAGGAATATTATAGCCAAATTCCAAAATTATCAGGTCAAAAAGAAAATATTGCAACCATCCAGAAAGAAACAATTTAAATATCATAGAAACACATTTAAGATTACACAGGGTCTTGTAGCTTCTATTTTAAAAGATCAGAGGGCTTGTAATATGATATTCCTTGAGGCGAAGTCACTTGGATTAAAACTAAGGATCAACTACTCAACAAAATTCAGCATATATTTTTCACCAAGGGAAAAGATGGGCATTCAATGAAATGAAGAACATTCAACCTTTCCTGATGAAAAGACAAGAGCTGAAGAGAGAATTTGATCTTCAAATACAAGACTGAAGGGAAGCATAAAAATGGAAACAGGAAAGAAAAACAAACAAGTAAACATGGTATTTAATAAAAGCAAACTGTATACATCTCTACATGGGATGTAACACACTTGTAACTCTTAAGAAGTATATTTCTATTAGTGGAGTTAGAAAGATTAGACAGGGAATGTGAGTATAAGTTAACATAGATGTGATGATAAAAAAAAAAGTATGAAAAAAGGGATTGTCCTGGGAGAAAAGGAAAAGGGAAGGCAGAATGTTGTAAATTATATCACATGAAGAGGCATGAAAGAACAATTATAGTAGTGGAAAAGAAGTGAGAGGGTAGGCTTTGTTTAAACCTTACTCTCATCAGATTTGGCTTAAAATGAGAATAAAATATACAATTAATTGGATAGAGAAATCTATCTTATGCCTGTAGCAGCAAGCACCCCAACATCTCCAGGGTAGCTGCCAATACAGCTTCTTAGATCTGCTTTTCAAAAGGAAAGCAACTCAAAATCAGTTAACAAGCACACTTTAATAAAACAAACATATACCATTTACCTAGTTCAGGGGAAAAAGGTCATCACCCAGAATTTCAGAGTATACAGACAGTAGTTTCAATACAGAGAAACAAACAGATCAAGCAGACAGGCTTCCAAACTGTCTAACCATTACATCAATACCAAATCACAGTTACCAGAGAGGGAAGCATCAACATCTGGGTTTTCAAAGCTGGGGGGCTCTCAACAACGGCTTCCCAGAGTCTCATCTGGTCAAATCACACATTTCTCAAAGTGAGTCTCAAAGCAAAGCCTCAAATCAGGGATTATATAGTCTTCTCCTGGCTCAGAGAATGTAACCACCCTCTTGACCCACTGCCCAATCACACAGCATCAAGGTGTAGTCATTCCTGAAAACCAAGCCTCCTACCACAGGTTCCATGTGACCATATTCAGGCTATTAGGTGGCAGAGCATATTTTCAAATCAAGGAAGGTTTTTCAGAGTCTCTTAAAGCCAATCAAAGTCTCTTAAGCCAATCAAAGAGCCTAGGGGCAGGGAAGATCTTTAAATCTGCATTTCCATTACAATGTCATAGTGAAGTAGACTGATTTACATAATGAATATAGATGCAAAAAATGAATTAAATATTAGCAAAGAGATTGCAGTTACTTATGTCATTGATAAACACTATGACCAGATAGGACTTATAGAAGGGATGCAGAGCTGGTTCAATATTAGGAAAACTATTAGCATAAGGACAATATCAATAACAATACTAACAAAAATCATATGATCTCAATAAATGCAGAAGAAAACCTTTGAAATATACAGCACCCATTCCTATCAAAAACCAATAGATAAGATAGGACTAAATGAGCTTTCCTTAAACTGATAAGCAGTATCTGTCTAAAACCATCAGCAAGCATCATCGGGGTGAAATATGTTTGCCAATTTTCACCACTATTATTCAATAGAGCACAAACAAGAAATATAATCTTCAGCAATAAGAGAACAAAAAAGAACGTTGAGGAATTATTATAGACAATGAGGAAACAAAACTAACAGTCTTTGTTAATGATATGATGGTATACTTAAAGAATCAACTAAAACATATACCTGAAATAATTATCAATGTTACCAGAGTTGCTAGATACAAAATAAACCCACATAAATCAGCAGCATTTATGTATATTATCAACAATGCCCAGCAGCAAGAATGATAAATTGCAGTTGAAATAACTGTAAACAATATAAAATGTTTGGGAGTATACCTGCTAACATAAACCCTTAATCTATATGAACACAATTAGAAAACACTTTTCATACAAATAAAGTTAGATTTGAACAACTGGAAATATATAAATTGCCCATGGGTTGACTGAGTTAGTATAATAAAAATCACAATTGACCAAATTTAATTATGCAAGTGCCATACCAATCAAACCACCAAAATCATTCTATAGAGCTAGAAAAAAAAATAACAATTCAACTTGAAGAACAAAAAGATCAAGAATATCAAGGGAATTAGTGAAAAAATGCTAAGAAAGGTGGTCTAGCTATACAAAACTATATTATAAGTGACAATCATTGAAACTTTTTATTACTGTCTAAGAAATGGAGGGCTGGATCAGTGGAACAAGTTCCAAATACAAGTCATGCTAGTAAATGCCTGTAGTAATCTACTATTTAATAAACCCAAACTCTCCAACTTCTGGGATAAGACCTTTCTACTTGATTAAAAAAAAACTGCTGAGAAAACTGGAAAATACTACAGCAGAAAACAGGCATAGACCAACATCTCACATCATATAACAAGATAAGGTCAAAATGGGTATGTGATCTAGACATAAAAGGTGACACCATAAGCAAATTAGGAGAGTGAGGGATAGTTTACCTATCTGATCTATGGAGAAGGGAAGAATTTATGACCAAACAGGAGATAGAGAACAACTGGAAATGAAAAGTGAATAATTATGATTACCTTAAATTAAAGGTTTACACACACACACACACACACACACACACACACACACACACACACAAACACACTTCAACTAAAATTTGAAGGAAAGCATAAAGCTGGGAAATAATTTTTCTCAGTCAGTGTTTCTGATAAAAAGCCTCATTTCTCAAATACATAGAGAACTGAGTCAAATTTATAAGAATAAAAGTCATTCCCCAATTGATATATGGTCAGTAGATATGAGCAGGAAGTTTTCATATGAAGAAATTAAAGCTATTTATAGTCACATAAATATTCTTAATCACTATTGATTAGAGAAATCCAAATTAAAACAACCCTGAGGTACCATATCACACCCTTCAGATTGGCTATTATAATAGAAAATGAAAATAATAAATGTGGAAGAAGTGTGAAAATTGGAATACTAATGTATTATTGATGGACTTGTGAATTGATTTAAGCCTTCTGGGGAATAATTTGGAACTATGTCCAAAGAGCAATCATATTGTGCCTTAAACACAGCAATACCACTATAAGGTCTGTATCCCAAAGAAATTATAAAATAGGGATAAAAACCTACATGTACACAAATATTTATAGTAGGTAGCTTTTTTTGTGTTGACAAACAATTGAAAATTGAGGGGATGACCATCAATTGGGGAATAACTGAACAAATTCTGTTGTATGAATGAGATGGAATACAATTATGCTATAAGAAATGATGAGAAAGTATATGAACTGAGAATGAGTGAAGTGAGCATAAAAGGTTAAATTTGTACACAGTAACAGCAGCATTGTGTGATGATCAAATATGATAGACTTAGCTCTTCTCAGCAATACAATGATCTAAGACAGTTCCAAAAGACTCATGGTGAAAATGATATCCACATTCAGAGAAAGAATTAGAGTCTGAACGAAGATCGGATCATGCAATTTTCAATTTTGGTTTTCTTTTTCTTTTTCCTTTTTCTTCTAATTCTTCTTTCACAACATGGCTAATATAGAAATATGCTTACAGTGAGTAAGAGCGCTGGCCTCGGAGTTGGGATGACCCGGGATTGAAACCAGCCTCAGAAAATGAGCACCCACACATAAATAATGACTAGCCGTGTAACCTTGAGCAAGTTACTTAACCCCAATTGCTTTAAAAAAAATATATGCTTAACATGATTGTGTATATATATATATATATATATATATATATATATATATATATATATATATATATATATATATATATATATATATATATATATATATATATATATATATATAACCTGTGTGAGATCACTCTCTCTCTTGTAGAAGGGATATTGTGAGGAAGGGATGGGAAAAATGGAACTCAAAATCTTATAAAAATGAAGACTGAAAACTATCTTCACACGTAATTGGAAAAAAAATCTACTATTGAGTAAAAAAAGAAAAGGAAACCCCCTACTTTTACCACACATAGACTAACTATAGTTGAGAACCTGGAATTAGGAGCTGAAATTAGAACTATGTTCACTTATTGCCAAGAGAAGAGCCATTTATGTAGTGTTTATAATGAACTGATTCCAGGTAAGATATCCACTCAAGAGTCAAGATGGTGGAGTAGAAACAGCACTTCCCTGGAGTTCTGACCCACACCACTTCAAAATTATGTAAAAGGGGTACTCTGAGCAACCTCTGGAGCTCCGGAACCCATAAAATGATACAGTGTAGCTACCCTCCCACTGAGGATGGCCCAGCAGCCCGGCAGGGAGTGGCCAGCACAGTGCTCTGGGAGCTGAGCCCAGGCAGCTGTAAGTCTGAGGTTTTAGCCCCAGGGAGGCCAGACCAGCAGCCAGCTGGTAGGACCCCAAAACACCAGCAGCTGTGGCATCTCCAGAATTATCAACACATAGATGCCTAGGACAAAGTGAGAGGTCAGTGCCCTATAGACTTTGGGACTGGTTGGGAGAGCATGCTAGCTTCTTCACTTGGGGGCGAGAAGCCGCTGAGAAGTTGGCGCAGCTTTGATAAAGAAGTTATCAAAGTTGAACTATTTACATTTCTACATGGAAAAATGATAACTGTAACTGATGAAACCTTTATCAGTATGAAAATAGCTGAAGAAGGATATATGGGCTTATGAATACATATGTGAATGTGTGTACACATGTTTACAGTTATACATAGATAGAGGGCACAGGTCGAATTTAATAGGAAGGTATGATATTTAAGGGGTGAAATTGAGAGGTGAGAGAAGAACATAAGGAGAGGAGATGGGGAGAGACAGAATGGGTTAAACTATCTCATGTAGAAGAGGCAAAGGAAAGTTGTTGAAGGGGAGGGGAAGAACAGTAAGACAAAAAGGCAAAACCTTATTCTCATTGATTTTGGCTCAGGGAGAGAATGACATACATACTAAATGGGATATCTCACCCTATAGGAGAATGGGGGATAATTGTGGGGGGAGATGATGGAAGGGAGAGCAGACTGGGGGGGAGGGAAGTAAGAAGGACCCACTTTTGAAAAGGGACAGGATCAAAGTGGGGAGTGGACCAAGTGGGAGGTGGGACAGGAGGAAGGGAAATATAGTCAGTCTTTTACAATATATCTACTATGGTAATGATTTGCATAGCTACACATCTACAACATATACTGAATTGCTTATCTTTCCAGTAAGGATGGGTGGGTGACAAGGGAGGAAGGGAAAGAATCTGGAATTCAAAGTTTTAAAATCAAATGTTTAAAATATACATATATACATACATATTATATATATGTATATATATATACATATACATATATATGTATATATATGTATATATATATATATATACTATTTTACATATAATTGGGAGATAAGATGTGCAGGCATTGGGGCAAAGGGATTAACCTTGACCTACTGGAAAAGTCGAAGGGGGTATGGAAGAAGAGAAGGAAGGGAGCAGATTGGATGAGGGGATATCATGTGGGACTGCTATTCTGGGGTTGTGGGTAGGAGAAAAATGGGTAAAAAATGTAACTCAAAATCTGACAGAAATGAATGATTTAAACCAGAAGTTAATAAATCATTTGAAAAAATAATAATTATATCTGTTTACCTAAAGGAATATTTGAAAGGGATTTCCTCCTTAAATTTGAGAGGGAGGGAATAAATCAGAAACTAAGTTCAAAATAAAACTTGTCAATTTAATACTGACAATAGTAGAAAAATATAAATACCAACTCATTGTTATATCCTCAATTTCTTATAATGGTGCAAACTCAACATATTTTGTTCTAAAAATACTTAAAGAGATATAGTTATCAAACAGGGAACAGATTTTATTTTAATAGAAAACTTAATTGCATATAGGGTGTATAGCTTTTTGCTAGGCATATAACAATTGCTTGCTAAAATCAGCTCTCTTTGTTTTAAATGTATTTTTTTTTCAGAATGTTTACAAATGTTTTAAACTTAGGGTATTTGAATTTTTAGTAATAATAATACTAAATAAAATTTTAATATTATTTAATATTTAATAA
The DNA here is from genome assembly GCA_011680675.1 of Gymnobelideus leadbeateri. Classification (NCBI taxonomy): domain Eukaryota; kingdom Metazoa; phylum Chordata; class Mammalia; order Diprotodontia; family Petauridae; genus Gymnobelideus; species Gymnobelideus leadbeateri. The sequence goes on along the minus strand of WOXC01005509.1, from coordinate 234,054 downwards.
TAATATTCAATAGCAATAAATTTAATAATAATTTAAGAATAGCAAATATTTAATAATATTTAATATGTTAGTAATATTTAATTTAATATTATTTATTACTATTAATAATATTATTTATATTATTATAATTTAATTTAATATTATTTTAAAATATTTAATAATTAATTATATATATACACATTACATTTATAATCCTTTGTACTTTGTTACACATGTTAAAACCTTAGTCTGAGAATAGAGATGGCAATTTTAATGCATTCTCAAAGCTTTCATGACAAAAGTAATCAGAATGTAACAGTTCATTCCTTGGTTCTTCCATAAAATAAAGAGAATAGCTGCAAAAAGATTAAGTAATCCCTAATTGAAGCTATATATTAATACTGTTGAAAGGACCTAGAGAAGAGTCTCTTGCTGGGTAGCAACTCCATGCAGAATTTCTAGAAGAACATGGACTAGAATTGCATAGCATTAGGAAGTGTGAGTACATTGAGATCTGTACCAATTGTTAAACATTGACATTCCTGGCTTGAAAACTCTATAAAGAGAGAACTGAGATGTCTCATACACTAATGAGCTACTGCCCAAGCTTTGAAAAGTCATTTTGGATGGTGTTATTAGAAGAGGAGGAAGGATTGAAAGTTGGTTCATTTGTATTTGGTTACTGTGAATAATTGTGATGATGAGTAGACCAAAAGGGACAACTATGGGGAAATCAGGTATTTTATCAAGCTTATAGTTCAATGGAAAGTATTCAGGGAATATGCTGCCCAGGAGCTGATGAAAAATGTCATCAGTTTATTATTTTAATGTGAGTCAGCTAGGTATTAAGAATCAAGACCTGTTCTGCTGTGAGAGGGTGATGTTGCACTGGAAGTTGTGAGCAGAACTGTGGGAGAAGGAAGATGGGTGCTATCTCCTGGGAGAAATAGAATACTGTTGGCATTAAAGTAGAGAGTTACGAGAGGAAAATCCTGTTATATTTGTCCAGTATATGACTATAAGTGATTGACTGAAATCACTAGATAATGATTACTCATTGGCTGGTGTCATTATTTTCCAAGAGCTCTGATAGGAGCTTTACCTGATGTCTTTGATCTATAAATAAGTCTATTTTTCTCCTAAAAAATAGGGTGCACAATGGCTATACTATGAGACAGTGAGTAGCCTGTGAACACATGAATGCCTGAACATTTGGGGAGAGAAGCATTCTCTAAAGATGTGGGATAAGATCTTAGTTCAATTTCTATCTCTGGTATGTACTAATAAATACTTATTGATTAATTAAAGGTTTCTACAAGTTACCTTTGTTTCACACTTTACTTAGATAACCTATATATGTAATCTGCCTGGGGATCATTTAAGGTAAATTTTAAACTTAATGGCAAGACAAACCATCATTACTTGGAGGACTAAGTTCACACAATTGGCCCATTTAAATCATGCCTTGTTTCTAGTTGCATACTATACAGTAATCTCATATAACAGTGGTTGCTAGGGGGGAAAATGAAAATGTGGTTATTTCCTTTCTACAAATAATAAATAGCTGAACTACACATATACTATTTTCAAATGAAATACTCTTTCCTCATATTCCTGTGGAAAGAGAAAAAGATAAATACATAAAACTGGAACAAACAAAATGTTCTGCAAGATCTGAGGAAGAAAAATAACGATTTCTAATAAGGTCAATGAAGGTCACCTAGAAGAATCTTTGAATTCCTCTTTGCATATAGGTACGATTTCAAATTGCTGATATAGTGAAAAGGAGGACCAGAAGGAAGAACATTCCAGATTTAGAGAAGGATGATGTGTCTGAGTATCGGTGATTGATATTTCTCAGTTGGAGCATATATGATGAGATGAGATAAGCTCAAGCTTGAGATAAGAATATAAAGGTAAGTGGTGACAGTTCTTTGAGGGTTTTAAATAGGAGACTAGCCTCTTGAGACCATAGATTTAGAGAGGGAACAAAAATCATTCTAAGAAGAGACGTCCTTTCCTTCTTGAAGGCTATAATCTTATGATCCCACTTACCAGATAATTTACTTTTAGTATGTAGCAGAAAAAGCATTCAAACACAAGTCATCTGATTCCAAATTTAGGACTCTTTCTATGATAGGAAAGCACCTTATAAATTATATAGTTCATCCCCCTCAGTTTATAAATGAAACTGAGGCCCACTAAGATGTGAAATCAAAGGTCACACATATTAAGAGTGTCTCTGAATATAGCCTTCTCCTCCAAAGAAAGAGATCTTAGAATATGCTACATATTCCATTAAACCTATAACTAATTTTCATTATGAAATTTCAAAAATTAATGTACTCTGGGCTTGTATGGACATATAAAATGAGGACTCTGTATTCCCTACCTTGTGGATGAGTGTACTCTCCTTTTATCAGCTGTCTACATTTTTTAAACTGGCAAGAATTTTTCACTATATTTCCTCCACTTTTTTTTCTGCTGGTTGACCACTGTTATCTGGTATCTCAGAGGATAAATATCACAATTTACCTAAAGTGCAGGAACCATGATCTGAACTGGTGAGAAAGGAATGACTTCCTTTCCCTGTTCTACCTCTTTTACATTCATTCTGAAAAATGGGCCTTGCGTATTTGTTTCTTTTCTGAATTATTTGTCTTCCTTATTTTCAGGTGCTGTAGGTGATTCCCAAAGAACCTGAGAGTTTAAGCCATGGTCACTTCGAAACTACAATTCCAGGAAGGATAGGGAAGTCAGCTAGCCCATCATGGAAGCCCCAATAAGCCAGAGTACCTGGAATTTAAGCCCAATGGGTAATATGTACTTGGAAACCAAACTGTGCTCTATAGGAACTGAATTATGCTATACACCTAATTATTTTATCCTCCCCAGAGAGAAATGGCATTATGTGGGGGAGGGAAATATGCCCTCCCACTGCAATATTATATATGGGATGTTCCCCTCACTCTTCTCCAAGGGAGACTTTAATTGCTGCCAGGATGCAAAATGAGAGTTAGTGGATACAGAGGCTAACCATAGTACACAAGAATTATTAGTTTTCTTTTCCATGACTTTTTGTCATTTTCACTGTACAGTTATAAAATGACTATGTTATTCTTTTAAATACTACTCTTAATCCTTATCATGGTGTGAATGTGAGTTCCTCAAGGACAAAGACTGTCTTTCGCTTTTCCTTGTATCTCCAAGACATAGCACAGTGGCGGGGATCTACTGGATTCTTCATAAATGCTTATAGCCTGTCTAACTAACTGGTGGTGTATACGTAATCCTGGATTCTTAAAGGCTATGTGAACAGAGCATTGACAACTAGATGAGGAGTATTTGCAGCCAGGGCAACACATAAGACCTGGCTGCTGATGTGTGGAGATATATAATAGATGAATAAAGCATTTATTAAATGCTTAATATGTACCTAAGCCAGAATAAAATGTAATGGAGCAATGTCTAACAAAAATTAATAAAAATGCAATATGACATACATAATATTAATCTGTGGATTTCTAAGTCAATATACAGCATGCAGGGGTCACTTTTTATTTGATTTTCAAACCACTGCCCTAGACCATTAGTCCTGCTCTCAAACTGGCCTTTACACACGTCATCCAGGGAAGCAATCCTTTTAGGGATGCAGCTAGGCAACTTCCTTTGCAAATGATATGGCTCCTGTCTTCTTAGTATATCAAATCATTAAAGATTTATAAAATAAAGTTAGCCTCACTAATTCCTTGTCATGATCAAATTGTGTGTGTGTGTGTGTGTGTGTGTGTGTGTGTTTTGCCTCCTATTAGAATGTGAGCTCTTCAAGAACAGGGATTGTGTTGCTTTTCAACTAGTATAATCAATATTTACCACAGTACTTTTCATATAGTAACTGCTTAATAAATACTTTCTCATTCATTTATTCAATAAAATTAAATGTGTTTTATTATGGTATGAACAAAGAAAGTATTTAAATTTTAAGATTAGTACTTTTGTATTAGAATATTTTTAAAAAGAAATTATAACATTGTACTTGTTAATATCACAAAAATCACTAATTATTTTATTCTGAGGTCTCCTTTACCAATGTTAAGAATAGGAATAAAACAGCATTCTGAAATCTAGCTATATAGCATGGTAATAACCATAATTACTAAATGGGTTCAGTAAAGTTTTTCTGATGACTTTGTTTTCCTTGTATCTTTCATTTTCACATATTGATAGGAAGCAGAGCTATGAAGCTATTAAAACATTGAAGACTCCACTAATAGATTTTAAGACAATATAAAGAGAAACATTTAGTAATTAGGAACATTTTTAGAGTTGAAGAATGACTATTCATGTTTCAGTTCAGTCCTACTTATTTCAGACATACTCAACCCATCCTTCTTCTATACTGCCATGTCTTTAGTTTATAAGAAGTCTAAAAAAAAAGACTTCAAAAAGAACACAGCTGACTCACTAGAATTAGAAAACTTAAAAACTGAACCTAGCTACCAATTCTGTTCGTGCCTATACTTCCCTCTATACCCTATTTGAACAAAATTTGGACACAGAATGCCATTTCCCCTTTCCTTTAAAGGGAGTAAAGGGATCCCTTATTTTTTAATTAATTAATTTATTTTTAGGTTTCAATATTTGTTTCCAGAAAATTTTGAGTTTCAAGTTTTCTCCTCATCTCTGCCCTTCCACCTGCCTTAAGATGGCATGCATTCTGATTACACCTTACCCCAGTCTGCCCTCCTTTCTATCATCTACCCTCCTCCACCCTTTATTCCATTCCCCCTTACTTTCTTGTAGGGCAAGATATGTTTCTACATCCCATTGCTTGCATATCTTATTTTCCATGCATGTTAAAGCAATTTTTAACATTTATTTTTAAACTTTTGAGTTCCAAATTATCTCCCTTCTTCCTTCCCATCCACCCTCATTGAGAAGGCAAGCAATTCAGTATAAGTTATATATGTGTAGTTACAATAAACACTTCCATAATACTCATGTTATAAAAGACTAACTTTATTTCCCTCCATGCTGTTCTGTACCCCCCTACATTTATTTTATTTTCTCCTTTTACCCTGGCCCTTTAAAAAAATTGCTTCTGACTAGCCCCTCCCCCAATCTGCCCTCCCTTCTATCATCCCCCTTATCCCTTTTCCCTCTACTTTCCTGTAGGGTAAGATACCCAATTGAGTATGTTATTCCCTCCTTAAGCCAAATCCAATGAGAGTAAAATTTACTTCTTTCCTCTCATCTCCCCCTTTTTCACCTCCATTGTAAAAGCTTTTTCTTGCCTCTTTTATGTGAAATAATTTAGCTCATTCTATCTCCCTTTCTCCTCCCAATTTCATCCCTTTCTCTTTCACCCCTTAATTTTATTTTTTAGATATCATTCCTTTATATTCAACTCATCTTGTGCCTTCTGTCACTCTCTCTGTATGTATGTGTGTGCATATGCGTGTGCGTGTGTGTGTGTGTGTGTGTGTGTGTGTGTGTGTAATGTTCCCTCCAACTACCCTAATACCAAGAAAGGTCTCATGAGATGCAAATATCATCTTTCTATGTAGGAATGTAAACAGTACAACTTTAATAAGTTCCTTATGATTTCACTTTCCTATTTACCTTTTCATGCCTCTCTTGATTATTGTATTTGAAAATCAAATTTTGTATTTGGCTCTGATAATTTCATCAAGAATGTTTGAAAGTCCTGTGTGTCATTGAATGTCTATATTTTCCCTGAAGTATTATACTCAATTTTGCTAGGTAGATGATTCTTGGTTTTAATCCTTGCTCCTTTGACCTCCAGAATATCATATTCCAAGCCCTCTGATCCCTCAAGGTAGAAGCTACTAGAACTGGTGTTATTTTGATTGTGTTTCCATAATACTCAAATTATTTATTTTTGGCTACTATGAAGATTTTCTCCTTGACCTGCGAAATCTGGAATTTGCTATAATATTTCTAGAAATTTTCCTTTTTGAATCTCTTTCAAGAGGCAATAAATAGATTCTTTCAATTTCTAGTTTGCCCTCTGGTTCTAGGATATCAGGGCAGTTTACCTTGATAATTTCTTGAAAGATAACATCTAAGTTCTTTTTTGATCATGGCTTCTAGGTAGCCCAATAATTTTTAAATTATCTCTCCTGAATCTGTTTTCCAGGTCAGTGGTTTTTCCAATGAGATATTTCACATTGTCTTCCATTTTGTTTTTCATTCCTTTGGATTTGTTTTATAATTTCTTGACTTCTCACAGTCATTAGCTTCCATTTGTTCCATTCCAATTGTTTAAAGAATTATTTTCTTCAGTGAGCTTATGAACTGCCTTTTCCTTTTGGCCACCTCTGCTTTTTAAGGTATTTTTCTCCTCATTGGCTTTTGGGAATTCTTTTGCCATTTGGGTTGGTCTAGTTTTTTAAAAGTATCACTTTCTTCAGTCTTTTTTTGGGGGGTATCTCCTTTAGCAAGCTCTTGATTCATTTTTTATTATTTTCTTGCATCACTCTCATTTCTCTTCCCAACTTTTCCTCTACTTTGCTTACTTGAATTTCAAAATCCTTTTTGAGTTCTTCCATGGCCTGTGATCATTCCATATATTACTTGGAGGCTTTTGATGTAGGAGCTTTAACATCTTTGTTTTCTTCTGGTTGAATGTTTTGATCTTCTTTGTCACCAAAGTAAAATTTTATAGTCTAAGGTATTTTATACTGTTTGTCCATTTTGCCAGCCAGATATTTCACTTTCTAACTTTTTGTTAAGGACTCTGCTTCTGGTTGGGGCTGCTGTACCATCCTAAGCTTCAGGGGTTTTATGTGACTTTTTAGCTCTTCCAGGGTCAAAGAAGAGGTTTGGACTTCTTTCCTGGCTTGGGCTCTGATATGTGAGTGGCCAGAAGCACTCTTTTCTGCCTTGGAACTGTGATGAGGATTCCCTTTCCACAGCTGTCACAATCTCTGTCACACCAGTGCTCCTCCTCCCCAAGACTGCTTCCCAGAACTATAACCCAGATCCAAGCAGGGCAAAGCAAGAGAATCTTGCTTCAGCTCCAGCAAAGAGATCCCAATAATTGCCCTCTAATCAACTGCTCAATCTCCACACCATCTGTGTGTATGGAACTCCCAAAGCAGCCACTGCTGCTGTCACCTCTGCTGCCCCAGGGCTGGGGCCAGACCTGCTCCCCTCTCACCCAAATCTCATAGTTTTCCCACTGACTTTCTATGCTATCTTTGGCATTTGTGGGTTGCGAAGTCTGGAAAACACCACAGCTGCCAGTGATTCAATCCCCTGAGGCCGGCTCTGGCCCTCTCTGTGCCAGCACAGTCCACATTGGACTGTACTGTGCTCCAAGCCCAGTCCAACAGACCCTTCTTGTCAACCTTTCAGGTTGTCCTGGGCCAGAGATTTGTCATTTTGTGGGTTCTGTATCTCTAACATTTGTTTAGAGTCATTTTTATAGGTATTTGGAGGAGTCCAGGGGAGATCTCAAGCAAGTCCCTGCTTTTACTTTGCCTTTACTTTGTAAAGGAATCCTTATTACTCCATTATCTATAAAATGGATAAGATAAACTAATAATCTCTAAGACATTTTCCATTCTTAATGTTCTCTGATTCTGTCATTACCTATAAATTTACCCTAGTATGCCTTCCCCTTGCAGTGTCCTACTGGGTAGGGAATTAACTAAGTTTTATCAGATTGGTAGAGGGCATGGAGATTAAAGGCATTATTTCTACCATCCACATAGAGCTTTTGTTAATACTTTTACATGGTATGATTAGAAGGCTGGAAGCTTATAATTATGTAGGAAGATCCCAACATAATTGGATAAGAACTAGACAAATTATGGATTGATACAATGTCTGACAGGCAAACTGATAATCTCCACTGCTCTAGTAAAGGAGTATTAGTTTCTTTAAAAAACATTTAATGAGAATTTAAAGTTTAATTATCAAGACAAACAATTAAAATAATTAATGACTAAATTGCATTCAAATTTATTTATGAAAAAATAAGCATTTTTAAAGCAATTACTATGTGTCAGACACTGTACTAAGTGCCAGAGAAACTAAGACAAGCAAAAAAGAGAGTCATTGCCATCAAGGGGCTTAATTTCTAAGAGGAACAGATAAGGTGAAGGTTAGAAGGTTGAATGATAGTATGAGGGAGGAGGGCATGGTTTTGAAGTACAGAATTAAGAAATAAGGTCACAAGGGGAATGCAGTCTCTAGGTGATTAGCTGTTGTCCTTCATTATCTAAGAGGACCAAAATGACATCACTATGCTAGAGGCAAGATTCAGTGTGTTTTGAGTGTGGATGAACAGACCAATAAGAGCTTTGAATGTTCTACCATAGGTCAGGGTCAGATTCTCTGAATTTGTGCATTTTGCATTTCTTTTGATTCTATTTTGCTCATAAAGCATAGTACCTTCTCTGATGTGGGCAGGCCATGCTGAGCAGAACTGTGCCAGGATTTCCCACGTCACTCAATCAATTCCAAAGTTCTTAAGAGAGATTTTGTGTGTCCTTGTATTGCTTCTTTTGACCACTATGTGAACATTTGCCCTTTGTGAGTTCTCCATAAAATAGCCTTTCTGTCAAGCTTACATTTTGCATTTGAACAACATGACCAATCCATCAGAGTTGTACTCTTCAAAGAAGAGTTTTAATGCTTGACAGTTTAGTTCAAGAAAAGACCTCAGTGTCTGTTATATTATCCTGACGGATGATCTTCACAATCTTCCTAAGGCAATTCATATGGAAGTGATTCAGTTTCCTGGTATTGCACTGATGTACTGTCCAGGTTTCACAGACATACAACACTGAGGTCAGGAGAAACACATCAAAGGAAGAAGGGGACAGACCTTATGGAGGCATGTCCCAGGTTGAGAAAGTTGTAAAGTAGACTGGATGTTCCAGGGCAAAGAGGTTTCAGACACTTAGAGAAAGTCTAGGATAAAATAGCATGATTTAGGAAGTCCAAGAACCAGGAAGAACAAGAGGAAATCGAGTTAAATATATAAAGTATTATAAAAATTTAAATCATTATAAACCATTGTAAATGTAAATTATTCTAAATGATGTTATTAATTATATATCATATTCATTGTATATTATTACTATATAAAGTATAATAAACTTATGACATATCATAAATATATGAAGTATTATTCTATTTCCTTCTGCCATATCAGAATTTAATGTAAGTTCACATATGAATTCTTAGTTCATTCTCATTTACTTTTACTTATATGACTGAAGGTTGTGAGTAATTCATTCTTCCACTCCTTTTTTCTATTAGCTCTGTTTTATCAAGGTCTTCCTAGATGTCTTTGATTTCTTGATGCTTGTTAATCTTATAGTACTCAATTACATTAGTAACCCATACTTTTAAACACTTCCCTATTGAATATTTAAATTGTTTCTGGACTTTTTGGTGTCTTTGATATTATTTTTGCAATTCTATACTATAAGCTGTGGAAAATCTTGGAACAAGAAGCCCATTGGGATATTTTTTCATAATATTTTGTGGGTATATTTACAATAATAGAATTATTATATCAAATAATATGATTATTTTGTTCTGTTGTTGTGCGCTACCACATTTGTGTCCAAAAAAAATCAATAAATTATTAATGTCACCATCAATGAATGTATGTGCTTTCTTTTTTTCTCTCTAGCCATGAGGGGTAGATTATTCTATGCTTTTGTTCCCTTTGAAAGTACAAGGCATTAGTTGTTAGCTTTTATATTGCAAAGACTGTGGTGCTTAAGAAGCTTAATTCCACATGGTTTCTCACTGCCTTGTTCATTGCCATGTAAAAGCAAAAGAATAGGGGGGAAGAACATAGCTTGGGGGCAGTTACAGCTATTAGAAGCACAGTTGGTATTTGCCCAAGCTTAACAGAATCTTGAATTCTTGAGAGTCATTTTACCATATGTAAAAGACCACTTAATATGTGGAAATACTCATTCTTCTGATTTGCATTAAGGCCATGAAAATTCCCCCCTTCCTTGTTCATCAATCCATTAATAGACTTTACAAGAGTGACTGAAGAAAACAATGTCAGCTATAAAGTCTAAGTCATCCAATTATTCCCACTCAATCTAATTGACCTTCAAGTTCTGACCATCTACCATAATGCATATTCTACAAGCCAAATCATAGAACATATGATCTCTGTATGGTGGACTTCCATATTAATTTCAAGCAAATCTGATTGCTACACATTCTGACACATTTCCATAATATGCTAAGTAGCTTAGAATAATCACCAAAAAAAAAAAAAAAACACTTTAATTATAAAGACCAAATGAGAAAAGCCAACTGTTCATTATTTAATATATATAAGATTCAGCAGGAATGAAGGCTTCTCTTTTACATTCAAAAGCATATTATCACGTTAGGCTCACATAAGTGTTCATGTGTATATTACATCTGTGTACCTGTGTATTATGTGTTTGTACATATGTGTACTCTACTACATTGACAACATCAAGTTCTTAAAATGAAAATAATTCTAGTAAACCCCAATCCCTTCCAGGCATAGATGTGGCTTGGCATAGTCACAAAGTACTGGTTTAGAAGTCAAGGAGATTTGAGTTCAATATTAACTCTGGCCCTTCACTAGTTAGTTGTGTGAGTGTGTACAAGTCATTGAAACTCTCTATGCTTTAGGAAGCTCCCTAGACTTAATACTGACATATTATGATCTGAATTGGTAGAAAATTCTCTGAGATAATGGAATTACAAATGCTTCCTCTTTTCCCTATGTCATCAAAGAAAGCATGATTCTTTCTGTTATGATATTACATTTCTTCATAAAGAAATATTTCCTTTTATTTCAAAAAAATCCCAAATATATCAAAATTGACCTATAAAGTAGGAGTATAAAGTTATATCTATATATGGAACCCATGTAGCCAGTAATAGTAGCAATGAGAATAAATTAAATCCCTTAGACTGATTTAATTTTCTGACCAATTCAATCAAAGCAGGAATCAATCAATAATCTATCAGTAATCATTTGTTAAGCACCTACCATATACCAGACACAGAGATATATGTAGTTTAACAGCATGGTACAGTGAAGAGTATGTTGTTTTTGAATTCAGAAGCTGTAAGTATCTATCCTGACTCAGTTTATTATTAAGCATGTGACCATGAATAATTAAACTTACTGGGCCTTGGTTCCTCATCTGTAAAAGGTGGAAGTCGGGCTTGATTTCCTCTAAAGTTCTTTCTACCCCTGCATCCAATTTTTTATGTTGAGATCAGATTTTGTAAAGGATATGTTTGAGTTTTCATTTTCATAGTCATACATTTTTTAGAGCTGGGAGAGATATTAGTAAACATTATGCACAACTAAACTGAGGTGCAAAGAAGTTACTTTCCTAATGCTATCTTGTGCAAGAAGCAAAGAAAATTATTCAGAGTGCAACTCTTGTGTTCTTTTCATCATGTCATGGTGGTTTGCTGAATCTTTTACTGGTATAACATATAATATCAATAAGACAAAATATTCAAAAAGAAATTATTTCAATTATGTATATATGTAGCAGGATGCACATATGCATATTTGAATATATATATATAAGTGTATATATCTATAGACATTCTTCTACACACACAAAATCATGCTTTCAATGGAAAAGTTTTCATTCCTTTTACTAATTCTATATTAAGTATTGCTGAGTTTTCTTTTCTTATCTTGTTTTGATATTGGATTCCCCTTGACTAATGCTCTAAACTACTCGACATATGATAACAACAACAAAAACATATGCCAGGTATTATTCTATGTGCTTTACAAATATTACCTCCCTTGAGCTTCATGAGAAACCTAGGATGTAAGTGAAGTTATTCTCCCCATTTTGCAGCTGAGGAAACTGAGAAAACAGAAGTTAATGCTGAATGATGACATCTAATAAATTTCTGAGACAAAATCTGACCCCAGGTCGTTCTGATTCCAGGCCTCATACTCTATCCACTCTTCTACCTAGTGTACCCTTACAATGATAAGTGTTAGAAATAATGTGTTGTGGTCAATCTTGTTTGAAATTAATTTGGGAATATTAAGTGTTGTGACCTGAACTTTGAAATGCTGCAATACCATCAAGCTACTATCCATTTTTTTTGGTCAGAGTGGGGGAGGAGAAAGAGGACAGAATAATAAAATGGTACATGCAGACTATTTTCCCTTTATATGGAATATCTGGGAAGAAGACTTAACTAAATACCCACTAGCTGAAAAAATGAAAATATTAAAATATGCATCTTGGTCACTGAAAGATATGACATGCTTATTGGTTCATAAGTGTGTGAATTTTTGTGATGCAGAAGAAAGGATTGTGGACTTCAAGTTAGAAGATCTGGCTTCAAAGACAAGCTTTGCCATTTCCAGTCTATGTGTCCATGGATAAGTCATTAAACCTCTATAGGCCTTAATTTCTTCATCTGTAAAATATAGGGGTTAGTCTCAAAGCCTCTAAAGTCCCTTCAAATTCTAAATATGTGCCCCTCTAATTCAGTTCTGTCAGTAAGGTAGGAGGCAGTGTTTTGTGTGTGTGTGTGTGTGTGTGTGTGTGTGTGTGTGTGTGTGTGTGTTTAACATCGTGGAAGCAAAGAATAAAATGGTAGCTAAATTCAACAGAGAGTGCAGATTTAGAAAACTGCCACAAAGTCTGGTGCTCAGGCATAGGATGTTTGGCCTGATATAATCTCCCACATGAAACAGACTGGGGAACCTGTTTCTAAAAATCCATGATAACTCATAATCAAAAGTGCTGACATGATTAAAATTGTTCATACCAGGTGCCTCATAGTATTCTTGAGAGTCATCAAGTGATTTTCATTTCAGTGCATACATTTTTATGAAAATAACTTTTACAATAGTTTGAATTTATAATTATAACTTGCCAATTATGATAAATTACATTGTTTTTAAAAAGAAACTATAAGATTCTAATTTCTTCCACATAAACTAGGAATTTACTATCTAATTAGAAGAAGCATTAGCATATCAAGGGGCAGAGAGGGTTCTGTGATTATCAATTAAAAGTAGTTCTCTAAAGAAAGTGAGATTTTCTATTTGGAGGTTAAATGATGCAATACAGTTAATAACATAGTGCCAGAATAGAAAAGAACTGATCATTCTTTACTCTTTTTTGTATTAAGTGAAGTCACCCAGACAAATGGTAGCCAAACATTGCCCAAAATAATGGTTTATATAACAAGGAAGTTAATCTTCTTAATTAACTTGGGAAAGAACAGAATCAGAAGCTTCAGAAATATGTAAGATGTCTAGAACACAACTTGGGATGAATTGTATTGAATAATTTTTCTCACTACTGACAATGTTTGAATGTCATGAATTTAGCGATTAAAGCTGGCATTCTTGTGAAATACACAGAATTTTACGGTAAATAGTGGTGCACTGAATTTGACATTCTGGTGCTGTTACCTTTTTGCTAAAAGATGCATTTGTGAAAATTGTAAACACCTGAAGGAAGTCATTTTGCTATTTCATGATAAAGTTCAATGATTTTTTGTCAGATAAGAAGAGGGTCTTTTGTCCGAAGGCTAATCAAAAGTAACTGTCCCAATTCACCTAGTAAAAATCAAGTGGATGAAGACTCCTTGTTACACTGATCATATGTTGAATGGATAGCACATTGAGCTAATTCATCAATGCATATAATATCAGTTTTGGGTGGTATAAAGTGCTAGATATGGAGTTAGAGGAACTGGGTGTGAATTCTGGGTGTTTTAGTATATATTCGACCTAGACAATGGAGAGATCCAAGATAGGTTTAAGGAAGCTGTAAATATTGTCAATCATTTCATTTGAGCTCTATTTTCCTCATCTGTAAAATGAAGTAGTTGGACTAGATGACTGCTAAGAAATCTTTCAGTTTTAAGTTAAAGATATCTTTTTTTTTTTTTTTTGGAGGGAGAGGGCAGGGCAATTGGGATTAAGTGATTTACCCAACATCATATAGCTAGTAAGTGTTAAGTGTCTGAGGCCAGATTCGAATTCAGCTCCTCCTGACTTGAGGACAGTACTCTATTCACTATGCCACTGTCTGATTAAGGAGGTACAAGATTCATGTAAACGGAATACTCGGCACTCCAAGAAAGACTCAAGGCAACTCAGGGTAATAGAAAGGTCATATTGAGTTGGGGCCTTGATTTGTATTATCTTATTCCTTACAGAGGGGCTTACCTTGCCCCTACAGCCACCTATCTGCCCCCCCAAGATAGAGATTTCTGTGGTGTCTTGTAAAGACGTTTGTTATAGGAGAAATATCTCCTCCGAGTTCATATGGTGAGTAATTGTTGGCAAATATATATTTGCTATAATGCAGAAATTGTAGAGGAAAAGAGCACAAAAACAAAAACCCTAGGTTTTACTATCATGCTCAAACGTAGATTCAGGCTTCAAAGAAAGCCTAAACAATGATGAGGATTCTGATAAAATTTTGTAGAGGTAAAATTATATCAAAGAAATGATTATTTTACTTATTGCAATCGTGAATATTCTTCTTAGGTCCTAATAGGCAGAGAAGATAGATCCATAATCCCATGCTTCCTTCAATTTTATAAAAAATGAACAAATTTAAACAGTTATAATTTCATACATCCCCTGAAGTAACAAAGTACATCAAAGAAACTCTATTGATAAATTAAGTCAGATTACAGGGTACAAACTGCATGTAGAAAAATCCAAATAGGCTGATTGAGAAGGAAAATTTACATGTCACCAAACAGTTAAAATTCTCCCTCTGTCTTCCTATCCAAGGATTGTGTAAGGCTTTAAGTAAATTTTCACATCCTATAGGACAGGTTAAGTGAGGTTAATAGTAGCCAAAGGAATGGCCTAAAGTCCCAAATTATGAAAGAAACTTTAAAGAAAATGCCTTAACTCATTTCATCTGGAATGAAATGGAACCCAAAAGTGAAGGCAGGAAAAGTGCTTTCAGTTTCTCTAAACTGCTCCTTACACAATTTTTTTTTTCAATATGAACATTTTCCAAGGGATGCTGTGAATCATGAAATACCAAACTTTTATGAAGAATAAAAATTCCTGATAGCAATGGACAAAAGAAAATGGAGAGATCCAGGATAGGTTTAACAAGGATGTAAATATTTTCAATCATTTTCAACATGACCACACTCTTTTAGTACTTCTTTGACTTTTCCACCATGTCCTAGGAATCTCATTGTTGGGAAAACCTCATCATCTTAGATGATCTCATTACCTTTGGGACTCCACCTGGTCACCAAACTCTGTTACTCTGATTTGAGGGTGCAGCTATGAACTCTAAAATGTTCATATAAAGAGGGAACTCCACTCAGAACATCTTCTCATTCCTTATGTCATGCATACTTCTTTGGGATTTCTCTGACTTTTCCACCATGCTTCCATGGGATTAGGGGGTAATCTTCCCTGGCTCAGACCACACCTAATGATCTTTCTTTTCAGTCAGCATACCCAGAACTGTGCCTAAATGAGCCCTTTTGTGAAAGCCCTGGGCCACATGGTACTCTCATATTTAGAAAGATCATTGACCTGTAGGCAGCAACTTGTGTTTTCATCACTAATAACAACTTTTACTACAGCTAAGTAGAAAAGAAAACAAGGAGGAAGGTACTGAGAATATAAATTTGGATTGCTGCTCTGTATTGTGGAGAAAATGCACATCCTCACACTATCCTAGAGTGGGATAGAAGAACATTTGAGTGTTCTGCCTCTATGGAAATGGCATAGTTCAAGCCACTTTTACTCCCACTTTCCCTAATTCCCTAAAAATAGCATCTAGTGATTTTCTTGATTAATTATGAAATACCACGTGTGGATGATTGACAAAAACACCACACTATTTATGGCTGACAATATCCCTTTGTAATAGGTAACACAAGCATTGTTATCCCCATTATACAAATGGGGAACAGAGAAGTTCAATGAATGCCATATGAGTATAAATGTAGGCAAGAGGTGGAGCCAGGTTTTCTGGCTCTGAATTTACAGTGCTTTCCATCATATTAGAAATGTCTTTCTGTGAAGTTTTTGTTTTTGTTTTATTTGTAACTGTGAGTTGCTGTCCAAATAATGATGGCATGAGCTCATTGAGTTTCTGATGCAGCAATTGTCTCATCCAGTCCATGCTTTGCAATTGGGTTGTCTTGGGAAAGAAATTTAAAGGAATAAAGTCACCAGTTTCTGAAGATGTGTTAAAAGATTGAGGGTTACACTTTTCTATTCATCCTCTGAGATAAGTACAACATGAGGTGTTAAAATGATGTACAGAGAATTTAAACTGAATAAAAGGCAGGACTTTCAGAAGAGAAGGCTGTTGTAAAAGAAAAAGGAAAGGGTGGTATAGTTTAAAGGCTGCTAAAAGGACCTTCTCATTTCTTACTAAGAATTTTGTAACTGAGATGCAGACTTCTCATTGCTGTGCAATAAGAATACTAGGGGAAAGTACTCATCTCTTTCTGCATTTAAAACTTTACAAAATCATAGTGAAAAGGAAGGGAAACAGAATGCATTGATGCATTTTTTTCTTTTCAGCAATAGAAATGATTTTAAGAAAATTAAGGAAAAAAAGCATTTTTTGACATTCTAGTTATTCCATTTCATTTCCTTCTAGCCAGCAGTCTATGTCTATGTCAGTCTGACATGATTATTTCCCCAGAAATACATTTTTCCCTTTCCTTCCATCCAACACTTTCATGTAGAGTTCATTAATGCTGATCAAAGCTTAGCAATGCCACATAAAAATCCTTTTCTCTGGTTATGTTTTGTATTATATTAGTTTACATGCTCTTCAAAAATTCTTTATCTTCAAGTTCCATTTTCAAGTGTGATTATGGTCCGAGAAATGACAATGTAAAAATGTGACATCTTGATATTCTATATTTATTCTCTGTTACTGTCATTCCTAGTTATTTTTTATCAGTTTACAAGTCAAAACAATATTTTTCTAACTGTGAGCTTTGCAGTCCCAACCTGCTGTATAAATATCAAGCTGTCTGTATTTCCCTCTATTTATCTGTGTAATGTCTGCATTTCTGACTCCTTCTTTATACAATGCTTGCAGAAACCTGGTGACATATTAAACTTTGGAAAAGTGAATATATGCCTTCCTTTGGTCATATATGGAAGGATTGTTGAAATTTACGGCGTTGGCAAAAAGACACAACAGAAATCAGTTAAAGATACAAATTTCCACATGTATACTAATTATATTTTAGTGGCTTGTGATTGATATATTTAGGTATCTATCTGTGAGAGGAAAAAGAAAAGGTTGACATAGAGATTAAATGAAAAATTTAAATAAATTGTTTTTAACTATATAATTTTTTTAAAGCAATTGGGGTTAAGTAACTTGCTCAAGGTTACACGGCTAGTCATTATTTATGTGTAGGTGCTCATTTTCTGAGGCCCGATTCGATCCCGGGTCATCCCAACTCCAAGGCCAGCGCTCTTACTCACTGCGCCACCTACCTGCCCCTACATAATTTTTTAAAACTCAACTAAGAAAGAAGAATTATACCTTATTATTTCCAATAGACAGATGGGAGAAAGGAAAGATTACAGGTGTAGTATATTGCATACACAGTGAGTGAAGTGTATTCATTACATAAATTGGTTTTACCAAACTATTTTTGTTTTCATAGTATTGTAGAGTTTAGAAAGAAGCTTAGCTTCCTCAAGCCATCATTTTAGGGATGAGGTTAAGTGACTTGCTCAAATTTATGCTGATAGAAAGCAGAAAAGACAACATTTGAGTCTATCCTTGTACTTCAAATACTATGATGTAAAAATAATATACATACTTAAAAATAAACAAATTGGACGGAGGTCTTTTTTACTTTAGTCATTTCTAAATAAGAACTTTGCACTTCTATTTCCTCCAACCCAGTCTCTTACCCTGGCATTTATCCTCTCTTTGCAACAAAGAAAAGTGAGGTAAACAATAATCGATGCTGTGACTAAGTTCGAAAAGTTATGAAAGTTGCTGCCTTCTTATTCCTCAATCTTTCTGCAAAAAATAGGAATTATCCCACTACATATTTTCTGTAATCTTTATTTTTCAAGTAATCTGAATTCAGTTTAAAGAAAGTGTGAATAGAGTTATCTTTTCATTTTCACTGCATAGTCATTGTACATATTTTTCTTCTGCTTTAGCTTGTCCTAAGAAGGACAATCAACCTACATCAGTGTAGGTCATTATTGTTGTTGTAAAAGTTTGGAGAATCAATGAGATGAGACATCCCTATGCACCCAAAAGAGAGAAGTAAAGAAAGAATCAGATATTAGGAAATAGGAAGATGAGTATAGAAGTAAGGAATAAATCCCAAAAATTTCTTCCATTTTTATCTAAGACCTTGAAATGAGTCATTATTGGTTTTAATTTTACTATTTGTCTATCAGTCAATAAAACTTTTTTAGGAAAAAAAACTGCTAGTAGTACTGTTTTTTCGCCCTTTCCGAGAAAAGCAAAATATCAGTTGAATTTTATAAACATGTATTTCTGTGAATTTCCAGGGAAGCTACAAAAATGATTCAGAAACGGTTCCTGCTTTTCTTCTTCTATAAGTCAAAAGAGTTGTGATCTTATAAAGATGGACATCCCTTTCATAAACACAGATCATAGCATATCTATACTTTCTTATTTTGTATAGTTCTTGATTGGATGCTCCTCTAAATCCTTCAGTGAGCATTGATCTGGAGCTTGGAATTCTCTTGCAAGATTTCATTGTACCCTTTGAGGGTAAGATACATTATTTCTCCTCCTCCTCCTCCTCCTCCTTCTTCTTCTTCCTTCTTCTTCTTCTTCTTCTTCTTCTTCTTCTTCTTCTTCTTCTTCTTCTTCTTCTTCTTCTTCTTCTTCTTCCTCCTCCTCCTCCTCCTCCTCCTCCTCCTTCTTCTTCTTCTCTTCTTCTTCTTCTTCTTCTTCTTCTTCTTCTTCTTCTTCTTCTTCTTTTTTTTTTCTTTTTAAACAAATGCTTTATTAACTTCTGTTTTACATCATTCATTTCCGCCAGATTTGAGTTACAATCATTTCCCCCATTATTCCCCTACCCAACCTCCCAGAATAGTAGTCCCACAAGATATCACTTCCTCCAATCTGCTCTCTCCCATACCTTCTCCCATACCCCCATCGACTTTTCCATTAGAGGAAGGTGAATCTTTGTGTCCCAATGCCTGCACATCTTATCTCCCTATTACAAGCAAAAGAGTATTAATAATAGTATTTATATATATTTGAAACATTTAATGTTACGACCTCGAATTTCAGATCTATTTCCTTCCTCCCTTGTCACCCATTCCTTCTTGGGAGACAAGCAATTCAGTATATGTTGTACATGTCTAGCTATGCAAAACATTATCATAGTAGATATATTGTACAAGGCTGCTTATAATTCCCTCCCACTCATCCCACCCCCCACCTGGTCCATTCCCTACATGATCCTGTCCCTCTTCTATAGTGGGTACTTCCAACCTCCCCTCACCCCAAGGATGCCCTCCCATCCATCATCCCTCCTCTCATCCCCCTTCCCCCTATCCTGCTGCAGGTTGAGATATCCCATTTAGTATGTATGTAATTTTCTCCCTGAACCAAATTCAATGGGAATGTGGTTTTGTCTTTTTAGCCTTCCTTATTCTCCCCCTCCTTTGCAACCACTTCCCCTTGCTTCTTCTACATGGGATAGTTTACCCTGCCCTGTCTCTCCCCATCTCTTCTTGCCACTTTCCTCTCTCACCTCATAATTTCATCCCTTGAGTATTCTCACTTCCCAACAAATTCAACCTATGCCCTCTATCCATATATAACTGTAACCATATACACACACATTCACATATGTATTCATATGACCACACCCCCTTCTTCCATTATTTTCATAGTGAGAAAGATATCATCAGTCACAGTTATTGCTTTTCCACATAGGAATGTAAATAGTTCAACTTTGATAAGTTCCTTTTGATTTCTTTTCCCTGATTACCTTCTCAGGCATCTCTTGCTTCTTGTGTCTGGATGTCAAATTTTCTATTCAACTCTGGTTTTTTCCTCAAGAATGCTTGAAAGTCCTCTATTCCACTGAATGACCATATTTTCCCCTGAAACAAAATACTCAGTTTTGCTGGGTAGGTGACCCTTGGGTTCATTCCCAGTTCTTTTGCCCTCTGGAATATCATATTCCATGCCCTTCGATCCCTCAGTGTAGAAGCTGCCAGGTCCTGGGCTATTCTGATTGTGTTTCCACAATATTGAAATTGTTTCTTCCTGGCTGCTTGTAGTATTTTCTCCTTGATCTGGGGATTCTGGAACCTGGCTATAATATTCCTGGGAGTTTTCTTTTTGGGATCTTTTTCAGGAGGTGATCAGTGGATTCTTTCAACCTCTATTTTGCCCTCTGGATCTAAAACATCAGGGCAATTTTCCTTGAGAATTTCTTGAAGGATGATTTCTAGGTTCTTTCCTTGATCATGGCTTTCAGGTAGTCCAATAATTTTTAAATTGTCTCTCCTGGATCTATTTTCCAGGTCAGTGGTTTTTCCCATGAGATATTTCACATTGCCTTCTAATCTTTCATTTGTTTGGATCTGCTTAACAGCATCTTGATTTCTCATAAAGTCATTAGCTTCCATTTGCTCCAGTCTAACTCTGAAGGAATGAATCTCCTCAGTGAACTTTTGAGATTCTTTTTCCATCTGGCAAATTCGACTTTTTAAGGCATTCTTCTCCTCATTGCCCTTTTGGGCCTCCTTTGCCATTTGAGTTAGTCTATTTTTTAAGGTGTTGTTTTCCTCAGTCAGGCTGTTGACCCTCATTTCATACTTTTCCTGCATCCTTCTCATTTCTCTTTCCAATTTTTCCTCCACTTCTCTTATTTGATTTTTAAAGTCCTTCTTAAGGTCCTCTATGGCCTGCAACCCACTCATGTTTTCCCCTGGGGCTTTTGGAGCAGGACTTCTGACCTCACAGTCCTTTTCTCCTGCCTATGCCCCCAAAATAGGAGTCTAGGGTTGCATTTTTCTGTTTCCTTTGCCTTGGCATGTTGCCACTTAATTACTTGACTTTTGGGCTTGTTGCCACACTATGGCTTTAAGGCCAGATAGAGGAATTTTCGTCCCGAACGTGTGGGGGGCAACTTCCGTTTCTGGCAAGCTGTAAACCCACCCACAACTTCCACCCTAGATCACAATCCAGATCCAGGGAGGTTAAAGCAAGAGCGATTACCCCCCAAGACTGATCGCTGGATCTCCCCACGATTTGTAGGCTGGGAGCCGGAGCTGCCTCTGAAAACTACAAAATGGCGTGTCTCCTCAGCGGCTTCTAGCCCCCAGGGGAGGGAGCTGACGCATTCCCCAAATACAGGTCCCAAAGTCCATAGGACACTAACCTCTTACTTTGTCCTAGGCATGTCTATGTTGATAATTCTGGAATCGCCACAGCTCCTGGTGTTCTGGGGTTCCTCCAGCCGGCTGCTGGCCCTGCCGCCCTGGAGCTAAAACCTCGGCTCACCTGGGCTCGGCTCGGCTCGGCTCCTGCGCTCTGCGCTCTGCGCTGCCGGCTCCCAGACCACTGCGCTGGTCCTTCCTGCAGGGCTGCTGGGCTGTCCTCAGCGGGAGGTTAGCTTCTCTGTGTCGTTCTGTGGGTGCTGGGGCTCCAGAAGTTGTTCACAGTCCTTTTTTACATAGTTTGTGGGGAATCTGGGGGCAGAGAGGCTTGGAAGAGCTGTTTCTACTCCGCCATCTTGGCTCCGCCCTTCTTCTTCTTCTTCTTCTTCTTCTTCTTCTTCTTCTTCTTCTTCTTCTTCTTCTTCTTCTTCTTCTTCTTCCTTCTCCTCCTTCTCCTTCTCCTTCCTTCTCCTTCTCTTCTTCTTCTTCTTCTTCTTCTTCTTCTTCTTCCTTCTCCTCCTTCTCCTTCTCCTTCTCCTTCTTCTTCTTCTTCTTCTTCTTCTTCTTCTTCCTTCTCCTCTTCTCCTTCTCCTTCTCCTTCTCCTTCTCCTTCTCCTTCTCCTTCTTCTTCTTCTTCTTCTTCTTCTTCTTCTTCTTCTTCTTCTTCTTCTTCTTCTTCTTCTTCTTTTTCTTCTTCTTCTTCTTCTTCTTCTTCTTCTTCTTCTTCTTCTTCCTTCTTCTTCTTCCTTCTTCTTCTTCTTCTTCTTCTTCTTCTTCTTCTTCTTCTTCTTCTTCTTCTTCTTCTTCTTCTTCTTCTTCTTCTTCTTCTTCTTCTTCTTCTTCTTCTTCTTCCCTCCATAGCATGGGAGCATGCCTGAAAACGTATAAATTACAACTTTCCTCAGCCCAAATGTCCTCATGTATAAAATAGGGATAGTAATAATTTCTACCTAAGGATGTGGGCAAATTGGAACGCTAATACATTGCTGGTGGAGTTGTGAACTTATCCAACCATTCTGGAGAGCAATCTGGAATTATGCCCAAAGGATTATAAATAATTTCATACCCTTTGACCCAGCCATACCACTCCTAGGTTTATATCCCAAAGAGATCATAGTAGTGGGAGGAAGAACCATATGTACAAAAACATTTTTAGCAGCCCTTTTTGTGGTTGCAAAGAATTGGAAACTAAAGGGTGCCCATCAATTGGGGAATGGCTAAACAAGTTGTGGTATATGAATGTAATGGAATTTTATTGTGCTATAAGAAACGAGGAGGTGACGGATTTCATAATTACCTGGAGAGACTTATACAAACTGATGGTGAGTGAGAAGAGTAGGATCAGAAGAAATTTGTGTACAATCACAGACATACCATATCTGTGACGACCAACTATGAAAGACTGGACTCTTTTCAGCAATGCAGTGATATAAGTTAATCCCGAATGACTCAAGAAAGTGAGAAATGCGCCATCCAGAGATATAACTAGAAAGAACTGAGCCTGAATCCTGATGGAAGCAAACTAAATGATCTTGTTCTTCTCATTGTTTGGTTTTACTTCTTCCTTACCATCTTTCATCCCACCTAGTACAATATGCCTTTGTAATTTGAATAATGTTTAATATGAATGCATTTGCAGACCCTATACTGTACTATATGCTGTCATGAGGGGAGGGGGGAGGGAAGTAAAGGAAATTTGAAAATCAAGGAACTATGGAATTGAATCTTGTTAACTGAAACTAAAATAATAAATTAATAAAAAAAAGAAAAAAACTAGAATATATACATAACAATAAAAAAATAATTTCTACCTGACAAAATTGTTGTGAGGACTAAATGAGACTGTCTGTGTAATATATGTATATGTGTATGTGTATGTATACATATACATACAGACATATATAAAGATACACATGTACACAGTACATTTATATATATATATGTATATATATACATATATATAGAGAAAGAGAGAGAGAGTAAGAGCTAGAGAACTTTATAAACCTTAAGGCATTATATATAAATGTTAGCTCTATCATTATTATTATTATTATTATTATTATTAAATACAATAGGATTATGGATATAGTTTTGGAAGGGACCTTGTTATTATGGTTGTTTTTCAAGTGTTTCAGTCATATTTGATTCTGCAAGAACTAATTTAGGGTTTTCTGGCAAAGATACTGAAGTTATTTGACATTTTTTTTCTTCAACTCATTTTACCAATGAAGAAGCTAAGGAAAACAAGATTAAGTGACTTTCCCAGGGTCACACACCTATTAAGTGTCTGATGCAAAACTTAAACTCAGGAAGATGAGTCTTCCTGACTCTAGGCCCAGCAATCTATTAACCTCTCCTCCTAGATAACTCATGGAAGCAACCTTAGAGGACATCTAATCCGGCTTGCTGATTTTATTGGTGAAAAGGCTGAGGCTCAGATATATTAAATGAATTACCTATAGGCCTTGGCAACAGATTGGATATGGGGAGAGGTGAGAGTGAGCAGTTGAGAATGGCATAATTTACAAAATTTGTTGATTGGGAAGATGATAACTGTTGACAGTAATAGGGAAATTAGGAAGAGTAGAGGGTTTATAGATAAAGATACTGAATTTGGTTTTGAACATGTTAAGACCAAAATATCTATGGAGCATCCACTTCAAAATGTCCAATGAACAGTTGAATATTTGAGATTGAAGGTCAGCAGGGAGGTTAAGGCTAGATAAGTAGATTTGAGAATTAAAAGCATAGATAATAATGGAATCCATGGAAGTTGATGAGATCACCAATTACAATTTTATCATGGAAGGAAAGGAGAAGAGGACCCTGTACATCACCCCGAGGAACACCTATGGTTATTGGGTATTATGTAGATAAAGATCCATCAAAAGAAACTGAAGAGTATTGAGATAAGTAGGAGAATGGAGAGAGGAGAGTCATAAAAACCAAGAGAGAATTAAGAAGATGATTGCCAGTGTCAAAGGCTACAGAAAGATTACAGGACAAAAATTGAGAAAGGGCCATTAGATTTGGCTATTATGAAATCATTTGTAACTTTAGAGAGAGTCATTTGAGTTGAATGATCAGGTAAGAAGCCAGACTGAAAAGAGTTAATAAGAGAGTGAGAAGAAAGGAAGTAGAGGGACCTATGACCATTTCAAGGAGTTTAGTCATAAAAGACATGAGAAAAATAGTATGAATGCTCATTGGGGTTGAATTATGAAGTGGGAGATTGACATTCTGTTTATTTATTTGTTTGTATGATGGTAAAGATATAGGAATGTTGTAGGGTGGCAAGGAAAAAGGTAGTACACAAAGTAAGACCAAAAATAAGATAGTGGAGATATAGAGGGGAAAATATGAAGAAAATTTGGAACGAGTAGAGGGTTTTGCCTTGGCCAGGAGAATGGTTATGTCACATGAAACAGAGGTAAAGGGGTGAGAAAAGAAAAGACTATATGTGGGTCCATTCATTGAGGTTTGATAAAACTGATTTTAAGATTCACCTGACTTAGCATTGTGAGAACCATTTATTGTATAATACATTGCAGTGCTCTGATAGTTTCAGGACCAATCCAAGCACAAGGCTATTTGCTCATAATAATACAAGATAGCATTTACAAAGCACAGGGGTCATTTGTATCTTAAAACACTGCTTGGAAATGAGCACAAATATATTTAATGGTCCTAGACTGTTGTGTTCTATATGTTCTTTGCATAAATTGTCTGTTTCCTTCCTTTCTCATAAACTGTCAACTGTCACATATTGCTGCTGTCCTTGTGCCTACTGTGAATAGCTGTTTTTATTCTGCTATAAGCTAGGAAACTACATAAGAAAGCCCATTTGAACTGCATATAAAATGAGAGTTAAATAAATATATTCTGTATTAGAGCCCAGTAGAATAATCTGCTAGTAAAGCAAGCAAGCTAAATATTGTAGAATAGATATATTTTCTGATCTTTAAGTTTCTCTGGCCTTGCCCATAGAAGAGACCTATTAAATGTTTGCTGAATTGCATTCTCTTCTCTGTTCCAGATAGACAAAGTTGTCAGAGAACATAATAATACTATATGAGTTCCTTTAGATTTAACGAAAACTTGATTGACTGTAATTTTCACCAAAGATCCTATCTTTATCAGACTATCAAACATCCATAAAAATATTTTGAGATTTTTATTTATTATATTTGCTTCTGGTGAGTTTTGGAAATCTTTGTTTTTCCACTGAAGGAATGAAGAACTCAGACAAAATGCACCAATGCAGTGAGAAAAATATTATTCTGGAATTACAAAGATTCCTAAATAGAAATGGAATACTGTAACACCACCATACAAAAAGGTAAATATCATTAAAGGTTAAGAAATTTTTCAAAGAGACAGAGATAAACATGTTTCAGTGACCTTGGAACTAGACTAATCCAAATCCTACTGAAAACTTCTGGGACATAATTAAGGTCAGATTTGGAATAATGAATTGTTTGTTCAAAGTACACTTATCCATAGTGATTGAAATATTGTTTCATAATGAAAAGTTAAATAATATGTATAAAAATTTTGGGAAGTGAATGTTAAATCATGTAAAACAAATGACTATAACAAAGAGATATAATTTCCAAGTTCATTGCTTAAGTCTATATATTTAATTATTATACTTGGTCATGTTTAATTTATATCTGTACATTATAGGTAATTAATAAAATGCTCATTAAGAGAATTAATGGATAAAAGTATGAAATGTGGCATTTAGACACAGCAATCTATTTTAAAAACTTTGAATATTTTTTCCAAGGAAATAAGAAATATATGATAGTGAGAAGGCATCATTCCAAAACAGATAGATTAGCAACCTATGATCCCACCTGAGGGACAAATCTTTTCTGACATCTGTTTTTGTATGGACCTCAAATTAAGATTTTTTAAAAAAATACAACATAATTTTATTTTAAAATGTTAAAACAATAGCTTTTGGACCAAATAAAAATGGAGGGAAGGCCAGATTTGCCATACAGGTTATAATTTGATCATTCCTTCTCCAGAGCAACATCAAAATTAGTATAGAATAAAAAAGTCATATCAATAATTTTTGATGTTGATAAATATGGTCTTCTGCATAAGAAGAGTAAGGGCCCATCTCTTTTTTGTCACTCAAGGGGTATCAGCAAAACTTTACAAAATCATGTCTTCATTTGGTGCTAAAATCTTTCCACTATTCTTAACTTCATGTTAGCCATCTCCCTCTCTGAAAAATCTTTTTTTTTTTAAATTAAACAAATGCTTTATTAACTTCTGGTTTACATCATTCATTTCCACCAGATTATGAGTTACATTTTTCCCCCATTTTTTCCCTATTCACCACCCCAGAATAGCAGTCCCACTAGATATCCCCTCATCCAATCTCCTCTCTCCCATATCTTCTCCCATACCCCCTTCGACTTTGCCATTAGGGCAAGGTGAATCTCTGAGCCCCACTGCCTGGACATCTTATGAAACATTTAATTTTAAAACTTTGATTTTCAGATCCATCCCCTTTCTCCCCTGTCACTCACTCCCTCTGAGAAGATAAGCAATTCAGTATGTGTTGTACATGTATATCTATGCAAAACATTACCATAGTAGATATATTGTAAAAGACTGCTTATATTTCCTCCCCACCTGTCTCACCTCCCACCTGGTCCATTCCCTACTTTGATCCTGTCCCTCTTTGATAGTGGGTACTTCTAACCTCCCCTCTCCCCAGAATGCCCTCCCCTCCATCATCCCCCCTCTCATCCCCCTTTCCCCTACTCAGGAGAGTGAATGAGGCTAAGATATTCCATTTAGTATGTCTGTGATTCTCTCCTTGAGCCAACTTCAATGAGAATATGCTTTTGCCTTTTTGCCTTCCTGTTCTTCCCCTCCCCTGCAACTACTTCCCCTTGCCTCTTCTACATGAGATAGTTTGCCCTACCCTGTCTCTCTCCCTCTCCTCTTGCCACTTTCCTCTCTCACCTCTTGACTTCATCCCTTAAGGATCATCCCTTCCTTGGGGCGGCTAGGTGGCACAGCGAGCAGAGAGCCAGCCCCGGAGCCAGAAGGACCCGAGCTCGGGTCCGGCCCCAGACACCCAACACACAAACAAAAACCCAGCCACGTGAACCTGGGCAAGTCACCCAACCCCAATTGCCCTCAAAAAAAAAAATAGTCATCCCTTCCCATCAAATTCAACCTGTGCCCTCTGTCCATGTATACCTGTGAACATATGCCATGTACCCTTCTTCAATTATTTTCATAATGAGAAAGGTTTCATCAAACACAGTTATTGTTTTTCCATGTAGGACTGTAAATAGTCCAACTTGGATAAGTTCCTTTTGATTTCTTTTCCCTGATTGCCTTCTCAAGCATCTCTTGCTTCTTGTGTCTGAATGTCAAATTTTCTATTCAACTCTGGTTTTTTCACCAAGAATGCTTGAAAGTCCTCTATTCCACTGAATGACCATATTTTCCCCTGAAACAAGACACTCAGTTTTGCTGGGTAAGTGACCCTTGGGTTCATTCCCAGCTCTTTTGCTCTCTGGAATATCATATTCCATGCCCTTCTATCCCTCAATGTAGAAGCTGCCAGGTGCTGTGCCATTCTGATTGTGTTTCCACAATATTGAAATTGTATCTTCCTGGCTGCTTGGAGTATTTTCTCCTTGATCTGGGGATTCTGGAACCTGGCTATAATATTCCTGGGAGTTTTCTTTTGGGGATGTTTTTCAGGAGGTGATCTGTGGATTCTTTCAACCTCTATTTTGCCCTCTGGACATCAGGGCAATTTTCCTTGAGAATTTCTTTAAGGATGATTTCTAGGTTCTTTCTTTTATCATGGCTTTCAGGTAGTCCAATAATTTTTAAATTATCTCTCCTGGATCTATTTTCCAGGTCAGTGTTTTTTCCCATGAGATATTTCACATTGCCTTCTATTCTTTCATTTGTTTGGATCTGTTTAATAGTATCTGGATTTCTCATAAAGTCACTAGCTTCCATTTGCTCCAGTCTAACTCTGAAGGAATGAATCTCCTCAGTGAGCTTTTGAGATTCTTTTTCCATCTGGCAAATTTGATTTTTTAAGGCATTCTTTTCCTCATTGCCTTTCTGAGCCTCTTTTGCCATTTGAGTTAGTCTATTTTTTAAGGTGTTATTTTCCTCAGTCAGGCTGTTGACTGTCATTTCATACTTTTCTTGCATCTTTTTCATTTCTCTTCCCAAATTTTCCCCCACTTCTCTTATCTGCTTCTTAAGGTGCTCTATGGCCTGTAGCCAGCTTGTATTTTCATTTGGGGCTTTTGGTGCAAGAGTTCTGACCTCACAGTCCTCCTCCATGCTTTGAGCCTCTTTGCCCCTAAAATAGGAGTCCAATGTTGAACTTTTCTCTTTATTTTGTTTCATTTTCCTAGGCATGTTGCCACTTAATTACTTGATTTGGGGGCTTGTTGCCACAGTAGGACTCTGCCACCAGACAGTGGAGCTTCCGCCCAAACGTGGGGTCTTCACAACTTCTGCCAGTTGGGTGGACTCTGTAAAGCCTCCACCCGCTCTGGCAAGTTGGATACCCACCCCAAACTTCACCCCCAGACCACAATCCAGATCCAGGCAGTTTAAAGCAAAATCGATTAACCCCCAGACTGATTGCTGGATCTTCCTACAATTTGCAGACCAGGAGCTAGAGCCACTACTGACACTGCAAAATGGCTTCTGTGCAGCTGTTTCTTCAGCAGCTTTTTGCCCCCAGGGGAGGAAGCCACGTGTGTTCCCCAAATACTGGTCCCAAAGTCCATAGGGCACTAACCTCTCACTTTGTCCTAGGCATATCTATGCTGATAATTCTGGAATCGCCACAATTGCTGGTATTCTGGGGTTCCACCACCCGGCTGAAGGCCCGGCCGCCTTGGGGCTAAAACCGCGGACCTGGGCTTGGCTCTGTGCGCTGTGCTGTCTGAAAATCTTATTTTAAAATGCAAACATTCCTGGAAGTAGCATTCCTTTATCTCTACTAACTTATTTTAATGTAATTCATTCACTTATCTAATTTTATTTAAAGAAAGGATAAGTTGGTAGAGACTTTTAAAAAGGGAGAGGTAAAGGGGACAGAAGGATGACTGGTGACTGAAGCAAATGACCTATTTTTTAGTTTCACATAGAGCCAACCCTGTCCCCAGATGATAGTACAAACTTTGGTCATACAGCATTCTTAGTATACAACATCACTTTTATGATTTTTGTACATCTTTATGACAAGGTTTACAGGTTTCAGTGTTTTGAAGTACCAGTACATGACATAAACCATCAAATTTAATTTGCCAAATGCTTTTACTCAGAAGTAGGAAATTGGAAAACAGAATTTGTTTTCCTGGAATAACATGAAAGCACATGATTTTGTTGAGACCAAAAGCATTGAGGCAATGCTCTTTGCTCCTAATGATATGGCCTATGAGACTGTTTTCCCCAATGGGTACAGTTAAAGGCTCATAAATGGAGTAGTACTTATATAGCCAGTATCCTCTTAGCTCCCTTAGTCTATTAGATATTTGGAAGCAATGAAAAATGGTTAAGTAGGAAGAAAAAAGGCTATATTGGAGACAGCTTACTGAAGTCGAATAAACATTGGGGTAGAACTCAGAATATCTGGGTTTGAAGTTTGGTCCTGACCAGTGCCAGGAATGACACACTGGGCAAGTCACTTAACCTCCTTACATCAGATTGAGCCAGTTGATTTTACCCCAGGGTTTGGGTAGGCCTGTGTTGCATTTAATTTATATATATTTAGTAAATGTTTATTTACTTATTTTTATTTACTTTTTATTTACTTATCCCTATTTGCATGCTCTTTCTCCTACCTAAGTCTCTTTGAATACAGGAAAGATTGTTTGGTTTTTTTCTCCTTGTATGGCCAAAGCCAATATAGTAGAGATTTAGTAATAAATGTCTTGTCTACACTTTGCATTATTATCTTATTTTAACCTCACAACAAACGTGGGATAGAACCCATTGTTTTCCCCATTTTACAGATGAGGTAACTGAGGTAGACAGAGCTTAATTGATTTCCCTAGGGTCACTCAATAAATATCTAAAGTTGTATTTTAACTCTCGCTTTATGGACTATAGGTCTAGCACTCTCTCCATTGTGCTCCCTACATACATCATTAGTAAATGCTTATGGAGTTTAATCGAATTGTTAATCAGAGTCAT
Organism: Gymnobelideus leadbeateri; assembly: GCA_011680675.1. NCBI lineage: Eukaryota > Metazoa > Chordata > Mammalia > Diprotodontia > Petauridae > Gymnobelideus > Gymnobelideus leadbeateri. Next base: position 203,459 of record WOXC01005509.1, on the reverse strand, counting down.
TATGTACAAAATAGAGATAATAGTATTTGAATTACTTATCTCACAGCATCACCATAAGGTTCTTTGTAAACTACAAGGTATCTTTTATAAATTCAAGTTATTTTCTTCTTCGGAGAATCCTAAAGATAAAACTGTCTTCGTAAAAATGATACACACTGAAACTTTTCTAAAAGTTCTTCTTGTATGATCTTGACCACTTTTTTGCATGCTTTCACTGTTGTTGATATCTCATATGTCGTATTTGTAGAAGTTTAATAGAAATCCAAAGTCCAAAGGAAAAGTAAATGTTTCTTTGAAGTACTCCCTCTAGAGCTTTTTATACTCGGTCATTTTGTCAGGCCAGGGATTAATGTGGAGAGTTAAATGCAAACTGGCAATTGATTTTCTGATTTGGATGCTTTATACTCAGTACTTCAGAAGTAGTTGGTACTAGGAATACAAGAACTAAACTCAGGCAAATTGATGAGAACTTCTTAGGATGAATGATAGCAAAAGGGAAGGATAATTTGTAAGTGGGTATCGAACTCAGGTGAAAGGAATACACAGACTTGAAATGTCACTGATTCTTTCTGAATAGAAGATTTAACCTTAGAAATAGAATTGTGGACTTTGATAGGGTTCTAATTCAACATGGCCAAACTGCTTCTGTATGCATGAAATTGTCTAGACCATTTCTTTACAAGATCCATTATAATCAATTATTCCTAAGCATGGGCTATTATTTATTTATACACATTTAGAATATTTATATCTAAGAAACTCTTTGGGCATAAAGACAATACAATTTTGAGGAGGCCTGATGCCAAAGGGACATGGCAAACTAGCATACAATCATGGATTAACGAGAATTATAGAAAAGGTTTCTCGAGAATTTGAGGTCTTTCCTTTGAAAATAAATTATGGGTCTAGGTTTCATCAGAAGTGAAAGCAGCCCTTATCATTACAATGGAGATCAGGAGGCAAACCTTTAACTCTACCCTGAAAGGATCAGACACCTGCTCTTATTCAAAAGGAAAAAGAGTGTAAAGACAAAAGGAGAACAGAAGCAATGTTCACACAAAAAAAATGGAATGAGCATTCAGTTTGAGATCACTTTGATAGTGACCTTCTTAGGGAGCCATTTAAATTGGGTCTTTGTCATTTCTTAAGGAGTTCAAAGGTTTATGACACCTCCGAGCTTCTCCTGAAAAGAGCAGGTGATATAGGAGTCTAAGGTCAAGTACTGAAGCAGTCTGTACAGGACTGGACTTCAAGTCAGAATCAAATAATCTCAGAAATGGAAGGGAATTCAGAGGTCAACTAGGGTAAGCCGTACTTGAATATAAATCTTGTCTGCAACCCATGATAACAATGTTCATTCGGACTTGGTTTAAAATTGCTAGTGAAAGAGAACTCACTATACTTGAGATCGCCCATTCCACTTTTGGATGGCTCTAATTATCATTGTTATTTTTGTTATTTTAATTGCGTGCATTATTTCTAAATCTACCTCTTTGCAACTTTTGTCTATGACTTCCAGTTTTACTCTCTGGCACCAAGCTGAACAAATCAAATCACTTTTCTTTATGACAATGCCTAAAATATGGGAAGACAGCTATCATATACTACCATATTTTTCTAGCTTAATTTTTCTGAATTTTTCAGCTAATCTTTGTACAATACTACCTAAAAGTCTTATATTATTAGCTTACCATTGGACATCTTGTGGATGATTTCTGTGGATGGTTATCATGTCCTGCCTAACGTTCAAATTAATCATAAATCTATAGATGTGGTTTTATCAGGGAAGAATACAATGGTATTTTGACATTGCTCTTCTTAAATACTCTGATGCCATTAACATATCTGTTTGGCATATCTCTCTATTGGCCTGCAATCTAGTAAAAACTGTCAATCCTTTCTCAAGCTGTTGCAATGAATATGACACTGGATTTAGTTAGGAAAACTTAGCTTCTGTTCTCACCTCAGAGAGTTATTAGTCATGTGCCACTGATCAAGTCATTCAGCCTCTCTGAACCCCAACCTCCTCCTTCCTCTGTAAAATGAAGGCATTGGACCCAATGGTCTCTAAGATGCCTTTAAGCTCTGTATCGATGATTGATGAACTCCCTTCAATATGTGTATCTCCCCTCTTGTACCTGTGTTTGACCTAATATTTATCCCCATGAAATAAAATTCTATTATATTTGGTCCAGTTCTCTAGCCTATCAAGACACCTTTTTTGGATGCAGAGCTTGTAATCTATAATCTTAGTTATCTCTTTGAGCTTTTAATGATCTTTCAATTTAATACAAATGCCATAAATAATTTTGAGCAAATATAGAAAAGGATGGGATGAATCAGGTATTGCTAGGGCATTCTGTTAGAGATATCCTAACAAGCTGACATTGTGTTATTACAGACTATTCTTTGGACCCAGTCTCAATCAGTTCTAAACTCACATGTCTAGTCCATAATTTTTCTATTATTTCTAGCAAGATATGAAAATGTTTGTCATATGTTTTTCTTAAATCTATGACATTGTGAGTCTACAGAGTTATTTTGTTCTAACAATCTAGTAACTGCTTAAAAATAGAGAGAGATTATTATAGCATGATTGATTCTAAATGAATCCAAACTGGTATCTGTGATCACTGATTTATTTTCTAGCTATCCCAATAAACACATGTTCTAGAGTTGCCTGGAGTTGGAAGTCATACTCACTATCTTGTAGTTTGTAGACTCCATTCTCTTCCTTCTTTTCCTTGTTTAATTATGATATTCATCTTACTCTAGTCCTACAGCTTCTCTCCCATTATTCAGTCACTGAAAGGTTTAGCAATCTCATCAGTCAGTTCTTTTGATAATCTATGATATTTATCTAGGTATGGTGAATTGATTTTATTGATAGCAATTAAAAACTCTCTACTTCACTTTATTTTCGGTATGAACTTTCTAATAGCTATTTTTCTTCTCTATTTTATTGTGTCCTTTGAGGTAAAACAGAAACAAAATAAATCTGAGTAATGCTTCCTTCTTTCCATTAATAGCTTTCATTGTCCTATACAAAGTGAGCAATGTTACAGTCCTTTCTTTGATTCCGGTCTTTTCCTTAATACAAGTAAAAATGAAAAGGAACACACAAAAATGCCTTTTTGTTTTGGCCATCCTCATGAGGCATATCTCTTTCCGAACTTTAGTTTCATGACACTGTTCTGCAAGACTATACCACAATTTTGTTTTCATTTCCTATTTTCTTCCCTTCCTTTCATCTTCTGTACATATTTCTTTTTTCTTTTTTGAATGTATGTTGTTCAGTAAGTGGCCCTGTGCATCCACATTGGTCTCTGTAGATAACTTCCCTTTTCATCTTAATCAAAACTGTTCCTCTTTTTATCTTCAGAAGCTCATCCCTTCCTGATCTGAGAGCCTTAGTCCATGGGATCCTGATCCTACCTATCCTTTCTCTGAATCCTTTGAAATTTGATTTTCCAAAATCTAGGTAGCATGTCAGACTATTCCTGGTTTTTCCCACTTTATTTTAAAGAGTAAGCTGAATGGTCAGTGCCCCCACATGTATCTGATCAGCTGTATTCTCAGAAAATAGTTGTTTATTTTTTCCCCTTATTGGTCAAATTCAGACACAAAATAGTCATTCTCTTTATTAGATCTTCCATATTTTAAATATCCCACCAAGAAAAATAAAATATTTTTATCTGTTTTGCTTTGGTATACTCCAATATATGTTCATATAATTAAAATTCTTCATTATTACTGTATCATGCCTTCATGTCAGACTTGATATCTGTTTTTAAAACTTCTCATCCATTCCATTTTTTCAATTTAGTTTATCTCTGTTGTAATCTAATGACAATATTATTTTTAAAAATATGTACCCACATAAATCTTCACTTAAATACCGTTACTATGCTTTCACCTTCTGGTTCCTCAATTTCTTTTTTTTTTTTTTAATTAATTTATTAGTTTAGTTTCAGTTAACAAGATTCAATTCCATAGTTCCTTGATTTTCAAATTTCCTTTACTTCCCTCCCCCTCCCCTCACGACAGCATATAGTACAGTATAGGGTCTGCAAATGCATTCATATTAGACATTATTCCAATTACAAAGGCATATTGTACTAAGTGGGATGAAAGATGGTAAGGAAGAAATAAAACCAAACAATGAAAAGAACAAGATCATTTAGTTTGCTTCCATCAGGATTCAGGCTCAGTTCTTTCTAGTTATATCTCTGGATGGCACATTTCTCACTTTCTTGAGTCTTTCGGGATTAACTTGTATCACTGCATTGCTGAAAAGAGTCCAATCTGTCATAGTTGGTCATCACAGATATGGTATGTCTGTGATTGTATACAAATTTCTTCTGATTCTACTCTTCTCGTTCAGCATCAGTTTGTATAAGTCTCTCCAGGTAATTATGAAATCCGTCACCTCCTCATTTCTTATAGCACAATAAAATTCCATTACATTCATATACCACAACTTGTTTATCCATTCCCCAATTGATGGGCACCCCTTTAGTTTCCAATTCTTTGCAACCACAAAAAGGGCTGCTAAGAATATTTTTGTACATATGGGTCTTCCTCCCACTTCTTATTTTTATTTTTATTTTATTTTTATTTTTTTTTTATTTTTTTTTTACAAATACTTTATTAACTTCTGTTTTACATCATTCATTTCCGCCAGATTCTGAGTTACAATCATTTTCCCCCCATTATTCCCCTACCCAACCTCCCAGAATAGCAGTCCCACAAGATATCGCTTCCTCCAATCTGCTCTCTCCCATACTTTCTCCCATACCCCCATCGACTTTTCCATTAGAGGAAGGTGAATCTTTGTGTCCCAATGCCTGCACATCTTATCTCCCAATTATAAGCAAAAGAGTATTAAAAATAGTATTTATATATATTTGAAACATTTAATCTTAAGACCTCGAATTTCAGATCCATTTCCTTCCTCACTTGTCACCCATTCCCTCTGGGGAGATAAGTAATTTAGTATATGTTGTACATGTCTAGCTATGCAAAACATTATCATAGTAGATATATTGTACAAGGCTGCTTATAATTCCCTCCCACTCATCCCACCCCACACCTGGTCCATTCCCCACATGATCCTGTCCCTCTTCTATAGTGGGTACTTCCAACCTCCCCTCACCCCAAGGATGCCCTCCCATCCATCATCCCTCCTCTCATCCCCCTTCCCCCTATCCTGCTGCAGGTTGAGATGTCCCATTTACTATGTATGTCATTTTCTCCCTGAACCAAATTCAATGTGAATGTGGTTTTGCCTTTTTAGCCTTCCTTATTCTCCCCCTCCTTTGCACCCACTTCCCCTACATGAGATAGTTTACCCTACCTTGTCTCTCCCCTTCTCCTCTTGCCACTTTCCTCTCTCACCTCATAATTTCATCCCTTGAGTGCTCTCCCTTCCCAACAAAATCAACCTATGCCCTCTATCCATATATAACTGTAACCATATACACACACATTCACATATGTATTCATATGACCACACCCCCTTCTTCCATTATTTTCATAGTGAGAAAGATATCATCAGTCACAGTTATTGCTTTTCCATATAGGAATGTAAATAGTCAACTTTGATAAGTTCCTTTTGATTTCTTTTCCCTGATTACCTTCTCAGGCATCTCTTACTTCTTATGTCTGGATGTCAAATTTTCTATTCAACTCTGGTTTTTTCCTCAAGAATGCTTGAAAGTCCTCTATTCCACTGAATGACCATATTTTCCCCTGAAACAAAATACTCAGTTTTGCTGGGTAGGTGACCCTTGGGTTCATTCCCAGTTCTTTTGCCCTCTGGAATGTCATATTCCATGCCCTTCCATCCCTCAGTGTAGAAGCTGCCAGGTCCTGGGCTATTCTGATTGTGTTTCCACAATATTGAAATTGTTTCTTCCTGGCCGCTTGTAGTATTTTCTCCTTGATCTGGGGATTCTGGAACCTGGCTATAATATTCTGGGAGTTTTCTTTTTGGGATCTTTTTCAGGAGGTGATCTGTGGATTCTTTCAACCTCTATTTTGCCCTCTGGATCTAAAACATCAGGGCAGTTTTCCTTGAGAATTTCTTGAAGGGTGATTTCTAGGTTCTTTCCTTGATCATGGCGTTCAGGTAGTCCAATAATTTTTAAATTGTCTCTCCTGGATCTATTCTCCAGGTCAGTGGTTTTTCCCATGAGATATTTCACATTGCCTTCTAATCTTTCGTTGGTTTGGATCTGCTTAACAGCATCTTGATTTCTCAAAAAGTCACTAGCTTCCATTTGCTCCAGTCTAACTCTGAAGGAATGAATCTCCTCAGTGAACTTTTGAGATTCTTTTTCCATCTGGCAAATTCGACTTTTAAGGCATTCTTCTCCTCATTGCCCTTTTGGGCCTCCTTTGCCATTTGAGTTAGTCTATTTTTTAAGGTGTTGTTTTCTCCAGTCAGGCTGTTGACCCTCATTTCATACTTTTCCTGCATCCTTCTCATTTCTCTCTCCAATTTTTCCTCCACTTCTCTTATTTGATTTTTAAAGTCCTTCTTAAGGTCCTCTATGGCCTGCAACCCGCTCATGTTTTCCCTGGGGCTTTTGGAACAGGACTTCTGACCTCACAGTCCTTTTCCTGCTCTATGCCCCCAAAATAGGAGTCTAGGGTTGCATTTTTCTGTTTCCTTTGCCTTGGCATGTTGCCACTTAATTACTTGACTTTTGGGCTTGTTGCCACACTATGGCTTTAAGGCCAGATAGAGGAATTTTCGTCCCGAACGTGTGGGGGGCAACTTCCGTTTCTGGCAAGCTGTAAACCCACCCACGACTTCCACCCTAGATCACGATCCAGATCCAGGGAGGTTAAAGCAAGAGCGATTACCCCCCAAGACTGATCGCTGGATCTCCCCACGATTGTAGGCTGGGAGCCGGAAATGCCTCTGAAAACTACACAGTGGTGTGTCTCCTCAGCAGCTTCTAGCCCCCAGGGGAGGGAGCTGACGCATTCCCCAAATACAGGTCCCAAAGTCCATAGGACACTAACCTCTTACTTTGTCCTAGGCAAGTCTATGTTGATAATTCTGGGGTCGCCACAGTTCCTGGTGTTCTGGGGTTCCTCCAGCTGGCTGCTGGCCCTGCCGCCCTGGGGCTAAAACCTCCTCCTCAATTTCTTTATGGTTATAATTTAATATGTAATGCTATTCTAATTCTTCCCCTTTGCCCTTCCCTATCCTGTTTCCTTTAAATAATCTATACTCCTCCAATAAGCTGGACAGAATGAAGATTTGAAATTTTATATACAATCCTAATTTCTTCTAAACATATGGAAATGTTCATGTTTTATGAGGCTGTCATGTTAAAAATTACCAAAAATTTATAAAAATAATGTATACTATTTTAAAGACATATTATAGTCATGGGTATTATCTCATCAAGTTTAAACCATCCCTATTGTGTTAGAAATTTCTGCTGGGATTATGACCTTTAGGCCTCCAGGCCACAGGTTCCCTACCACTGCTTTTGTTTAAAACATCTTTTTTTAACCTCCTTTAGGTGTACCCAATCAATTGTATAACTGTCAAACAAGAAAATGAAGTTAGTCTGGCGTGACTCATCACTGATGAAACTATAGTACAGGAAGATGAAGGAAATGCTATAAATATTGTTGACTTAGATTTTATAAAAGCATTTGATGAAATATTTTATGTTAATCTTATAGATAAAATGGAATGGTGAGGACCATACAATGGCAAAGTTAGGTGTACTAAAAACTGGGGAAATGGTGGGACTCAAAGCATACTTTAGTAATTCAATATTCAACTTGGAAGAAGGTAACTAATGGGAGGTTCCAGGTTTGGTCTTGTGCTATTTAGTATTTTTATCACTGATTTAGCAAATTGAGAGAGAAAGAAAGACAGAGACAGAGACAGAAACAGAGAAAAACAATGTTTTCAAGTAGCATAAAACTAGGAGGATAACTATCATGCCAAATAACAGGTCGGGACTCAAAAAAATCATCACTGTACAAAGTATCAGTATAAATCTAATGAGATATTTAATGGGGATCAATATATAGTCTTACATTTGTGTTTCCCTTATTACTAAAAAATAACAACTTTACAATTATTTTGACTTGTTTTAAGAAATTTTCATAGAAAATATTTGGGGGATGGCTAGGTAGCACAGTGAGTAGAGTGCCAGCCCTGAAGTCAGGAGGACCTGAATTGTTCGGATCCAACCTCAGACACTTCACACACACACACACACACACACACACACACACACACACACACATACACACACACAAACTAGCTGTATGACCTTGGGCAATTTACTTAGCCCCAACTGCCCTCCATAAAGCAAAAAAAAAAAATTGGAAGCAAATACCCCTGGAGGAAGCATAGCTAGCAGCTGTTTGTCTTTTGAAAACTATAAACTCTGAATGGTACAGCAATGTAATGGAACAGTCCAAATAATTAATGGGATTTTTAACTATTTTAATAGAGGCACTATGATCAGAATGAGGGTTTGACATTACACTTGTAGTTTGCTCCGATCAAGCCACATATGGAGTTGTACATTCAGTTTTAGGTATGATATTTTGGAATAACAGTTATAAATTTCAGGGTGTCCAGAGGAGAGGATGGTGAAGGGATTCTCACACATCCACATTAGGATTACTTGTAAGGACTAGGGATAGATAGCCTGGGGAAGAATGAACAGAAGTAGGGTAACTGTCTTCCAGGCTTGGAAGACATGACGGGTAGAAGAGGAATTATACTTATTTAGCACCAGTGGGTAAAACTAGGAATAATGAGTAGAAGTCTTAGAAAGGGAGAAATGACTGTGGATCACTCAATAAAGTTTTCATTTCTAATGTTTAAATAAACTATATTAAATCACTATTAAAAAGTAACAATAGCAAACATTTTACTTTTCAGTTTTGTGATGGATCCTGTCTAGTCTTCCTGACAACATAGTTATTTACCAGGGTACATTACATAGTACTCTTCAAAATCCTTAAAATATTTATCATGATGATACATTTACTTTACATGTATTGTGGTGTTAAATATTGAAAAATATAAATGAAGGTCAAAGGAAACCCATTTGATTTTATTTATTTCATTTTGTAATGCATCATTTGCTATATATTTTTTTAATATATAAAGAAATGACTGGGGCAGCTAGATGGCACAGTAAGAGCGCCAGCCTCGGAGTTGGGATGACCCGGGATGGAAACCAGCCTCAGTAAATGAGCACCCACACATAAATAATGACTTGCCATGTAACCTTGAGCAAGTTACTTAACCCCAATTGCTTTTAAAAAAAAAGAAATATTCTCTCTTCCTTTTGCATAGACACCTATTTGAATACAGTTGTGATTCCTAAAATTAATGGTAAATTTTGCAAAGTAATATTTCCCACATATTTATAACTAGGAGTAATCAGGTAATCTGTCAAAAAAAATTCCTTCATTTAAGCATCCTGGTAATAGAGGCAAGAAGACTTTCTAGAGAGAACTCACTGGTCTTGGGAAACATGTATCATATGTATTCTCTTGGAAAACTCAAAAATTATAATATCTTCAATCATTATCACCAGTCCCCAATTCTCATCCCGTTTTCCATTCACTTATTAGCTATCTCTATTTGGGTTTTCTGGAATTATCTTCAGAAGTGAAATATATTCAAACTTTTCTCTAGTTAAGTGTGGTGTTTTGGGAAGATTACCAAGTCAGAAGTCCTAGTAAGAAGTGTGAGAGAGTGGAAAGAACTTTAGAGTCAGGGGACTTTGGATCTAATATTTTTGCTACTTGTTTGGTCTTGGTCAATTCACTTAACTTCTGTGCTCCATTTCCTCACCTGTAAAATGAGACAGTGTACCCGATTACCTCAGATTCCTTCTAATTTTAAATCTATAATCATGTGACCTAGGGTCAAGTCTTAGCTTTGGCATTTCTATATGACCTTAGAGAGGTCATTCAATATTTTTTTTTCTTCCTGAAACTCAGTTACCTTATTGGTTGAACTGGAAAAAATACCACTTGTTTTATTGACCTCACATTTATTAAGACCTCACATAAACTAGATAATGTATATATATATATATATATATATATATATATATATATATATATATATACACATTAGTTAGGTGGCTTAGTGGATAGAGTGCTAGGAATCAGGAAGATTGAATGGTCTCAGACACTTAATAGTTTTGTGATCCTGGGAAAGTCACTTAACCCTCTTTTCCTTAGTTTCCTCATCTGTAATATGAGTAAGAGAAGGAAATGGCAAACCACTCTGGTATCTTTGCCAAGGAAATACTCAATGGGGTCACAAAGAGTTGGACATAATTGAAATGATCGAACAAAAAATGAATGCAAAATATTCTGTAACATGTAAAGTGTGATATAAAAGTCAGCTAATGTCAGCTACAGGTTGCTTCCTGTTTCCCATGCTATCGACTGTGAAATTTTCTTCTGACACTTTTTTCTCCCTTCTACCCCCACATGTTAATTTTAGTCCCTCAATGTAATGTCAATTTTACTCTTCCAATCCTTTAGATAGAACCTTAACTTAGGTATTTTCATCTGAGTTAAATGCCTAGCTCTTTCTTCTCATTCTAGTCTTACTTCCTGATGATTCACACTGTGTTTCTTCTACAGTGATCTTCCCTAAATACTTAGTTAATCCCATTATCCTTTTATAACAAGTGTTCTCATGTGATTGAGCTTTAAAGAAAATCTCAAATCTGGCCTTAGAACCTTACTTATTTCAACCTTCCCACCCCTATGCATTAAGTTTTTTTTTCACCTTTTCCTTTTCTATCTAGCCAAATTTTCCACATATTTCAAGGCTCGGGTCAAGTTTCACATTCACCATGATGTTTTCTCTAACTTACCTACTACTCACCTCCCTTTCTTAATTCATATAACATGTTTACTCTGTACTGTGTCCTCTGAATATGTCTTATTATATAAGCCCCTAGTTGGAGTATTGGCACTTTAAGAGAAGGTACTATATCTTAATGTATTGCATATGAATTATAGAGTTTGGCATTGTGGCAGATCTCTTGAACCAAGCTCAAGTATTGATCTACAGTAGCCTAAACCAGTGTACCTGGACTAAATCTGACATCATTCAATGTGGTAAGCTCCTGGGATTGGGGCTGAGGGGACACTGTGATACCTTGTAAAGGATGAGCCAGCTTGGAGATATAGAAGGTTGAAGCTCCTGTGCCTGTTAGTGCTGGAATCCACACTAGGAGTAGCCTAAATGTCACTGCCCTAAACACATAAGTTTTTAAATGCATATTGAGTACTTAATTTTTTTTGGTGGGGAGGTCTAATGCAAATCTGAACTTCTTTGACTATCCTACTTACTTGATTGGTCAAGCAGTTTAGTCACCTAGTTTATTAAAAATGAACATTTATTGAAATGAGTTCAGACATTTAATCAAATATGACTTCATGTTGTAATATTTTTCCATTTATATATTTTTATTCACAATTATAATTTTCTGAATTTCAAAAATACTGTTTATCTGTCTCTGGGTTCAGAGACAAAATAAACAATTTGTGAAAATATATAGATAGTAAATCAATGGTCAGGATACATTTCTTATGCAACAGAGAAGAAAATTCCCCCTTGTACAAATACTGTAAATAATGTAGCTGACATGTATTAAATCCCTTATTGAAATGTAGATCATTGTTATATTATAATCAGTCATATATTGATTTTGAGATTCAAACATAAAGCATTGATTTTCATTCCCTGACAATCTCTCTTGGCATGTTGTAGCTCATCAATATTTGAGGTATTATATTCAGTAAGATATCTCTTCCTTTTACTTTGTGAAGACTCTTTTGGTACTCTAGCTGTTTCATGCTTTGTGATCACACAGACTGCAATCAGCTATGCTTCTAAGACCTTTGAAAGATCTTTCCAATTACTCCTAATCAGTTTGATAACCATTTGTAGGTAATTGGAGAGTGCTGCCTTTCTCAGCTTTTTCATTTGTGATCTGGGAGTCTTTCATGAAAATTGTAAAGGGAGATAACACAAAAAGAGCAACCCATATTTTCTTCAAGACTTCTAATTTTCTCCTGCTTACTCAAATTTGCCTCCAGTCATCAGAATTACCTATAGTCCAAGGCTCTGGTATAAAGTACATTTTTACAAAGACTGGGTAGAAACAAGGAAGGTTTAATTGATACATAAAACTCTAGTAAGGTAAATTAAGATGATGAAAATAGTATTCCTAATAATTTAAATCCTTTTGGTATTGTTGGAATTGTCCTTCCAATTCTGTCCTGTTAAATTTAATTCAATTTAACAAATGTTTATACAGCCCTTATTATATTCACTGAGCTAGGCTCAAAGACCACAAAAATGAAAAATAGAATAGTCAGCCTTAAGAAGTCAAATGTCTCCTGGGAGATACATATTATAGATAGATAGATAGAGAGATATAGATATATAGTTATATATACATATATGTATATACACATGATAGTCTTCATATGTGTATATGTGTATGCATAAATATGTGTATATACATATAGTGTGTATATATGTATACACATATATGTTAGAATACAATAGAAGCAAAAGGAAAAGTTTTGTGTTATGAGTGCTCTAAGAAAATCTAAGAACTTTCAGCTGGAAGGAAGAGAGATAGATAGAAGGGCTTCCTGGAAGAAGTGGCAAGTGTGATTAGTAGCAGAATAATCATAATAAAATATTTGCTATTTTTATTTTAAATAATTCCCTAAAAGAGTTTCAACATTGTGTTGAAGATGTCACAAATGTTGTTGCTCATTTAAATTTGATATTGTATGGAAGTCAAATGAAGCAATTTCTTTTCTCACTTTATTTTCAATATGAACCATAGAAGAATTAGGCTCAGCTACGAGAAGAGGGATATGAATATAGTAATCACTACCAGAATTTCTGTTGAATGAATTGATAAATGTATGTCATCATTAATATATTATTTGAGAAATAAAAATATAGAAAGTTAAATTATTAAAATAAAGGACATTTTTTCTTAACAATGAATGCCTGATGACTTTATTGAATATTTGCAAATATATATTTGAATTATTTTACAAGTTTTATGCAACAATGTTTCTTTCAAATTTTATTGATACCTTTTTTAACATTACAATCATTTCTGAATATACTTATTTAACTAATAACAAAGGAAAATAAAGAATTTAGTAAAAAATAATGAGTATATTGACCCTATCTGATAACATATACTTCATTTCACACCCACAGTTCATACTCTCTTCAGGGAAAGGAGACAGCTCCATACCATCATCTCTTTTCCAGAGCCAAAATAAATCAAATTATAATTATATACTACAACCAAATAAAGTAGATGAAACTTAATGAAAATCTAGAATATTTGATGTCCATGCAAATCTGTTCTCTAAAACATAACATCAAAGTAATAAGGCCCATAAAGTTGAAATAACAGAGAATTATTCATGGATAATTTATGACTTTTAATTAATTAATTTTAAGGTTCTCTCTATTCTGAAATCTGCTGTAATCTCTCCTAAATAGAACCAAGTTTGACTTGTAAGTTAAAGCTGAAATTGAACCAAAATATCTTACAAAATACATAATATACATGGATAACACCTAGTTAAAGCAACCCACTGATAAACACATTAGACAGATCCTTTATCAAGTGAAATGTTTCTCTAATATCATAAAAATTGTACTTATATTTGCTGAATGTAAAATTATTAAGACATATCAATGAATGGTATATATTAAAGAGTTTGAATTCAGAGATTACATTGAGACAATGAATAAAGCTCTTACTGACAATTACTTTGGTTTCTTCCACTCAGGATATATGAAGCATATGGCAACCAGGGAGGAAGCAGTGCTAAATATGTTCAGATTGTTTATGAATATTCTGAAATCAAAGTTAAATGAAAAGAACACTTCTGTATCAGTTAATATCTATGAAACACCAGTATTAACATATACTTTTGGAGCTATAAGATGAATGAGCACAGATCTGGAAAGTACCCTAAAAAAAGACCCATACAATATTAATGAAACACAAAGGCATCTCTTCATCGTAGCTCTGGAAAAATAAATGACTGAATTGTTCTAATCTATTGAACAATTATTTGATTAAAGAGCAAATTAAAAATGTTATATTAATGACAGTGATAATATAAATGCAAAAAAGAACATTAAAAATTGTGGGGCACAATCAAAGGAGTATGATAGAATGATCTATGTTTTTATACTTAATAGGAAGGGAAAAAAGAAAGTTAATTAAGTTGTTAAAATTTATAAAATGAAAAATCGAAATGCTAAAGGAAACCCTAAATACAATAGATCAGATGTTTTTAAATGAATGAATTACTGAAATATATATATATATATAATTAAACACTTACTATGATTGTGGCTAAGGGACTAAAAGGTCCCTGCCCTCAAGAAGTTTATAGTCTAAGTATCTATAGCATAGCAGAGTGATATTTGGATAAGAGTAATTTGATCTGAGAAGCAAGAGTATGTGGGATTGTGTGTGTCATGGGAAAAAGTGCAAAGTCCAGGTATAAAGAGAGGGTGGAGCACAGTGTGGAACATACCAAAATAGGAAGTTAGTGAACTCCAACATCCGTGAATTAGGACAAGCAAGAAAAAGAAATTGAGATGAAGATGAAACACAGTTACTGCTTATTAGGAATACTATTTATTTAGAGAGCCTAAGAAGTTTGACTGAAATTTAAATTAAAAAAATAATAATAGCTTCATCAAAGTTGTAGGATGTTAAATAATCAGCATTTCTATATACAGTGGATAAATGGCAGAAGAAAGAGAATAAATTATATTAAAACAGCTATAGACAGTTCTTATTTTACTGAAATTTGACTCCCCTGCAGGAGGGCAGAAGGACCCTAACTCCAACATCCCCAGGGTGGCCGCCAACCCAGGTTCTTAGATCTTTTTTTCTAAAAAGGAAAGCAACTCAAAAATCAGTTAACAAGCTTGCTTTAATCAATCAAAATATACTGTTTACCTAGTTCAGGGGAAAAAGGTCAGCACCCCGAACTTCAGCGTATACAGACAGTAGTTTCAAAACAGAGAAACAGACAGATCAAGGAGACAGGTTTCCAAACTGCCCAACCATTACACACACCAATACCAAATCACAGTTAGCAGAAGCATCAATCTCTGGGTTTTCAAAGCCTGGGAAGGGGGCGGGAGCGGCTCAAAGGCTGCCCAGAGTCTCATCTGGTCAAATCACACAACACTTCTCAAAGTGAGCCCCAAAACAAAGCCTCCCATCAGGGCTTATATAGCCTTCTCCTGGCTCAGAGAATTTAACAACCTTCTTGACCCACTGCCAAATCACAAAGTATCAAGGTGTGGGCTTTCCTGAAAAACAAGCCTCCCACCACAGGCTCCAGGTACACTTAACTTAGCAGCAGGGAAGATCTTTAAATCTGCATTTCCATTACAAGGCTCCAGCTCCAGCTCTAGCTCCCTCTTGCAGCAAGCAGCAAGGGTGGATACCACTTACACAGCCCCCAGCCAGGGATCCTCTGCTCCAGGTACTGAAGCTTCTCTGGGTATCACAGGTCCAAGAGCCAGGCATGAGTTGGGACCATGTAGATCACCTTGAGGAGTGTAGAAGGTCTACTCAATAATCCACTTACTTTAAGCAAAAAGTGTCTGTATAGAATTTATAAATCACTTAAGACCCCACCTTCTTAGATACACCAAAAGTTATTTGAATACAACTACAAAATAATATTTATATAAATAATTAGAAAAAATATCAATTGCTCCCTGGGTAGACCAAATCAAAAATGATAAAAATAACAATTCTACCTGCATGAATTTACTTAATCAATGCCATAACAATCAACCTTCACAAAGGTTATTTGTAAAGGTAGAAAAAAACAACACCTGGAATTTATATGGATAAATAAAAGGTCATAGATCTCAAAGGAAAGACTGAAAAACAAAGCAAGAAAGAAGAGAACCTAGTGTTATCAAATCTCAAAGAATACCATAACAGAATCATTTGATACTGGCAAAAAGAAACATATATCTCAATCAAAAGAACAAATGACTCAAATAACATTCAGTATAGCAAACAGACACAGTGCCCTAGTGCTTGATAAAACCTATGAACCCAACAACTGAGGTAAGAATTCATTTTTATTTGACATAATATTTGACAAAACTGCTGAGAAAAATTGGAAAGTGGACTGGCAGAAACTACACAGTAAACTTCACATAGTAAACTCATATAGTAAACTCCAGATACATATATTACTAAGATTTAAAGAGTGATTTCATGGACTAATTAGAAGAGTAGGGAATAAAGTGACTTTGAACTCTACAAATAGGGAAAACCAAAACATCTGGAGAACACAGAATATAAAATGTGCATTTTTTTCTATAAATTTATAAAGGTTTTGCACAAATGAAAGCAAGGTAAACAGGCAACTAGGATGCTAGCTAAATGACATAGTAAATAGAGTGCTGGTCTTGGAATCAGGAAGATTCATGTTTTTGACTTACAATCCAGTCTCAGACATTTACTAGCTGTGTGACCCTGGGCAAGTCACTTAAGCCTGTTGGTCTCAGTTTCTTCATCTGTAAAAGGAACTAGAGAAGAAAGTGATCAACCACTCTAGTATCTTTGCCAAGAAAACCCTAAATGGCGTCACAAAGAATCAGATGTGACTCAAAATTACTGAACAACAACAGACAACTAGAAAAATCTTTGCAAAGAATTTCTCTTATAAAACTCTTATTTCTAAGATACTTGTGAAACTCATTTGAATTTATAAGAACAACAAGCTTTCCCCCAATTGATAAATAGACTATAAATACGCAGTTTTCAGAAGAATATGCAGCCATATGGGGGAAAAATTGTCACTAATGACTAGTGAAATTCAGATTAAAGCAAAAATGTGGTTCTACCTCATATCCATCAGATTGGCAAAGTTGACATAAAAGGAAAATCACTGCTAGAAGGTTGTGACAAAACAGGTGAATTTATATACAATTGCTGGAGCTTTGAAATAATATTCTATAAAGCAGTTTAGAACTATGTGCACAGGATTACTAAACTTGTATACCTAACATACCACAAGAAAGCCTATGCTCCAAAAAATGGAAAAGAAGTATGAGAAGGTGGAGAAGGAGGAGGAGAAGAAGAAGAAGAAGAAGAAGAAGAAGAAGAAGAAGAAGAAGAAGAAGAAGAAGAAGAAGAAGAAGAAGAGGAGGAGGAGGAGGAGGAAGAGGAAGAAGAAGAAGGACCCACATGTACAGAAAAAAAATACTTGCAAAAGCCTTTATTTTTTGTGATGGCAAAGACATGGAAATTGTAGATTACTCATAAATTAGGGAATAAGCAGACACATTATTTCTGAATGTAATGGAATATTATTGTGATATAAGAAATGATGAAGTTAGTGGTTTCAAAGAAACATAGAAAGATTTTTATGAACAGATGAAGAGCAAAGTAAAAAAACAAGAACAATTTACATATTAAAAACAATATTATAAAGATGACTTCAAAAGGCTTAAGATCTTTAACCAACACAAGTATTAAATACAGTTCCAGAAGACTGATGATGAGGCATATTCTTTACCTTCTAACAGATAAGTAATGGACTAAGGGTGCAAGATGGGATGTTATTTTTTGGAGATGGTCAATGAGCAGATTGATTTTATATTGCTTGCCTATCCAAATTTGTTACAATGTGCTTATTTGTTTTGGTCTTTCTTTTTTAGATTTTCATTTATCTTTTTTTTTTTTTTTAGTAAACAGATATATGTGATGGTAATTTGAGATATGGCCATATCATAACATATCATAACTCAATTGAAAGAAACTTTCCTAGTTGACTAGAAAACCAAAACATTAAGTAGTTATAAATATCTTTTATGTGAAAAGTAGAAAAAACAGAGATATTCACTTTGCTATATGATTTAAGAATGTCAATTACAGTTGACATCAATCTGGTGATCTCACAAGTGTTCACTGCAAGTTAAAATTCTTATTATTAACTTCCAGGGACAGTTTATAATTTACTTATGCAGTATATACAGTTTATTTAATTTTAAAAGTTCACAGTCTTCACATCCATGCCTTTCATTCATTTATATTAGTGTTTTTTTCAACTGAAATGAATTCTCTGTAGGGGTTGGTTAGTGTTGTTTTTTTTTAGTCAAAACTGTACACATGGAAGAACTGAGTTTAGAGAGAGCCAAATGCCCAACCCTAGTGTACAACATCATTTGCATGAAAGCTTAGTGTTACATCAAACTGCTTTATGCCTTAATTCACAGTTTTCCTTTTAAAAAATAAAAGTCAGAACCTTACTTGTTGTTTTTACTTTTTATAAATTAAACATTTTATTAACTATATAGAAAACAAATGTTATTTTTATTTCATCCACTAATTCAAAAGGCAGTTATTGAGACATTTTATTTCTGAATAAATGGATGGCACACTACATTAATAATTCTATTCTACGTTATACATAATCTTATCAGCACAGTGTTTGACAATTTATTTTTTTTAACTTTTACAAAGCTGCATCAACTCAAAGAGAGGCAGTGTGTCATAATGGACAGATTTGCTATTCTGGTAGCCTGTTCTCCATCTGAGAAGACTACTTTGACTCACAAAGAAGTCATTTAAACTCTACCTCTGATACTATATGTGTGATGAAAGAACATATCTAATCATAGGAAGACCATTTAACTTCTCTGAGCTTCAGATGACTCTCTAAGACTATGAACCACATACACTTTGTGATTGGCCTTAACAGAGGACATTCTCACAGGGACAAAAAAAAATTCCTTGATTTACTGAAGTCTTTACCAAACCAGAAAAATTAGTTTGTTAGGTCAATTTTAGGAATCAGTCAATCAAATGAAAAATAAATAATTTAGATGGTAAATTCACAAGGTCTATGTTACTATTTTCTTGAACATATCAGTTTATACATTTATTTATCTTACATATTTAAATATTGCCCCTTATGAATTGGATATACCCAGAAATCTTTTCTTCCTTCAAAGTATACCTCATGGGTCAGATAGATATTCTATAGGTATATTTTTTTGAACTTCCTCATTTGTTAGGCATCTCTATCTGCTGAATCAACTTTTTTATGTGCTATATAATCAACATGAAGTTGTATTTCATCTGTGGAATGTAAGTGCCTTGAGAATAGATATTATTTAATTTTTAGTATTTGTTTCCAATGCTGAGATGACTTCCTTCACACAGGGTAGTGAATAAGGACTAGACCTGTGATATAACTGATACTGGAAACTTATGAATAAGGAAAATTCACTGTACCAATATAAATCAATACCTTCTTTGCAGCTTATAGTGGGGATGCCTAGAACACTGAAAGGCTAAGAGACTTGCCCAAGGTAGCAAAGTCATTATATAACTCAGGGAGGCCCTAGACCCAGATTTGTGCCTAAATCAATATAGGCTGTTGCATACTATCTGACATATGCCTCATTGCACATAGTAAGCATTCTAAAATTGTATTGGACTGAATTGAATAATTTTGAGTCACACTTCCCCAAAAAAGGTATTCTTGACTCAAGAAAAAAAAATTCCAGCACTCAACTAGCTATAAAATTTATGTTATCAATATTATATAAATTCTTATCTCTATGGTAAAAATTCTTCATATATATTATAAAGATTCTCATGTTAAAATGAAATCATATGAATCATGTAAAAGACAATCATTTTCAACATATTACCAAAGCAAATTTTGGAGTTAAATTAAATTTCATATTTATACAGAGAAACATAATATTTTTGTGCAATTCAGACACACAATACATACTCCATAAATCAGAGTGATTCAGTGAATAGAACAATTGACTTCAATTGAAATCCTTGTTCTGCTCCTAGCTAACTGTCGTCTAGGGCAAATCAGTGCAGAAAGCACTAAATAAATGTTTGTTGTCTGACTGACTGAAATCACTAAACTCATTATGCCCCAAGTTTCCTTATCTATAAAATAATAGAAATAGTACTTATATTATCTACCTCAAATTCTTGTTGTGATGAAAGTGCTCTGGGACTTCTTATTTTCTATCAACCCAACTGCTTAAATAATACCTACAAAACTCACAAGTCTTTTTTTTCCCTATAAATCTAAACTAATTAAATATTTCCAAAATGACAACATTCAGATTTAATGGGGAGAAGAAAGAGAACTGACTTTATGAATCCAGGAAAAAACTAAAACTGAAACAAAAACAATGTAAAGGCTTACATCCACTTTCTTCTTTTTCATCTTTTATAATTTTTGAGCTTATGAACTATTTTGACAAAGGCTATGTCTTCTATCTGTTGATGTGCATTTTATCAGCTCTGAAATCAAGTTTTAAAAAAGCAAAGTAAGGTATTTTGAATGTAGTATAATATATAATTTTTACTTTTAGACTTTTACAATTTGATTTTAATTAACCAACAAATAGTAAATTAATCTTGTTTTCAAAGTGCTTTCTCTAATTCTGAAACTTAATGCTTTATGCTAGGATCAGGATTTTCTGTCCTGTAGCAGCTTCATCAGCATAATTAACTCTTGCTGGCTTGACACTGAGAGAGACAGATACAGAAAAACACATGATTCAATAGACACTTTTTTTTTGTGTGAGAGACATGTTGAGAGAAGCAGCAAACATGGGAGAGGCAAGCTCTTTAAAATGTCTTTGATTACAAACTTATCTCTTTAAAGTATGCAAGAATGGGCTTCCTTGTGTGAGATTGTGTTCTCTGTCTTGATTTGGGCTGAAATAGCTTTAGCTCCCAGCTAAAAAAGTCATTCAGTTACATATTTTATTGGTATATTCTATTTCTTATAGTTTCTCTGCTTTCTATTTACTATCTGTTTGATTAATTGGGTTAGCTTTCTATTTGCTATTTGTGATAGTCTTTTACATAATTGGTGTTTGGTGTGAAGGATCTGAACAGACAAATGCAAACTAAAGAATATCCTCATCATTAAGAGGAATTAGGGGAGTAATTTTCTTCATGAATACTATTTATGCCCACAGGCTACCAATATTTGAGAAAGAAGATAGAAATTGCTCTAATCTCATACCTCTTTGGGGGATAATCATTGAAGGAGTATGCTTCTAGACATAGCGTTTTGCCTGTTGCCCTAAAGGAAGTAATCTCAGTTTCCCTAGGAAAGAGGTAGTCTAGATTTGAGAGGTATCTATCTATGCCATTATTAAGCCACAACTATATATTTAGACAAACTATGTCAACATGCTTATCTAACATGGACATTCTGATCTTACACAAATGTAGATATCGAATATAGTTTTTAAAAAGCGAACTAAAGAATTATCATGAATGAACTATTCATGTCAAACCTCATTATTTTAAAGCAAATGTTGCTGTACAATTCATAGAATAAATAACTGATGAAATCTGGGGAAGCTCCAATGTTAACAATACCCACTATTAGATCATTCATTGTGCTGTTTCCAGGGCTATCTCCTTTTTGACCCAGGCTCCTCTCTTAAAGGGATGACTTCTTTTTTTTTACTTTTGTGACACACACACTGTCTCTTCTATCTATCCATCTGCTCTGCAGAGTAATTCAAAATCTTCTATGATCAGTCTTTGCAACAGAACCTGTCCCTCTGTCTCAAGATTGATAGGAATTCTCTCTCTCTGAGACTAAAAATTACATAATTTCCAGTGAGGGCACAGACCTTTACTTCATCTGTGGGACAGACAGTCCAAACACCCTGTACAAGCTAACATTCAGTCTCAATACCAAAAAAGAACTTAAATTTCAAGTGAGAACTTTCAGTAATATAAAAAAAGAGCTCATGTATTCCTTTGTGGTTAATAAAATGCTTCACATCTGTGATTTAATTTGTTCCTCATATCAACTCAGTAAGCCAAAAACTATAATCAACCTCTTTTACATTATATTACATTACATTTTTAACTGAAGCAAATAAAGATCAGAGTAAGGATTTGAACCTAAATTTTGTTAACTTCAAGTCTGGTACTCTAATAAATCATTTTTAATTTTTTAGGTTTTAAAAAAGTTGTTCTAATATATCTTATATCTTACCAGATAAATGAGTTTTGTTTGGTTGTTGTTGTTGTTTTCATTCTGTTTCTAAGTGGGCTCACAACTTGTTTAAATTTTCCACCTTCTGTTCTAAGCTATTGATTCTCTTTCCTACTTTTTCTTCAGGTGTTTAATGTCATTTTTTTCACATTTCTTCAAGCCACTCTTAATGTCCTTGTGGAAAAGCCATTTTTATTACCACTGCCACTCTACCCCTGCCCAAGACACTTTATTTGAACTTATATGTTGCTGCTACTTCTGAATTTGCTTTTGCTTGGCCTCATCTTCTCTAAATGATGACTATGGGTGCATGCTTTGCCCTCTGCTGGTAGCTCCAGCAGTTAATGTTCCAGTGCTTTCAGATCCTTTTTATTGTGGAATAGACTGAATTCTGACCCTTGTACTTGAAGACTTCAGGCCTCATTTACTATGGAACAAGTTGATTTTACATGGTGTCTGGGGTGTTTTTGTGTGTGTATGTATGCATCTGTATATACACATACATACACATGTACATATACATGCTTATTGTAACAGTAATGTAATTTGAATTTGAAGATCCCTTTGTGTTGGCAAAGGTAGCAGGTACTTAACCCTTATTAACTGATCAAGCCTCGGTTGGGGAAACAGAAGGTATGAACTCCTGTCTCCTGTTACTGATGTAACAGGAAGGGGTTGGCTGAAACAGGAAGCTAATGCTGTGTGTATATAAGAAAAGCCCCAGAGAGGCACAGTCAGAATTTTTTGAGACCAGGATCTCTTGGCAGAGCAGCTACAGAAGAGAGAATGGAGAACTGAGTGAGAATTTCCTGAGAATTTGTGATGGTGGAGCTTCTCCTGAACAGGATCCCAGGAGCCTGGAGCCAGGTGCCAGAAGCTCAGGAGCCAGGAGCCTAGAGCCAGGAGCCCAGGTGACTGAGGAAGCATGGCTGGGATACTGAGACTTTGTTTGTGGCTTGGCTGTGCCTTGAATTCCCTGGAGCAAAAATGGTGAAGGATCTGACATGGACCAGCCCCTGTGAACTTCAGCATGTAGCAGGACCTACCCAGAGAACTGGACAAGGAACTGGGAGTTGTCTGCCATTGAACCCAGGTGACAGTCTAGTGAATCCAGGTAGAATCTGGGACCAATGGAAGGGGATCCAGGGAATCTGAATACAGGCCCCATGTCAAGATGAAAAGAGCTCTCCTTAGGTACTGAGTAATTATGGAATTATAGTTTACTAGTGACCTAAGGGGTGGAGGGTTTTGTGTATGATACTTAGTAATTGATTGCTGAATAAGTGACTGATTGAGTTAACTTACTTGCCCCTTGAGTGGAAGACTTTGACTATTGTACTTTGGGACTATGTTGTGAATATTATATTGTGATTTTCTGTGATAAGTTGCAATATTGTGAATATTTTACCTTGATTTTCTGTGAAAGTTTTGCTTTTGTTATGGAATAAATAGAGTATTCACTCTAGAATGTAATCAGAACCTTAAAAGCTGTTCACAGTAGCATTCTTCTGGAAAGCTTCTGTGCATGGCATTACACATATATCTGTGTGTGTGTGTGTGTGTGTGTGTGTGTGTGTGTGTGTACACACACACACACATATATATATATATATATATACATATATATATGCATATGCTTATACCATCATCTACCTCCAAAGAAACACTGTGTTATCAAAAATGTGTATGTATGAATGTACATGTACATGTGTGTGCAAATGTGTATGTGTTTGTAATACTGACCTAGATGGAGCAACTTATTCTTAATTCTCTGTAGATGTATTCATAAGCATTTTATCTACCCTTTGAAGACTTCTAAGGAACTTTTTCTAAGCAAAATTAGACTCCTCCAAAATTTTTCATGTTACCATCTTAAATTGGTTAACTTTTGAAATACCTTTTATATTATTACTTTCTGAGATATTTTGACAATAAACAGAGGAATAAGCACTTTATTTCTGTTAATGTGATCATAATACAGATCTTTTTGACAAAATATTATAATAATCACTCCATTTTGCCATATCCAAGTTGTCAAAGAAATACTTTTAGATTCTTGTTCTGTAGATATGCCACAAAGTTATAAACTATTTAAATTCTAATGGGTTAATTTAAATCTCTGTCAATATTATGCATGGTTATTGGATACTCACTGAATGCTCATAGTCTGGGAACTCCTTCTAATGAAGTAGATCACAGTGCAATCATGTAGTTCTTATTTATATCTTTCTCTAAATCCTCCATAAATAACCAAAGCCACAGTATAGCATTTAAAAATGAACAATGTGTTTTATGTACATCATTTCATTTGATCTTCTCATCATTCCTGTGAGATAGATGCTATAATTGTGCCCATTTTTAAAAAGAATTTGGGGTTGAGTAACTTGCTCAAGGTTACATGGCCAGTCATTATTCATGTGTGGGTGCTCATTTTCTGAGGCCGGGACTGATCCCTGGTCATTCCGACTCTAGGGCCAGTACTCTTACTCTCTGAGTCACCTAGCTGCCCTGGTGCCCATTTTACATATTAGGAAACAGGCTAAAAGACGTCCAGTGACTTTTCTAGTATCATAGAGTTAACAAGTATCTCAGGGAGGATTCTAGTTCAGGTTTTCCTGAATTTGAGTTTAGTATTCCATATTTTATGCTGCCTTATAAAGACTAAGTTAATCTTGCTGGAAGCCTTCTGGGTCTACAAATCTTTCGTATACCATGGATTCAATCTTTCACTCTAGCTACATGATTGGTCACTTCCTTTTCTAGTCATGAATGCCCTCTGTGATTTATTTTATGGGATTTCTCACAGACCATCATAGATACGATAGGAATTTTTCTATTTTCCACTTCACAACTGGTAGATGTGCATCTTCTCATTTTTGTGTTACATGATGCAGAATAATATACCATCATCTACCTCCAGAGAAAGAACTAATTGAGTATGAGTATAGATCTAAGCATACTCTTTTTTGCTTTTTGTTTTTTTTTTCTTTCATGTGACTAATATGGAAATGTTTTGCATGAATGCATGTGAATAACTTATTTTGAATTTATTGCTGTCGAGAGAGAGAGAGAGAGAGAGAGAGAGAGAGAGAGAGAGAGGCAAGAGGGAGGGAGAGAATTTGGAACTCAAAATTTAAGAAAAGGAATGTTAAAGATTGTTTTAACATATAATTGGAGAAAAACATTATTTTTAAAAAAGCATTGTAAAGCCATGCACAAACAGCTTTCCAGAGGACTGTTGCTGTAAACAGCTTTCAAGATTCTGATTACATAGTATAAGGGGCTCTCTATTTATTCAATAACAAATCAGAGCAAAACATTAATAGAAAATCAAAATACTACATTCACAGTGTTACAACTTATCACAGAAAATCAAAATACAGCATTCACCATGCAATAACTCAACACCTTATCACTAAAATGTGCATATAGTTTTCACCAAAATGTTTGCATAGTTTTAAACAAAGTACATTCATTTAGTAAATCACAAAATTCTCAATTCAATCACAAAGTACGAAAGTCAAAGTTCTCCACCCATAGGTCACAGCACATCACTACCTTCTCAGTCAGTATACAGAATCCAAGTAATGTTTCCTTTCTGCTTGATTTGAGGCTGGCTCCCAGCTGCCATGGTTCTTCCTCCATGGTCCCAGCTCGAACTGTCACCTGGGTTCAAAGGCAGGCAGCTCCCAGCTCCTTATCTAGCTCCTTGTCCAGCTCTTCATGTGTAGCAGCAAACACTCCAACATTCCCAGGGTGGCTATAAACACAGGTTCTTAGACCTGCTTTTCTAAAGGAAAGCAACTCAAAAATGGGTTAACTGGCTTACTTTAATCAATCAAACATATATTATTTACCTAGTTCAGGGGAAAAAGTCAGCACC
The DNA here is from genome assembly GCA_011680675.1 of Gymnobelideus leadbeateri. Classification (NCBI taxonomy): domain Eukaryota; kingdom Metazoa; phylum Chordata; class Mammalia; order Diprotodontia; family Petauridae; genus Gymnobelideus; species Gymnobelideus leadbeateri. Next base: position 177,442 of record WOXC01005509.1, on the reverse strand, counting down.
CCAAACTTCAGAGTATATAGACAGAACTTACAAGACAGAGAAACAAACAGATCAAGCAGACAGGCTTCCAAGCTGCCCAACCATTACATCAATACCAAATTACAGTTACCACAGAGGGAAGCATCAACATCTGGGTTTACAAAGCCTTGGGGGGCTGTGAAAGCTGCCCAGAACCTTATCTGGTTAAATAACACAATACTTCTCAAAGTGAGCCCCAAAGCAAAGCCTTACATCCAGCATTATATAGCCTTCTCCTGGATCAGAGAATGTAACCACCCTCTTGACCCACTGCCCAATCACACAGCATCAAAGGTGTGAGCATTCCTGAAAACCAAGCCTCCTACCATAGGCTCCATGTGACCACATTTAACCTATTAGGGGACAGAGTATATTTTCAAATTGAGGAAAGTTCTCAGAGTCTCTTAAGCCTATCAAAGGGCCTAGGGGCAGGGAAAATCTTTAAATTTGCATTTCCATAACATCATGCAATTCCTATTCCTTATTGAAGTCCACAGTGACCAGTCCACCTCAAGTCCTTCACAGTTCCTATTTCTGGAAAGAGAAAACTTAACTGAGCCACAATAATATTCATACACATTGCCAGAACCATCACCAATTCACTATCTGCCTGTGAAATCAACTCAGACCTACCAACAAGTTCTGAGAACTCAATACAAATAATCAACATAGAAATCAGCCCAGACCCACAAACAAGGTCCAAGAGGTCAGCAGAAATCGTCTGTACAGTCCCAGGCCCTCCAAAACCTTCCTCCAGGACTTCTGTAAACATACAACCAGAAAATCCTCTTTCAGGGCTTCCAGTAAGGTCCCAGGGCTTCTGTACAAAGTATCACAAACAAACATCAACACATACAGAGCAGACAAACAGAGTGCCAGCATACTATGTTTTCTCCTTCTTGACTCTGCCACCAAAAGAATTCTTTCAGTTCTTCTCAATTTTTAGTTCAGTCTTCAGTCCAGCATAAGCTGCCATGCCTCCACAATGCTCACCCCAAAAATTCTGTCTGTCCAGCTTGTGTTCTTCCTCATATATGGTATTGCTCCTCCCCTTCCTCTTGCAGGAGTTCATGAGTTCTAGGGTTCACAAGTTGTGGGATGCACACATTCTGTTTCTTAACAGAGTTGATATAAGGCTCAAAAGAAACTTGAACTGAAACAAGACATTAAATTCAATAGCTGAAACAAGGTGTGAACTACTTCTATGCTTGCCATTACAAGCATAAATAATATCAACAGGAACTACAGATTACTGAGAGACAGAGCTAGAAACTATAAAGTATAAAGCCAAATATTTTGGGGCAAAAATAAGAGACCAGTTTAAAGAAAAAAGCTATGCTACTATGGAATGGTTTTTACTTTTTTAAAAAACAAATCCAAGTTAAAATCTCATGTATAGAGATAAAAAATATACTTTAAAAGATGAAGTATAAATGCTTTTTGGTCCACCTAAATTGAATTTATTTGAAATGTTGCTCTTTTTAGTATTATTTTCTAATGTAAATGTGTTTCAATGTGCAAACTACCCAACTGTCAACCTTGTAATATGTACTTAAAACTAGTAAACTGTTTTATTTTTACATAAAATATACATGTCAGAAATGTCTACTAAAGTTGTTTTGAAGCATAAAAGTTTCTTTAAGGCATCACAAGATAGTGGAAAGAATGCTGTATTTGGAGTCATAAAGACATAGCATTTGCCTGAAATCTTAAGAAACTAAGTTTAAACCTCCTTCTGATTCACCCAGTTTTCTGACCTCCAGCAAAACTCTCAACCTCTCAAAGTCTCAATATCTGCATAGGTAAAGTGAAGATAAAATATAACCTACCTCATTAAATTTTTGAAAGGATCAATAAAACCTTGTGCTGAAAAATCTTAAGATACCATGTAAATAATGCTAGGTATTAAATTTTAAGGGAAAAAAAGATTGTAAGCAACCCTCATCAGGCTTCATCTAGAGTACTGGGTCAGTTCCAAGCACTGCTTTGAAAAACATGATGGTTTCTAGATGGGGAACCAGATAATGAAGCAAACTAACTTCATGTCACATGAGGATAGGTCAAAGCTGCAGTGTGTTGGGAAATGTTAAAAGAACAGATCATTAGGGAAAACACACGTATACATGTATGTAAATATATGTTCACACATATGTATATGTGTATCTTTGTATGCACACACATATATACATATATGATACTCTTAATTTTAATCTGTTTTTGCTAACATGTTCCCCATCCCTTAAGCCTAGACAATCATTAAAATAATATTTCAAGTCCTGATTTGTAGTGGACCCAGTCATTACAGTTTCATGATTTTTCTTTTACCTCCTTCATTTAGCAGCATCTGTGTAAAATCGAAATCAGCAGATAATGGCGATGATCCAAGAATGAAGTTCATCAGGAAAAGGTTGTCCATTGTTATTGTTGTTTGCTTGTTTTTAAGAGAAAAGGACAGAGTAGAGTTAAACTGATCCACCAAGATGTTAAGATGGGGAAGGGAGGAGAGTACAGGTAATGAAAAAGTGACTCTCTGGAAAAGAATTAATGGGCTCAGGGATTTGAGGTCACGGTGTGGACAAGAATAAGATTTTGGGTTGCAAGGCAGAGGGAGAGGTATAATTACAACAGACTTATCAGATAGAGACATTTCAGAGTTTATTAATATAGGAATTGTACATTTTTTGGTCAAGTTTGTAACCACCTTTTTTGTGGATGAGTTGAAATAGAGGAGTAGGTCAAGAAAATTGGGTAAAATTGGGCATTGTGAGGTAGGGTGTTTGAGAGAGTACCATTACATGCTAAAGTCCCCTAATATGAAGGCAGGAGTCGAAGAGAAGAAACTAAGTCATTAGCCAGGCCCAAACTTAGTGAGTAATGAAGGGCAGTGTTCTGGAGGTTGTTCTACAATAGGTGCCAGAATTTGGCCAGAATGGTTAGTATGGAATGATTACTCAAATGATTACCTCAGAGGAGGAGAGGTCATTGAGTGAGGATCATAGAGGGAAATCTTTCAATTGGCAATGGGGCACAAGTAGTTTTCCAACTCCTCCACCTCAATCAGTGAATCAGAGGGAATGAGTGAAAGTATAGTCAGTGCTGGAACAGGAGGACAGAAACACTGTGCCATCAGTGGGTGGAAGGGAGAATCAGAAAATGGAAGGGATGCATCTGGAAAAGATTTAAGATGAGAACAAGTTCATTAATTATGTAGCAGACAAAAAAAAAGAGACAGCATAATGGAAAGGCTTGGGCAGCTTTGGATATGGACGTTTGGCAGGGAAAAGCTGGGTTGAGGGGAATGGAAATAAGGTATGAAGGAGTAGGAGGTTTGAATGATGATACCTAGGAAATTGGGGAGGGTATGATCAGATTGGGAAGAGAGATTGTTAATCATTGAGGAATGATTTTGGACAGGTTTTCATCCACCTCAGGGTGGAGTCATCTCAGGGTTTAGGCAGTTTAGGTGATAGAACAAATACTGGAGATGAAATAATGATATTTTTCTTCTCCTGAGGCAATAGACTAAGGTGACGGCTTGATGCAATTTTCTTTTTCCTCTTCCTGGAAAGTAGAAGTCTGATATTTAAAGCAATATCACCTATCCCCTTCCTCATGGTGGAAGGGAGACTCACAACTTTTCATCTAAAATAAATTCCCTAAAGATGAAAAGAAAAGAAACAAGTGGACATTAATAGTCATTATACTGCTTTAGTGATCTTTGTTTTAACTTTTTTTTTTTAATTTGCTTGTTTGTTTCCCTTTGGTTTGTTTAATGTGGTGTCACACAAAGAACATTGCTTAACAATTTCAACTGTCCCACAATGGAATGTGATGACTTGAGCAATGGGGTTCTTCCTCTTTGGAAGCCTTCAATAATAGATCTGATGACTGCATATTGAGTATGTTATAGAAGCTGTTCTTTTAAAGTAAGAAATGGACTAGATGTTAACTTTTAGTTACGTTCTATCCTTCAGATACTGTGAATATGTATGATTGTCAATGTACACATACCTTTCTTCTCAAAATTTGTAGACCATTTCCAAATGCCCTATTTAAATTATTGGCCAGGCTAGCTATTTGATAATACAGTAATTAAAATTCCTTCAGCTTTACCCTGAAGACACATACAGTACTTTGTTGTTGTTGTTGTTAAACATCAGGGATTGAGAAATAATAGCTTTTTGAACAAATCCCCAAACTGTTTGCATTACTGCTGTCAGAATCTTTGACTATTCCTCCCTGGGGAATTCTTATTTAGGTATACATTTCACTATGCTTAGTCTGTTCTCTATTCCATGTTCTTCTCTGTGGGAGTCTAAACAGTAATTTTCATGGCACACATCTCCTCAGTGGAGGAGCAGGGGCATGTTTCAAAGCTCCATGATATTAGGAAAAAGACATGCAATTCTTTCTAGATGTATGTGCTTTCAAAGTTCATGGAATGTTTCATTATCTAGCTGTCCTCATTTGGAAGGTTTTCATTTAATGAAAGAGCAAAAAATATTTTAAGTCCCTTTTTAACTTCCTACACAATTTCATATCTGCCTTTCCTACACATTTTTTTCCTTTTTTTGAGGGGGGGGGGTGTCTCTTTTTTAATCTATCCCAACTTCTATCTAGTCCATTAGCTTTCTTTAGGAGTGCCTTTTATTTTCTTTGTACAATGAATAATGCAAATGACTTTGCTTTAACCTCACAGAAAGAATCCTGTAGGTTTAGCTCTATTTCTTTGTACAGCCCATTCCCTTGCAGTGTGTGTGGTCTTCTTATATAGACTTTCATCACTCTTTATTATTCTTTCTCAGGAAATAGACTTTAATAGAGTACTAAATTTTATTAAAATATGTCTGAAATTAATGGGTCTAAAAGCAAAAGGGTCACAGTTGTACTTCTGTGCTATTTCTTGAAATTCCGCTTTTACTTTTGCTGAGATAAAATATATATTAATATAGACATAAAACCCAGAAACCTGATTCCTATTACTTTGTGCCTTTTCATTTTGGAGAAAAAGGAACATTGCAAAAGGAAAGGAAAATTGTGGAGTCACATTATTTTACCTTGCAAATAGGAAATTACTCCAGTCTCCATCATATAATGATATTTCAGTTAAGAAATTGTGAGAAATTCCAATTAATTTCATTTTGTCAATGTACCTTCTGCTTGGATGCTCCACAGCACTTCAAATATATTTGGTAATGAGTCAGTACAGCTGTGTTCTAGAGTAATGTACATGGTTTCATTATTTGAAGGATGTAGCTCATGGGAAAGACTCCAAAGTTTTCATATTAGACTAAGGGAATACTATACAAGATGATAACTTAAACTGTGAACTATGATATTTTTTTATTCTATAACAGAGGCAGCTCTTGTGTAATTTCACTATACTTCAAGAGATTTGACCTGTTCCTCTTCCTCTGTCCAAGTAAGGTTATGCATCTCAGAAATCAGTATTTTATTTTTGGTCAACTGGCATTTTAATTCTCCATTATGAAACATGTGAGGTAAGCTTCATTTATTATTTTGATAAGACAACAATACTGAAGAAAATGCATATGGCGAATTCCTAAAATAGAGATGTCTAGTGTTTACAGGTGAGATATTGAACAAAGGCAATCATACTAGAGAAAAATGAAAGTAAAAAAAAAGAGCTTATAGAGATATATATCAGAGAAGTCAAGAACTTTTTGCTTCAACAGAGCTTCTGGCAAGATCATCTAACACTTTTTAAAAAATATTATAGGAAAATTCTTTTGACTGTGCTTTATATAGGAATAGCTGTAAAGTGATGTATTATATGTTGTTTGACTGATTTCTTTTAAAATTAGCAACACATTGGACTGCAGAAGGAAAACCTGTATGAGTGATAAAAATAATTTATACAAGCTCTCTATTGAAAGTAGTTTTATTCATTGTGGAAATAAATCTACTTCTCTATTTGAAAGTATCAATTAAAACTCCAACCATCATTCATTAAAGCAGATGTATCATATGTTATTGATGACAAGAAAATACATCATGTATAAACAGTGAGTAAATCATTGAAATAGAGGGAATTGATGTGGGAAATGATAGCATTTGAGTTTTCAATTTTCATTCTAATGACAACTGCAGTAAGGTGTTCCCTGGGTATTGAAATTGTAATGAATGGATCTTTGAAAGTGATTCTACATACTACTTTCTACTTATATGACCTCAGGTAAATTATTTCCTCTGTCTGGCACTTAGTTTCATCACCTATAAAACAAAGATTAGAAAATCTCCATATTCCCTATCAGACTGAATCTCATGATGCAGTGAATCACAATCAGATTTTAATCAACAAATTAGATAAATTAATTGACTTATTCTTTAAAATTATACCCAAGCCAATGAGCCCATGTATGAATTTCATTAGCTTGACTATGCTTTTTGTTAAAAAGTTTGTTTGTTTGTTTGTTTTTTAATTCATTGGCAGGCAATGCTAGGAGGAAGAAAGGGAATGGCAATGACAGTGATTACAAAAAAAATAATAAACTGGAGAAGGTCATTATATCATTTTATAAAAATGGACAGAGAAAAATTGAAGAAAGTTAATGGGATATGGACAAGCAGGCACCTTTGAAACAAAAATGTTGAATTTACCATATAATTTTGTAAAGAAGCATGACTAGTATATAATGGAAATGTAGGATTTCACATGCAATATTCTTTTACTGTTGTTTTATTTGCACATGGAAATGTTCATTTTTTCTATGTCTGCCAATTAGGAAAACCAAAATAAATAACTAAAAAATTTGTCATGCAAAAAAACTTCATGGTTATTTTCTCCAAGAAAAGCTGCTTTTTATAATATTTTGTCAGTTTTGTTAAGTTTTAAAAGCTATTTACTGATTAATGAAGATGTGTTCAAATTAATTACTAAAGGGCAACTAAGAGGGGAAAATGATTTATTTTTTTAACCAGAGGACCAAATTCTATTAAAGAAGTTCTTATACATAGATGATTTTAGGCATTTCTGATATAGGGATGACATCCTCCCATTTCAACTTCCATCTTCTCTTTAAAGCACTAGTCATGAGATATGTTAAGGCATTTATTATTTCATTTATGTGGGTATTCATTCCAACATTATGCATCCATGTCTACCCCGTCTATATAACTCTTATCAAGTCCTCCCATAAATCCTCCATAGATCATCCATCTAACATGCTGGGGGCCTTCTTCTAACTTTTTCCGTGTGTGTGTGTGTGTGTGTGTGTGTGTGTGTGTGTGTGTGTTTATACCAATGAAACATACCCCAGATTTTACTACATGACTGGTCCATCTCCTTGTCATATATCATTCCAATAGACTCTATGCTGCTTGTTGTGCTCATGTCTTGTGCTAACTTCAATCAGAAAGATCCTGGTTCAAGTCTTCTTACTGATACACACTGGTCATGTGACACTGGGAAAGTCATAACCTGAGTTTATTGTCCATATGTAGTTTCTAAGATGATACGTCTATATGTATACATAAGCATGTATACATATCTGTGTATATAAATGTGTGTATATCATGTGTGTATTACATATACGTATGTGGGTTACACACACACAAACACACACACACACACAAACTTACAAAGTACACTTACTGAGCTTAGGAATTTCTTCAATTTTGTCCTTGCATCCTCAAGTGCCAAGTCCTCAGTGATGTTTGTTGAATCGAAGTGAACTCCAGAACTGAATAATAAATCACAGATTTTATAGATCCTTGTTCTAATGAAATTTAATAAACATAGGTAATAATTAAGTTCCCTTTGAGTGGGATTTAAAAAGGTGTGTAAGTTTCCATCAGTGTATCACAGGTAGAGAGAATGACATAAACAGAGCCAGTTAGGCAGAAAATCATGGAGACATATAAAGGGGCCATTCAGGCTGGAAGTATTCCAGGAAGTGAACTAAGCAACGCATATTATGTCAATAAGGGCCTTGAGTGCTGGACTAAGGATATTGATAAATAGTGACGAGTCATATTTTAGTAGATGAGCAACACAGTCAGTACGATTTATTTGTTGTTGTTGTTGTTGTTTTTCTTTTTGGAGGGGCGAGGGCAGGGCAATAGGGGTTAAGTGACTTGCCCAAGGCCACATGGCTAGTAAGTGTTAAGTTTGTGAGGCCAGGTTTGAAATCGGATCTTCCTTACTCCAGGGCTGGTGCTCTATTCATTGTGCCACCTAGCCACCCCAGGACTATTTATTAAAATATTCATCTGAATGTGAAATGGTGAAGGAAAAGGCTGGAGGTGTGCCAATTAAATAATGGTCTATTACAATCGTGAGATAATGAGGGCCTAAAATGCGATGATGATATAGGAAATGCAAAGAGGAAAGAGATGGTTGCTTGGAAAGTACACTAAATTTAATACCACACCCTCTTTGTTCAAATTGCAGCTCTGCTGCTTATTAATGTCTTGGGTAATACATTTTAGCTCCCAGGTACTCAGTTTTCTCCTCTGTGAAAAGAGAATTCAACCAGAAGATTTCTAAAACCCTTTCTAGCAGCAGAGCTATGATCTTGGGAAATTCATAGGTAATGTGGTAAGTAGTCAATGGAAAAAAAAAAAAACATAGGCACTAGAAACGAAGAGAAGAGATACAAAAGATACTAGAGTCATACTTTGTCATAGACCTTATGTTTATTTAGTACAGTCAGTCAATCCTCTTGTTATATTGGTAAGAAAATAGTCCCAGAGAGGGGAAGTGACCAATATCAGTCAGATGATTAACTAAGAGAGGCAGAACAATATAGTAGAAAAAATGGAATCCCATTTGTCTTGGTTTCTATTATGAAAGAAGTCCCTAACTGTTCTATTTACAATGAATAGACTCTTCACTTTTTCTCTAGGCTCAGCTGAAAAATGAAGGTAGATCAAGATGACCTCTAAAGTCATACCAACTTTTGAATTTTTTGAATGACATTATAGTTGTAAATCGTTTGTCATCCCTTATTTTCCACAGACTGAAATTATTACCATTGCTGCCAAAGAAGAAGGACTGAGTTTCGATGAACAGTTTTCTCTTCACAGTAGACATCAAAACAGATTTCCTTGGTGCTTAAACATAGAGCCTACTTCTGCAAGTTAAACCAAGACATCCCCTTCTCTTTATCACTTTTTAGTTTAAAAATGAACCTGAATTACCCCCAGTAAACAGATAACATCCAGGTGCATCCATGATTTAGGATGAAGCAATGTAATTAAGCATACCAGAGTAATTCAATACAATTTCATTGATGTCAGTATTTCCTCTAAATATGCAAATCACAACTCTTCCATGCCTGTCCATTCTGTTCAACCCTGTCCTTGATCTTCTTGTGAGAACACAATCAGAGCATATAAGCTACCCCTCAGTCTTGCCATGGGACTGGCATTTATTTTTTCTTAATATGTTATTTCAGAAAAATATTTTACATGATGTAGATATAAAGGAGAGGCTTTGTGTTCTTATTTCATTTCTAATTCATAAAAATGTACCAAGGGGCAGCTAGGTGGCGCAGTGAGTAAGAGCACTGGCCTCGGAGTTGGGATGACCCGAGATTGAATCCGGCCTCAGAAAATGAGCACCCACACATAAATAATGACTAGCCGTGTAACCTTGAGCAAGTTACTTAACCCCAATTGCTTTAAAAAAAATGTACCAAGTACAGAATATTGGAAATAGTGCAAAATATGTCTGAAGCAAGAGTTTCAATAGTTTGCACTCAGCTAAGTGTTTCTTCTAAGAGAGTATTTGTCCTGTACTGGGGAGTACATTCAGATTGAATCTTGATATAGAAAAGTGCATTAAAAAAGGCTACATTAGAAAGAGTTCAACACTTAGAAGAGATGCCTGAGTGCAACTTGGGCAATCAATTTAACTATCTCTCCCACACTTACCTCAGTTTTGTCACCTATGGAATGGGGAAAATAATACTTGCAATACTGATTTCACAATGAATTTGGGGGAAAGTGCCACATAAATTGTCAAGTGAAATGGAAATATGAGCTTTTAATAAGGTTTAGTCATTCAGGCTTGATGAGGCAGGGGAAAAGTAACCCAAATGAACATTATGGCATCTTCTATTATGATATTTTACTGTTTTGTTAAAAAAAAAGCTGTTTTCCTATTTGAATCACTGAAAGTTAAAGGTAGAAAAGACGTCATATAACCTCATCTAATTCCTTGTTTCACAATGAACATGAGGTGATATTTGCCCAGAGTCATGTAGCAAATAAATACAAATTTTGTACTCAAACTGATGTCTTCTGACTCCAAATTCATTACCTTTCCTGGTATAACACTGATATATATATATATATATATATATATATATATATATATATATATATACATACATATGTATATATATATTATGTATAGTAACATGTATAATATGTATAATGGTTGAGTTTTTTTCAGTTTACTATGTTGATATTTAGTTTATTTAGTTATTTATTTAATAAAACATAACTTATTTGTAATTCTATTTTTAAAAATAATTTATAAGAGCAATCATTTATATTGCTTAGGAGACAATATAGTACTTATAGTTTCATTGTGGATTTTAATTTGTGGTTTAAAAAATAATAAATAGTATTTATGGTTTAGGAATCAGGGTTGGGTTTTATAACTTTATTCTTTAAAATTACAGTTGAATGGCTATAATTATAACTCTCTAAGAGTCTACAACAAAAAAGAAAAGCAATGGTAAGAAATGTCTAATACTTAACAAATAATTTGTGTTCTACTTTTATCTGAACTCAGGCTTTGTTCATTATTTAGTTGCATTTAATTCCTTACCATAAAAGTGAAATAAATTGTTGGTTTTTTTTTTAATTCTATAAGAGAAATATCCTGAAAATATAAAATTTCAAGGCATATTAAGAAAATACAAATGATATGCTGTTAACTCTGACTTCATTCAATAGGGAAAATTTAACATAAAAATGATACTACACAGAGAAAAAAGGTGAAAAGTATAGAAGTCATTTTGCAATTTGCATTTCATCTTTAAAGGGAAAATTTATTTCATTGTCTACAGATTTGAAACCACATTGTGGAAGAAATAGATTGATAACTACTGAAAATGTCATGGGGCTTTTTCCAGATTCATTCAGTAGTAATTATGAATGCTTAAGCCTTCTAAACAACTAATGAAGACAATTTTACCTTGAAATATAGTTCCCAGAGATGAACCTCAAATAAAGCATTTGCAATTACAATGTAAGGCAGGATGATAAAATGCATATGCTTGATGCAAAGAAGTGCTTGTAGCAGTTCAATAAATAATATGCACGTAATCAATTACCAGAAGAAAGATGGATTGAATAAATTGTTTTCCAGCAATTTGTGAAAAACAAGTCTCATACACAAAGCATAATTTGATTTTAGTTTTGACAAAATTGTCAGAAGAGAAAGAAAGAAACCTCACTTAATAATGATCCATGGAACTCAATATTTTTCATTTTCTGTTTTCATTACGATTAACCAGTTGAGAAGTTGTAGAGTATAAACTGTACAAGCCATATATAACTTTTATTTATTTATTTGTCAAGATTGGACCTCCCTATCCTCCCACCCCTGGCTGGAAGTACAGTGACCATGAATGGGCCAGATTCTATTGCTGATCGATACAGAAGTTTTAACATGTTCTGTTCTGACCTGGACTGGTTTGTCCCTCCTTAGGCAGCCTGCTAACATTCTTCTCCTAATACTCATCATATTAATGTTGAATCTAGTAGAATGAACTTCTGTTTGACTTTAACCCTCTGAGTCTATGGACTCAAGTGTTCCAAGAATTATACTTTCCCAATTATCAGGGATTACAGATGAATGCCAACAGTCTGCCTCATATGTAATTGTGTAATAAAAAAAATCCATGTATTAAAAAGGGAAAAAATTCTGATTTTTGGTCCATTTTATGAAATATAGATTTAGAGTTGAAGGTCTACATATTAAAGAGCATCTGTTCTGCCCCCATTATTTTATAGATGAAGAAAATGACACACAGAAGTATTAAATTACATTCTTAGGTTCATATAGTTAGTAAATGACGGAGCTGGGATTTAAATTCTGGTACCTTGACTCCAAATCTAATTCTCTTTGCAGAGTAGTGAGACAAATGATTATTCTTTTCTTATATTATTAACAAATTAATATGGTGGGGAGGGAGAGTCCAGTGTGTTTTTCTGTTTCATCAGTCAAACTTCAGCCTCCCAAGGGCATTTCTGACTCTTCCAGAAAAATTCACCTCACCCAGACAATCTTCTTTCTCTAGGTGAAATTCTTATTCCACCATTGTTTATTGTTCCTTGACTGGGTGAAGGATAGAGCCTTTTGTGTAGATTGTGCAAGGTGGGAGTGGTCTGGTCTGAGATGTCTCTTTCTGTTGATGATCAGAACCTTATACTTAGTTCCCCATTAGAATGGGCCCCTCTCATATTATAATATTCATTCCCTCATTTTTAAGCAACCAGAGTTGATGTCCACCTGTCTGGAACACCCACTCTTCCAGGCAGTCTCCATAATTCATTTCTGGTTTACAAAAAAAAAAAAAGTCAAATGACCATCATTTTATTGATTATCTGCTAGCTATAATTAAGAAAATTTATTATTAATTATCTAGAAATTATGTCTCTTGATTTTTTCACACATCATAGTAGAAATAATCCAATTAGAAGTGTTCAATTGTAGATGTAGGTTGTTGATCCAAGTACATGCTGTCAAATAGACAAGGAGCATTTTTAAAAAATTTCTTCTGGGATTCTCTTTAATCAGCAACAATATCATACAGAAAAAAGGAGTATGGCAGGGATCTGTACAATATCTCCAAAGAATTAAAAATGAATACTATATACAGGGAAATGAAGAGGTATACTACAAATGTGATCAAGCTATCACATGTAAGCAGAGGAGTTCAAAAACCAAGATGAAATGGTCCTGAGGAAGGTTATAGGGATAGATAGACTGAAGATACTATTGTTACTATCATGATAACAGGAAGAAGCAAGGAAGGTTTATAGCATATGAGATGGATACTCTGTGATCAGCTTATGAGAGAATGTAGAAAAGACCTATACAGGTTGGAGAGAGAGGGATGGGCTTCAATTTCTATCAATGGGGGGAAATTCAAGTCAATGAGATCATAGATCACTGTGGTTTTAGAACTGCTGATATTTGATTGGAAACCAGAGCTTTGTACTACAAATTTAATATTTAATAGCTTATAATAAGAATTATTTTAAAAATCCAAAACACTTTTTCAACATACCCTCCAAAATTAGTCATTTTCCCCTCCTATCATTTTAGCCAACCTTATAAGTATGAGATAATATCTCAAAATGTCTTAATTTTAATTTCTCTAATCAATAATCATTTAGAGCATTTAACAATATGACTACATTATCTTTGATTTCTCAATCCCAAAACTGTCTGGTCATGTCCTTTGAACATTTATCATTTAGAGGGTGCTTCATAAGCTTACAAAATTTTCTAAGTTCTCTATATATTTCAGATTTGAGACCTAATAGAATGCTGTAGAACTGTGAATTGATCCACACATTTCAGAAAGAAATCTGAAATTATGACCAAAGAGTGATAAAACTGCAAATATGCTTTGACCCAGTAGTAGCACTATTAGGTCTGTTTCCAAGGTTATCAGGGGGAAAAGTAAAATAACTTATATGTTCTTAAACATTTATAGTAATGCAAAGAACTGGTGGCAAAAAACTGGAAATTGAGTAGATGCCTATCAGTTAGGTATTGGCTTAAACAAGTGGTGGCATATGATTGGGAAGGAATACTGTTGTGCAGTAAGAACTGATGAGTGGTTTGATTTTAGAGGAGGAAAAAAAAACATAGAAAGACTTGTATGAAATAATGAAGCATGAAATAATCAGAATTCAGAGAATATTTTATATAATAATACTAATATTGTTTGAAAAATAACTATAAATGAAAAAAGTCCAAACCAAAACACATCCCCCTTTGTTTTAAATGATTTATTAAAAAAAATCTTGAGAGAACATAATTTCTTTTTCTTTTATTTTCCAAATGCTTTATTAACTTCTGGCTTATGTATTTGAGGCCTTATTTTAAATTTGTTTGGAGACTAATTTTGGAGAGCTCAGACAAATTCTTTTAGAAATGAATTATTTATATTTTACTATGGGGAAGATCATAAATATGTCCCCTCTGAACCAGCAATCTCTCTCTCTCCATTCTCTCTCTCTCTCTCTCTCTCTCTCTCTCTCTCTCTCTCTCTCCACACACACCTACCCACACCCAAACACACACACACACACACACACACACACACACACCCCAATGTGAAAAATGTGTTTTGCTTTACTATACATGGTTGTAACAGAGTTATTGTTTCTTTCATTGCCAATGAGGTGTTGAAGGAAGAGGGAAGAGAGAGATGGCACATTTCTAGTAATGAAAAAAAAAAGACAGTTTTAAAATGCAATCCAAGTTAAAAAATCTAAATCATACTTGAGCTGAAACTTGAAGGAAACTGAGAAAGAGTGCATTCCAGAAAAAGGGAGAATAAAAGGGTGTGAAGAAAAGAAATGTATAGTCATACATGAGGAACATGAAGGGAACCTATTTTCAGAGTGTTTGAAAGATCATAGGTATAATAAGACTTGAAAGGCAATATCAAACCAACTTTTCAAGAACTTTATGTGCTAAAACAAAATTGGACTTTATATTTTATTTTAGATGTAAAATAAAATCCCTGGAGTTTATTAATGAGGGGAGTGATATCTTTGTTATTCCGATAGGTATGAGGTTGAATTTCAGAGTTGATTACATTTGTACTTCTCCAATTATTAGTAATTTGGAGCATTTCTATATGATAACTTGGTGTTTTTTTTTTCTTTGAGAATCATCTGTTCATATCCTGTAATCCTTTATGCATTAAGGAATGACATTTATTTTTCTATATTTGAATGAGTTCCTTATACATCTTGGATTCCAGAGTTTTATAAGAAAATGTTGCCAGAATAATTTTCCTCCCGGTTAACTGTTTCCTTTCTAAATTTAATTGCATTCAGTTTATTAGTAAATAATAATAATACATTTTAAAAATTGTAATTGCCCATATTATTGTTTGGGAGACTCTTTTATAAGTATTTGTTCTACACCCCCCCCCCTTCATGTTTCTTCTTTTAATCCATCTCTTAAATTTAAGGATATTACTTTTAGGGGAAAGTGAAGGAAAATGCATAACAAAAATAGATAATTAGAATAAAAAAGCCTGTTTTTCTCATGTGACTGTATTGTTAGAAAGAAAAAGATTTAAGCCAAACTCGCTGACATTTCAAAATGTTCATTCACCTATGTTTCTACTTTCAGTATCCAGCTGGGTCAAAAACTGATAGAACCAGGATTTTGTGAGAAAAGCTGTCTAAACTTTCCTCCCAGTGGCATTCAGAAGTCATATGTGGGAGGCTGTCCTGGAGAGATTTCACACCAGATTTTACTAACTGCTTCAGAGGTTCTAATAAATGACATAGAAGTAGTTAAGCCTTTTAAACCTGTTCTAAATCTAGACTGAACTTTGAACCTTTTGAGGTTCTGTCATCTATAATTTAAGACTAGGAAATGAAGTACTTCTTTTTTTTTAATTCTGTAGATTTAAGCCTGAAATAAAAGCTAATTTGCTTGGCATGATCTCATCTGCATGATTTTACATTTAGCATCTATACATCTGGCAAACTCTCTTCCTCTCTTCCATTTCCCTCTCAAACAGTCAATCACCTTTTATAATAAGCTTTCTCACCCCTTCCTCTCAAAATCTTCAGCATTTTTCAAAAGTCAATTTTGGTTTTACCTTCTATTCATTTTTTTCTGTTCTTGGCCTCCTCAACTTATCTTACTTCTCCATTTATATGTTGTACCCAGCTCTACCAATAAAATGTAAGATGCTTCAGGATCAGACTGTCTTTGTATCCACTAGGGTCTAAAAACAGTATTTTGTACTGGATAGGTGGCTAATATATATTCATTGGATTGAATTTAAAAATCTCTTTTAAAAAATTGACTGGCAGATGGGTAGCACGGAGTATGTAGAAAGCTAGTATAGAAAAACCTGTACTCACGGTCTACCTCTAATACATCCTAGCTGTTTTGCCCTGGAGAAATTATTTAATCTCAGTGTTTTTGGCAATTCTTTAAGACTACAAGTTGCAGAGAAGGTGCTTGCCTGCCTTAGTAGAGGAAGGTCTTCACATGAATGAATCCTATACCAATAAAATAATAGATCTAGTTCCTTGTCATAACCCTAACCCCCATGATACTGATCATTTTCATTTTATGATTTAGATTTGTTGACTTGGATTGCATTTTAAAACTGTCTTTTTTCATTACTAGAAATGTTCCATTTCTCTCTTCCCTCTTCCTTCAACACCTCATTGGCAATGAAAGAAAAAAATAACTCTGTTACAACCATGTATAGTAAAGCAAAAAACATTTTTCACATTGGTGTGTTTGTGTGGGGGGGTGGGGGGGTGTGTGTGGAGAAAGAGAGAGAGAGAGAGAGAGAGAGAGAGAGAGAGAGAGAGAGAGAGAGAGATTGCTGGTTCAGAGGGGGACATATTCATCATCTTCCCCATAGTAAAATATAAATAATTCATTTTTAAAGAAATTTGTCTGAGCTCTCCCAAATTAGCCTCCAAACAAATTTAAAATAAGGCCTCAAAATGAATTCTGGAACAGCAGAAACAAAAACACAACAAAAACTAAGTAAACAAATAGAAAAAGGTAAAACAATTTTCCAGCCCAAGATAACTTATAAGGTGAACATAAAGCTCTACCTCATTGTGATGAATAGGAAGGCAGTTTAATTCAGGTCTCACCCTGGCAAGCCAGGAGAAAATGTGCCCAACAAGTCAGCACTTCCCAAGCAAGCCTGTAGCCAACCCTTGGGGGTGACTAAATGGGCAGCAGTGACTATTTACAGAGCTCTTAGCTCACAGAAGGTAAGGGATTAAGACAATGGATTAGAACGAGATTTCACGGCATTATTTGCGGGCACTGGGTGTGGGATTCTGTTTCATTACTTGCATAGTGATCCAAAATGCAGGCCCAGGTGGCAGTCCCAGAAGGATGAAGGGCACTAGCTTGTAGATTCGGGGTATCAGGGACTCTGGTCACAGTTCTAAGGTGGAAAAAAAAGTGCTTGAGGTCTCTCATAGACCATAGCACAGTCCAGGAGAGAAGTGACCATAGCCCTGCTTATATCATACCACCTTGGAAGAACTGAAAGCCTACAGCTGAAGAACTAGTTTTGAAAATAGTAACACTGCTGGGCGGGGAATGAGAAAGGTGGACTGTGGCTGTGGTCTGGGAGCGGAGGGCAGTGCGCTGAGAGCACAGGGCCATGTGAGGAGAGTGGGGCCAAGGAATGGAGATGTGTATTCGGGTGACAGTTGCGGGCTAGGTGGCCACCCCAGCCGGAGGGGAGGGGGAGCAGGAAGAGGACGAGACCCCGGAGCAGCGGCGACGTAGATGCTGGAGACACTGAAAGAGAGGCTGCTGAGTGCGCAGAAAGATTTCACCTCCAGGCTGAAGTCCTTAAGTGACAAGTAAAGAGAAGCAAAAGTTAAAAGCAAAAAAAGGACCGTTCAGTATTTGCCAGAGTTCTCTGCTGGAATCGATCTACTCAGCAGATAACAAAGATACATGGGCTGCCTTTCATAAAAGAGCAAAGGAATGCGCAAGTGCTGGAGAGCGAGTGGATCCTGCAGTGGTGATGCTTTAGAATTACAAGAAGAGCTCCAAAAGATTCCAGGACTGTTAGCAGATCTAGAATCCATGACTGCAAATTTGATTCAGTTAGAGGCTCATTTTGCGCAGGTAGAAACCACTTACTGCATTTGGAGGACTTATTGTGGCAGTGTGAATTAAAGACATACAAACATCTACAGACACAACTGGAAAATTTCAAGAAAAATAAAAGGAAGGAACTTGAAACCTTGAAAGCTGAACTAGATGCAGAACATACACAGAATGTGCTAGATATGGAACACAGCCAACAGTTGAAAGTAAAGGAACATCAGAAATTCTTTGAAAAAGCCTTCCAGCAAGCCATGGAACAATTACCTTTCCACAGGCTATCTGTAAATAGCTGAATGAGGAGAGCCTGTAGGCAGCATGTCATCCATGGAAGTGAATGTAGATCTGCTGGAACAGATGGACTTGATGGATGTGTCTGATCAGGAGGCATTCGATGTCTTTTTGAGCTCAGGAGGAAAAGACAGCTGTGCTTTCTCCTGGACTAGGACCTGATTCCAGTACCTGTCAGAATGAAATAAGCCTTGAGGTTCCCAACCATTCTGTATCTCCAAGCAAACTGTCTTCCTTACCCTCAGTCTGCACCAACTCTGCCACCCAGGAGAACAGTGAAAATGGAGAGTCCCCTGTTCAGTCTGATGAGTAAAAAGTCCAAGTGGACACTGCTCTGGCTACTATTAAAGGCCAGGTCAGATGTCAGTGATGAAAGTGAATTTTATATTCCATGAAGCCTGGCTTTCATTCTTTGACTACACAGTATTTCAATTAAGACAGTTCACATATTGACCAAATAGCCTGCCTGAAGTCATTTGTTTCATGGGGATACTAGACTTTTATAAAATTGCCAATAATGAGTGGGAGTTGCCTAAAAGCACAGTTTTCTCTAGCAATAAAATTTGAAAACCTTGAGCATTATTAAACTTTGTACAGTGAAAAAAATAAAAAAAACATAATAACACAAAAATCCCTGAAGTTTGGGATAGTGCCCCATCCACCCTACAAGCAGAGTTCAACCTTAAGATAAAGTTGAATATAAAGAAGTAGGCTGGAAACATGATCAAGCAGCAATAATAACAACAAAAATAATAACCTGAACATAGAAAGATACTATGGTGACAGGGGAGATCAAAACACAAACTTGGAAGAGATCAACAATGTCAAAATAGCTACATGCAAAATCTCAAAAAAAAAAAAAAAGTGAATTGCTCTCAGGCCCATAAAGATTTACTAGAAGAGATTTAAAAGTATTTTGAAAATTAAATAAATGAGGCAGAAGAAAAATAATGAGAGTGATGCAAGAGAATCATGAAAATAAGCCAGTAGCTTCATAAGGGACAAAAATATGGTAAAAAAAAATGCTGTATAAAAATCACTGAAATAGAGCGCCGGCCCTGGAGTAAGAAGAACCTGAATTTGGAGCCGGCCTCCAACACTTAATCCACACAAACAAAAACCTAGCCGTGTAACCTTGGGCAAGTTACTTAACGCCGATTGCCCTACAGGGGTGGCTAGGTGGCACAGTGAGTAAGAGTGCCAGCCTCGGGGTTAGGATGACCCGAGATCAGATCCGGCCTCAGAAAATGAGCACCCACACATAAATAATGACTAGCCGTGTAACCTTGAGCAAGTTACTTAACCCCAATTGCTTTAAAAAAAAATCACTGAAGAAAAAAACCCTTAAAAAGTAGTATTGGACAAATGGAAAAGAAGGCACAAAAGCTCACTGAAGAAAATAATTTCTCAAAATTATAATTTTCCAAGTAAGAACTAATGAATCCATGAGACATTAAGAATTAATCAAGAATACTCAAAAGAAACACTAGAAGAAAATAAAAAAATATCTCAACAACTCAAATGAAAAATAGATCAAGCAGAGATAATTTAAGAATTATTGGACTACTAGAAAACTATTATCATAAAAAGAGTCTAGACCAGATGAATTCACAAGTGAACTCTATCAAACCTTTAGAAAAATTAAATCCAGGGCAGCTAGAGCAGTAAGTAGAGTGTTGGCTCTGGAGTCAGAAGGACCTGAGTTCGGATCCGACCTCAGACACTTAATGCACACACAAACAAAAGCCTAGCCATGTGACCTTGGGCAAGTTACTTAACCCCAATTGCCCTCCAAAAAAGCTAAAAAAAATTAAATCCAACACTATAAAAAAGTCAAAGAAGAAAACCTACCAAATTTCTTTCATGACACAAAATTAATGCTGATAACTAAACCAGAAAGAGTGAAAACAGAGAAAGAAAACTATAGACTAACTCTCCTAAAGAATACTGATGCAAAAATAAATAAACACTAGTAAAGACATTATAGCATTATATCACAAAGATCATGCATTATTAACAAGTGGAATTTATAAAAAGAATGCAGGGCTGGCTCAATATTAGGGAAACTATCAGCATAATTCACCATATCAATAACAAAATGAACATAAATAATTTAATTATATCATTAGATGCAGAAAAAGCTTTTAAGATAATACTATACTCTTTCCTATTAAGAAATATTAGAAAACATAGAAAAATGAAGACTCTCTTAAAATTATCAATGGTATTTACTTAAAACAATCAGTAAACATTATCTTTAATAGGGATGATAAGCTAGAAGCCTTCTTAGTAATATCAGGAGTGAAGTAAGGATGCCCATGATGACCACCATAACACAATATTGAGTAATGCTAGATAGAAATGCTAGCTATTGAAATTAAAGAGGAAAAAAAATAAAGGAATTAAGATAGGCAATAAGGAAACAAAACTTGCAGGTGATATGATGGTATACCTACAGAATTCTAGAGAATCAACTAAAAAACTACTTGAAGCAATCAAAAACTTTAGCAAAGTTTCAGGATAATCCAATAGCAAGGGATTGATAGACAAATTTCTTTTAGACAATATAAAATACTTGGGTTTATAAATGCCAAGACAATCCTATGAACTATAAATTATATGAATCTAATTAGAATACACGTTTTTACATAAATGCAGTCATATTTGAACAAATTATTTATGTGTATGTGTGTATACATTTTGAAGGTGGGTGAAATATAATAGAAATGACAATTTTACTTAATTTATTTACTTATACAGTGCCATGTCAAACAAAATATTAAACATTAATTTATAAAACTAGAAAAAAGTTACCACTATTCATCTGGAAGACCAAAAGTTCAATAATATCAAGTGAATCAATAACATTTGAAAAAAAAGGAAGGAAGATGTCTTAGTTATAATACATCTCAAACAGTGTTACACAGTGTTAATCATCAAAACTTTCTGTTATTGGCTAAAAGAAAGGTGAATCAATGGAATAGATTGGTTACACAATACCTGGTAGTAAATGGCCATAATGATCTAGTGTTTCACAAATAAAAAATCCAAGAGTTTTGTCAAATCACTATTTAACAAAAACTGCTAAGAAAACTGGAAAGCAGACACTAGGTTTAGACAAACATCTCTTTCTGTATACCAGGATAATCTTAAAACTAAATATATGACTATACATAAATGGTGATATCATAAGCAAATTAGTTGAGCATGGAGTAGCTTACCTCTCAGATTTTTGGACAAGGGAAGAATTTATGACCAAACTAGAAATAGAGAGGTTTACTAGAAATAAAATAGATAATTTTGATTACATTAAATTAAATGTTTTCATACAAACAAATCTATGCAGTAAAGTTTAAAAGAAAAGAAAAACAGAAGATAAGAGGAAACTAGTTTGAGTCTCTGATAAGGGCCTCGTTTATCAACTATATAGAGAACTGAGTCAAATTTGTGAGTATACGAATCATTCCTCAATTGATAAATGACCAAAGGATGTAAACAGAGGATTTTCTTTGAAAAAAAAATCACAGGGTCATATAAAAAAGTTCTAAATCACTATTGATTATAGGAATATAAATTAAAATATTTCTGAGATAATACTTCATACCCATTATATTGACTAATATGGCCAAAAATTAAAGTGACTAATGTTAGAGGATATATGGGAAAATCACATACTAAAAATCCATTACTGGTAGAGTTATGAACTGCTCCACTGATTCTGGAGATTATTTTTTAATTATGACAAATAACAACCAAATTGTACATATCATTTGATCCAGCAGTACCACTACTAGGTAATTATCACAAAGAGATTATAAAAAAGGGAAAAGGGGGGGCAGAGCCAAGAAGGCGGAGTAGAAACAGCTCTTCCAAGCCTCTCTGCCCCCAGATTCCCCACAAACTATGCAAAAAAGGACTGTGAACAACTTCTGGAGCCCCAGCACCCACAGAACGACACAGAGAAGCTAACCTCCCGCTGAGGACAGCCCAGCAGCCCTGCAGGAAGGACCAGTGCAGCGGTCTGGGAGCCGGCAGAGCGCAGAGCTCAGGAGCCGAGCCGAGCCAAGCCCAGGTCCGTGTGAGCCGAGGTTTTAGCCCCAGGGCGGCAGGGCCAGAAGGCAGCTGGAGGAACCCCAGAACACCAGGAGCTGTGGCGACTCCAGAATTACCAACATAGACATGCCTAGGACAAAGTAAGAGGTTAGTGTCCTATGGACTTTGGGACCTGTATTTGGGGAATGTGTCAGCTCCCTCCCCTGGGGGCTAGAAGCCTCTGAGGAGACACACGATTTTGTAGTTTTCAGAGGCAGCTCTGGCTCCCAGCCTACAAATCCTGGGGAGATCCAGCGATTAGTCTTGGGGGGTAATTGCTCTTGCTTTAACCTCCCTGGATCTGGATTGTGATCTAGGGTGGAAGTTGTGGGTGGGTTTACAGCTTGCCAGAAACGGAAGTTGCCCCCCACACGTTCGGGACGAAAATTCCTCTAGCTGGCCTTAAAGCCATAGTGTGGCAACAAGCCCAAAAGTCAAGCAATTAAGTGGCAACATGCCAAGGCAAAGGAAACAGAAAAATGCAACCCAAGACTCCTATTTTGGGGGCATAGAGCGGGAAAAGGACTGTGAGGTCAGAAGTCCTGCTCCAAAAGCCCCAGGGGAAGACATGAGCGGGTTGCAGGCCATAGAGGACCTTAAGAAGGACTTTAAAAATCAAATAAGAGAAGTGGAGGAAAAATTAGAAAGAGAAATGAGAAGGATGCAGGAAAAGTATGAAATGAGGGTCAACAGCCTGACTGAGGAAAACAACACCTTAAAAAATAGACTAGCTCAAATGGAAAAGGAGGCCCAAAAGGGCAATGAGGAGAAAATGCCTTAAAAAGTCGAATTTACCAGATGGAAAAAGAATCTCAAAAGTTCACTGAGAGATTCATTCCTTCAGAGTTAGACTGGAGCAAATGGAAGCTAATGACTTTATGAGAAATAAAGATGCTGTTAAGCAGATCCAAACAAACGAAAGATTAGAAGGCAATGTGAAATATCTCATGGGAAAAACCACTGACCTGGAAAATAGATCCAGGAGAGACAATTTAAAAATTATTGGACTACCTGAAAGCCATGATCAAGGAAAGAACCTAGAAATCACCCTTCAAGAAATTCTCAAGGAAAACTGCCCTGATGTTTTAGATCCAGAGGGCAAAATAGAGGTTGAAAGAATCCACAGATCACCTCCTGAAAAAGATCCCAAAAAGAAAACTCCCAGGAATATTATAGCCAGGTTCCAGAATCCCCAGATCAAGGAGAAAATACTCCAAGCAGCCAGGAAGAAACAATTTCAATATTGTGGAAACACAATCAGAATAGCCCAGGACCTGGCAGCTTCTACACTGAAGGATCGAAGGGCATGGAATATGATATTCCAGAGGGCAAAAGAACTGGGAATGAACCCAAGGGTCACCTACCCAGCAAAACTGAGTATTTTGTTTCAGGGAAAATATGGTCATTCAGTGGAATAGAGGACTTTCAAGCATTCTTGAGGAAAAAACCAGAGTTGAATAGAAAATTTGACATCCAGACACAAGAAGTAAGAGATGCCTGAGAAGGTAATCAGGGAAAAGAAATCAAAAGGAACTTATCAAAGTTGAACTATTTACATTCCTATATGGAAAAGCAATAACTGTGACTGATGATATCTTTCTCACTATGAAAATAATGGAAGAAGGGGGTGTGGTCATATGAATACATATGTGAATGTGTGTGTATATGGTTACAGTTATATATGGATAGAGGGCATAGGTTGAATTTGTTGGGAAGGGAGAATACTCAAGGGATGAAATTATGAGGTGAGAGAGGAAAGTGGCAAGAGGAGATGGGGAGAGACAGGGTAGGGTAAACTATCCCATGTAGAAGAAGCAAGGGGAAGTGGTTGCAAAGGAGGGGGAGAATAAGGAAGGCTAAAAAGGCAAAACCACATTCACATTGAATTTGGTTCAGGGAAAAAATGACATACATACTAAATGGGATATCTCAACCTGCAGCAGGATAGGGGGAAGGGGGATGAGAGGAGGGATGATGGATGGGAGGGCATCCTTGGGGTGAGGGGAGGTTGGAAGTACCCACTATAGAAGAGGGACAGGATCATGTAGGGAATGGACCAGGTGGGGGGTGGGATGAGTGGGAGGGAATTATAAGCAGCCTTGTACAATATATCTACTATGATAATGTTTTGCATAGCTAGACATGTACAACATATACTGAATTACTTATCTCCCAAGAAGTAATGGGTGACAAGGGAGGAAGGAAATGGATCTGAAATTCGAGGTCCTAACATTAAATGTTTCAAATATATATAAATACTATTATTAATACTCTTTCGCTTGTAATAGGGAGATAAGATGTGCAGGCATTGGGACACAAAGATTCACCTTCCTCTAATGGAAAAGTCGATGGGGGTATGGGAGAAGGTATGGGAGAGAGCAGATTGGAGGAAACGATATCTTGTGGGACTAGTATTCTGGGAGGTTGTGTAGGGGAATAATGGGGAGAAAATGATTGTAACTCAAAATCTGGCGGAAATTAATGATGTAAAACAGAAGTTAATAAAGCATTTGTTTAAAAAAAACGGAAAAGGATCTATATGTGCACAAAATATTTGTAGCTGCTCTTTTTGTAGTGGTAAAGAATTAGAAATCCAAGGAACGTCCATCAATTGGGGGGTGGTAGAAAAAGTTGTGTTATATGAATGTAATGGAATACTATTGTTCTATTAAGAAATAATAAAACAAAACAAAAAACAAAAAATGAAATGATAAGCAGACAGATTTCAGAAAAACCTGGAAATACTTACATGAACTGATGCTGAGTAAAGTGAATAGAACCAGGAGAATACATTATACAGTAACAGCAACATTGCAGAGTGACCAACTTTGAAGAACTTAGCTCTTCATAACCATAAAATGATCTAAGATAATTCCAAAAGATTACCAATGGAAAAAGCTAGCCACATCCGGAGAAAGAATTATGAAATCTGAATGCAGATTGAAGCATGCAATTTTCTCTTTTTTCTGTTTTGAGTTTTTTTTCCTCTTTTTCATGGTTTTCCTTTTTTCTTCTGATTCCTATTTCTTAACCTGAATAACATGGAGATATATGTAATATAGTTGTACATGTATAGCCTATATCAAATTGCATGCCATCTTGGAGAGGGAGGAGAAGGGAGGGTGTTTGCATTGCAAAACCTTGTAAAAGAGAATATTGAAAACCATAAATAATTAATTTTTTAAAAAGTAGAAATTGAGGGCATAGCCAATAATTAAAGAATGGCTGAACAACTTGTGCTATATGACTGGAATGGGATACTATTGTGTTATTTAAAAAAATGATGAGCGGTATTTTTTTCCAAAAAGCCTGGAAAGACTTAATGGAATTGATGCAAAATGAAGGAACAGAACCAGAATGGTGTGCACACACAGTAACAACAGCCAACTGTGAATGAATTAGCTATTTTGAATTATGCAGTTATACAAGATAATTTGAAGGACTTATGATGAAAAATGCTGTGCACCTTTATAGAAAAAAAAATCAACTGATACAATCTAAATAGAGAAGAAAGCATGATTTTCTACTTTGTTTCTATGTATTTTAATTTATTTTCTTTCACAACATGACTAATATTGAAATATTTTGCAGGACTACACATGTATAAACTATATTAAATTATTTACCTTCTTTCTGGGGAGGGATGAGAGTGAAGGAAGAAGAGAATTTGGACCTTATAATGTAAAAAAAGAAATATGTTATTTTTACATGTATTTGGAAAAATAAGATAATTAAAAATGATTGCTTACCCAGATTTACCTTTTTATGCTTCTCATGAGGATGTTTACACTTCAGAATTTCTATATAGCTCTGATCTTTTCATCAAGAATATTTAAAAGATTTCTATATCATCAAATTTCCATTTTAAGATCCATTATATGATTATACTCATTTCTGGTAGCTAAGTTACTGTTGGTGATAAGTCTTTAGGGAAGTGAAATGGAGACCAAGCAGAAGATTTGGAATTTAGGCAGAAAAATAATATCTATCTGGGGAATATAAAGGATTACAGAGTTCCTGTTATTAGAAAAATGTAGGTGGGAGTCTTGTGCCATAGTGACTTTCTCAAACCTGAAAACTTGTGATCTGTAAGCTAAATAATGGTTTGAGGAATGAATATAACTAGCTCATGATTTAAGTCTGTGAAATGAAATAATATCACAGCAAAGCTAGGTCTCATCTCCCTATTGTAGCTTTCTCTGAAACTCTATCCAACAGTGATTTCTCTCTCTTCACAGAATTCAGTAATTGGTATCACTGATTTTGCACTTAGCAAATTCTGCCTTGGAACATGTCTTGAACTTTTAGCTTAAATCATCATTTTAATTCTTTGATTTTATTTAACTTTTTAGTAAGTTTCTCTCAGAAGACTGAGAGAATGAACCATGCATATTAATACCTCATTTATTATTTAATTTCATTTTTGGTACATTTGGTTTTGAGATCGAAGACATGTCCTTACAAATCCACAAATACTTCCTCTTGCCAGTGCCTTTGCTACAGAAGAGTTGAATAAAATTGCCTTAAAAAGTAATTATGATTGATGGAATCACTGATCATTCCAGAGTTAAAAGGAATCTCAGAGATGGTTTTGTCCAACTTAGTCATTTTAAAAAGCTGATATCTTCTCTTTACTGTTAAATAACTTTCCTCAAGTCACCATGGTAATAAGTGAACAGGGAGGAGATGAACATGTAAGTTTCAGAAAAGAGATTTAAAGTCAGATCTCCACTCTAGAGCTGATGCTACCTCCACTTTATATATAGCTTGTCACATTGTCCTACTATTTTGTTACTTTAATTGTTATTAGGTTTTTACTGAATGTTACCTTCTCAGTTGTAGTAACTCGATACATAATTTTAGTGTGAATTAAAAAGTTGTGCGATCGTGAAAAGAAACAGTCAAAACTAGTTGGTACCATACAACTTAAATAATTGGCTGGCAATTGGATCTCCCACCTCCAACTCAACAATAAGGTTTTGTTGTTGTTGTTGTTGTTGTTCGTTTGTTTTTCTTTTTCTTTTTTCTTTTTTTTTTTTTGTCAGGCTCATGGATTCTGGCTCCACAGAGCATTGCTGTATCACCATGCCAGTCAAAGACCTGTTTTCAATTTTAGAAAGAACGTATCAGGGCTCAAATCAGTAAAATTTGAATGAAGTATGTGACTTAGCCTTGTTCATCTTCATATAAAAGTAGCTCTTGGTATTGGCTGCCTCCTTGTGTAAAAAATTTGGATGTGGCACTTATAGACCTTCCAAAATGATTTACACAGACCATTTATATCAGGATATAATTGCTTTACACCATAAAACATGGACTAATAAACTTGAACTTAATTTTCCAATATTAAAGTTTAAACTTATAATGTTAAAAATTTACTGCATTAAATAGTTTTGAATATATAGAGGGCATCTGTGTTACTGTCTCATATTATTATTCATACTATTCTGCTTATGTTATACCTTTTTCTATCTCAAATGAGTAAATTGGAAAATATGTTTAAAGCAGATACATAGTTTAATGCCAATGGCCATTTTAATAGAAAAACAAATCCCATATGGTTTATGTCTCAGCATAAAAGTCAGTGTAGCCTTTGGCTCTTTTCTTTATCTTTGATTTTTCACATTAAAGGAGGAATCAGAAAAGGATGATAAGGACTGGTGGCTAAGGTATGCTACCTAATATTATCTGAGTCCTATGAAATGAAGCTAGAAGCAGGAGAAAATAGTTATAGTAACAGTAACTGAAGAAGAAAGGCAGTCTATAAGTTGTAGAATGTAATTAGTTAGGATTTTGGAAAGAGACTCATTCAAAAATGATAAAGTCTTATAAAAATTTAAAACTCATAGCTGACCAGTAAGATATTTATAATACAATATTATGATATGTAAAATGAAATAAATTAATTTAGTATCACTGCCATGTAGAAATGTTTATATTTATCTTAAATCAACAAAATATGTGTTCCTTCTGCTTACTTTATCCTAAAGCAAATTGAGATAATTATAGTGACCCAGTTATTATTTTTTGTGGGGGGAAGAAAAGATGTACTTCAGTAACAGAAATTCAAATCAAACACAAACTTCAAAGCCATCAAATTGGCTAATCAAAAACATCATTGTGTTGACAATTAATGAGAACATTACTAAAATATGTTTCCTTTGACCTATAAATTTCAATGAACTTATCAACTTGTAAAACAAGGAAATCAATGAGAAAAAGAAAAATCTCATATACAACAAAATAGCAATAGCAGTATTTTTTGTAATTACATAGTACCAAAAACAGAGATGAATATTGATTGAGGACCAAACAAGTGATATATGAATGCAATGGAATATAATGCTGGTGTAAGAAAAATATTATTAAAACAGAGAAGCAGCTTTTTTTTTTTTTTTCTCTTTTGCGGCGGCCTGCAACATGCCTTCCCGACTAAGGAAGACGCGGAAGCTCCGCGGGCACATCAGCCACCGCCACGGGCGCATCGGCAAGCACCGGAAGCACCCCGGAGGCCGCGGGAATGCAGGAGGGCTGCACCATCACCGGATCAACTTCGACAAATATCATCCAGGTTATTTTGGTAAAGTGGATATGAGGCATTACCACTTGAAGAAAAACGAAAGCTACAGCCCGACTGTCAACCTTGATAAGCTATGGACACTGGTCAGTGAGCCGCCCAGGATTAATGCTGCCAAAAACAAGGAGGGCCTTGCCCCTATCATTGATGTTGTGCGGTCCCGCTACTACAAAGTCCTAGGAAAAGGGAAACTCCCCAAACAGCCAGTCATCATGAAGGCAAAGTTCTTCAGCAGAAGAGCAGAGGAAAAAATCAAGGGTGTTGGTGGAGTCTGTGTCCTCGTGGCATAAAAATCCAATGTTATCAAATAAAACAGATGACTTTATTATTAAAAAAAAAAAGAGAAGCAGAGAAAGACTTATGTCAACAAATGCAAAGTGATTTAAAGAAAAAACAACTTCATACTTAATAATTAGGACAATGCTTGTAGAAAGAATGACAGCAAAGTGGAGTTGAATGCTGTGAAACTGAATACCCATGAGAAAGATCTTCACCCTGACTTCTAATAAAAAAATCATGTTGATTTTAATGAAATAACTGCCCAATAAAATGAACATTTCCACATACAGAGTAGAATAGAAAAAAGGATCATATTTAAAAGTACAAATCTACTAAATATAGCTTGTTTTTCATTTTAATTTTGTAATTCAAAATGTAAGCTTCAATACTATCCTGCTTGTTTGTTTACTTCTGACCTTACTTCTGTTTGGTTTTGTGCATTTTTAACTTAGTATCAAAGATCCTCTTTCTTTGTGTTTTTTTTTCTACTTTCGTATAAAGTTTTGGTTAACAACCCTGTAATTATTTTCTCTATTGCCCTTTCTACCCCACCATCCAATCCTACTTAAAAAATAAAAAATAAATAAATCTTTGTAAAATGTATCTATAGTAAAACAATAAAAATTCCATCATTATCTGTGTTCTGAAACTTGTCTTTTTTAGCATCTTGAATTTCTCATTTCTATATCAGAAGATGAGTAGTAGTATGCTTTACCATTGGTCTTCTGTAATTGTGACTGGTTATTACATTGATAGATGAGAGTTCCTAAGTCTTTCAAAGTGATCTTCTTTTACAGGATTGTGATTGAATAAATTGTTCTATAAGCTCTGCTTATTTCATTCTTTATCAGTTTATCAGTCTTCCAAGGTTTCTTTGAAACCATTTCTGTTGTCATTTCTCATAGCTCAATAATATTGTTACAATAATGTTCCATAAGTTGTTCAGGTATTCACTAATTGTTTTCAAGTTCTTTTGGGGAGATAAGTATAACTGTATTTAAAGAAACCAGGAATTTATTGATTTTTTGGGAAAGTCAGTTCAACAAATTGACATCGACTTAATGCTAGACACTGACTAAGTGTGATGCAGATGCTTAAATGTGTATTTCTTTAATGATTAATGATTTAGAGCCTTATTTGGATGTGACTATAGAGAGCTTGCAGTTTTTCTCTTTGAGAACTGCTTATTCAAATTGGGAAATGACTGTTGATCTAAATTTGATTCAGTTATTTATGTATCTTGGATGTCAGAGCTTTAGCAACCCAACCTGCTAAAATGCTTTCTGCAGTTGATTATTTTTATTTCAGTATACATGCATTGTTTTTTAGTGCAAACTATTTTAAAATTTGATATAATAAAAATTCTCTATTTAGTTCTCTATGGTTCTGTGTCTTATTTGGTCATGAATTCTTCCCTTTTCTCCAAAATTATCAAAAGTATTTTCTTTTTTATTCTTCTTTAATTTTTTATCATGTAATTTTATGTATCTAAAATGGAAGCCATTAATTTAAATGTATGATAGATGCATGTATATATGTAAATATACATATGTGTATATGTTTATAAGTATATATGTATATGCATGTATACATACACACACTCTCCTTCTATATATAAATGTCATATTGTAAATATGGCACATTCTATGTTATAGCAGTTTTTTTTTAATATGTAGGTGACTTTTGTTGAACTATTTTAAAAATCTTGTTATAAGGGCTATTTTTCTTGAAGTGATAGAGGAAAAGATACATGGGGAAATATAGGTGGTATAAAAGCAAAAGAAAATAAAAGTGTATTTTAAAAATACAGCACTGTTATAATTATCTGGACCTTTTTTTATGGAAAAAGGAGTTGATATTTTCATAGTTGAGGGATGGGAATTTGACATATAATTTTACTTCTCTGGGTAAACTATCAATAAAAAATCTTTTTATTGATGATAGTATCTTCTCTGCAATTTATAATGTTAGATGACTGACTATAGTACCCAGACTTTAAGAGATTTGTCCAGAGTCACACAGGCAATATGCAACAGAGACAATGCATGAACACCGGAGCAATGAAGGGGTATAATGAATTGACATGGAAAGAAGTAAAGGGTTTTGAAGACAGATATGGCTTAAATGTATGTGAGTAACTGCATGCTATATGAAAATATTATATTTTATTGAAAGACAAAGTTATCTAAAAAGGGATTTGCAGAGGATAAGGGGGCTGTACATGGGATCTGGAGTTAAACCACTTGTGTTCAAGTCATGATGTTGCTACTTAATACCTGTGTCAACTAAGAAAAGTTGATTCTACTCTCTGGGTCTTGATATCTTCATTAGTAAAATATTAGCATTGGAATAAATGAGTTGTAAAGACCCTTTTGCCATCTTTCATCAGAGTGAGTCAATACACTAATGGGATCAAATCCTTTAAGTATTGAATGATTCCATTCTAAATTTTTAAAGGCATTCACCTTCATTTTATTAGACTTCCAGAATTTGAAATCCAGCACACTGTCAGTTGCTGTATCTCTTACTTCTATTTCACAGATCACTCATTATGTCTCCCAATCACCAAAGATTGGGACTAGAGTAGATATGGTTTAAAATTGTGGGAACAATTTAATGTATATACATTCAATATTTATTGAAAAAGTTATTAAAGGGGCGGCTAGGTGGCGCAGTGAATAGAGCGCAGGCCCTGGAATCAGAAGGACCTGAGTTCAGAGCCGGCCTCTGACACTTAATCCACACAAACAAAAACCTAGCCGTGTAACCTTGGGCAAGTTACTTAACCCCAATTGCCCTAAAAGGGGTGGCTAGGTGGCGCAGTGAGTAGGAGCGCCGGCCTCAGTTTGGATGACCCGAGATCAGATCCGGCCTCAGAAAATGAGCACCCACGCATAAATAATGACTAGCCGTGTAACCTTGAGCAAGTTACTTAACCCCAATTGCTTTAAAAAAAAAAAAGTTATTAAAATAGGGATCTACAAAAGTCAAGGAATTGGCACACAGGATTTAGAATTCAAAGACCTATGTTCAAATCATACCTTTGCTATCTAATGCCAGTTTTAACCAAAGAAATTTAATTCTGTCCTCTGGCTGTTGGTGTCTCCACCATTAAAACAAATGGATTGGAATAAACAGTTTCTAAGGTCTTTTCCCTCACTAATGAGCTTTATTCATGAGGTCTCATTTTCATTTACCTTTCTTATCCAAATTTTCCTGCCCTGATTTTCTCTTAAATACTCTTACCAGCTTCATCTCATTCTGTTTTTAACATCCTCCCTCTTTTTTGTTTTTATAATATATTTTTAAAAATCCTCTATAATGCATATATTTTTATATATGTAACAGCATGAACCAAAATTTCTTAAATGTTGGATCCTGTTGAATTTATTTGAATCCTTGCATTACTGGAAGTTCATAATCTCTTCCCTTACCTGTGTTTTTGACCCACCTATTCATTTTCTATTCACATTTAGTGAATATCGTGCTAAAAACTGTAGTGTATTACTTATATAGCTAAAATAATCAATCCCTTTTTTAAAAAATTTAACAAAACTGTTCCATAATCTTTTTTTATTTTTTTATTTATTTTTTGCTTTTTTTGGAGGGGAGAGGGCAGGGAAATTGGGGTTAAATGAATTGCCCAAGGTCATAATCTACTAAGTGATAAGTGTCTGAGGACAGATTTGAACTCAGGTCCTTGTGACTCCAAGGCCAGTGCTCTATTCACTGTGACACCTAGCCACCCCTGCTCCATAATCTTTTTTTTTTTTGCCTTTTGGAGGGCAATTGGGGTTAAGTAACTTGCCCAAGGTCACATGGCTAGGTTTTTGTTTGTGTTTGCATTAAGTGTCTGAGGCAGTTCTGAACTCAGGTCCTTCTGACTCCAGGGCTAATGCTATACTCACTGTGCCACCTAGCTGCCCTGCTCCATAATCTTTTAAAAAGTTATTTGAAATCCAGCCCTTTGATGAAAGCCTTCACTAATAATGTTGTGGTATATTGATGTAAAAAACTATTACTCTGATAAATGTGAATAAAAAGAATCTAATTTCAAAGTATCATTGACTAATATATTTGTTGGAGCACTTATATCATTCACTTAAAACAGCTTTAAAAAGGTATTTTCGGGGCGGCTAGGTGGCGCAGTGAATAGAGCGCCAGCCCTGGAATCAGAAGGACCTGAGTTTAGAGCCGGCCTCCGACACTTAATCCGCACAAACAAAAACCTAGCCGTGTAACCTTGGGCAAGTTACTTAACCCCAATTGCCCTAAAGGGGCGGCTAGGTGGCGCAGTGAGTAAGAGCGCCGGCCTCGGAGTTTGGATGACCCGAGATCAGATCCGGCCTCAGAAAATGAGCACCCACGCATAAATAATGACTAGCGTATAACCTTGAGCAAGTTACTTAACCCCAATTGCCCTAAAGGATATATAAGTGGCGCAGTGAGTAGACGCTGGCTGGAGTTGCAATGCCTGAAATAGATGGCCTGAAAATCAACACACCAATAAACCAAATCACTAAGGTGTAACCTTGAGCAAGTTACTTAACCCCAATTGCTTTAAAAAAAAAAAAAAGGTATTTTCGTTTGCTCTATATGTAAATATTGTTTATTTATTTGACCGAAAGCAGATAGATGTATGATTAGTTATAAAGGGAACTTTTTAAAATATTGAAAAATGGTCAATGGAAAGAAATCACCACTCTTGGAAAAGAAGCACTTACTTATATTGTTGTATCTTTCTGGAATATCTTCTATCCCTGGCCCCACTCCCTACTTTTCTAAACACTACCTATCTTTTAGAAATCGAATTCAAACACTATTTCTTTCTTGATGACTTCTAGGTGACAATATTTCTCTACTTCAAGTGTTCCATAACTTTGAAAATACTTGTATCCATTTATCATTTATGTCATAATAATATGATTTTCTATGTATGAACTTAAGTGTTTTTAAGTTCCTACTATATGCTATGTACTAGTGATACAAATATGAAAGCATAGAAACTCCTGTCCTTCAAGCAATTATAATTCTACTAGGGGACACAACATGAAATAGATAAATGGGTAATATATGTATATATACATATATATGTATACATATATATGTATGTGTATATCTACATATATATGTAGATATAGATATATAGATATATAAACTAAATGCAAAGTAATTTGGGTAAAGGGCACTAAGAGTTGAAGAGAATCAGGAAAATTCACTTGAAGAGTGGGGGTCACCTGAGCTGGTTCTTAAAGGCAGTAGGCATTTGAGAAGTATGGGTGAAGAATGATAGCATTTTATCATTCAATTCTGTTTTGTTTGTCTCATAGAGCCCTATTAGACTTTAAGACCCCTTAGGACACAGTGTTCTGAACATACTGTATGATTGTTTCTGATTTAAATCATTAATTGTTGAGCTTAAAATGCACACATTTATCAAACTTAAATAGTCTATTTAGTTTGTCTAAATAGACAAACTAGTCTATTAGTCTATTAATTAGACTATTAGTCTATTAATATGTAAAGAACATGTTTGAAAATTAGGTAGAGTCTTTCTGACTCTAGGACCAGTACTCTATCCAAGGTGCTACCTGACTGCCCCCAAATGTACATAATTTATTTTAATTTATTTTGTGTTTTAGGTACTAGAAACATGTTCCTGCATCATAATAATGGCATTTATAGAGGGTAATTATTTTTTTTGTACAGAAAAATGATGAATTTCAAACAATTTAGTAGGTAAGGTAACACCAGATATGGCTGATAGGAGAATGCTTTGGGCAGTTATATTTTTTAATCTTCATCAGGTAACAAAACAGGTGGTCAACTATGATGTCTATGTGTATGGCCAACCCTTCATATGTGATAAAATTCATTTTACCACAAGATTAAGATGAACATTCTCAGTGTGGACTCAAGATGGTAAAGTAGAAACAAGACTTCCAACTTCCCCAATTTACGTAAAAGGTGACTCTGAACAAACTTAGGAGCTACAGAAACCACAAAATGACACAAAGAGGCTAACCTCTTGCAGAGGACAGCCTGGCAGCTGGGCAGGAATCAGCCAGCACAATGCTCTGGGAGCTGAGCCCCGGCACCTGTGAGCCAGAGGTTTTAGCCCCAGGGTGGGCCTGACCAGCAGCTGGCTAGAAGACCTTCAGAACACCAGCAGCTGTGGCTGTTTCCAGAATTATCAACACATAGATGCTAAGGACAAAGTGAGAGTTCAGTGCAGTATGGACTGGGGGATCCACTACTAGTGATTGAATAGGCTTCTTCCCCCCAGGGCAAGAAGCTGCTGAGATGCCTAGGCACAGATGGTGCAACATTGCAGCTTCAGCTCCTGGCCTGCAGACTGTAGGGGGACCAGGCAAACAGTCTGGGGGGTAATTGATCTTGCTTTAACCTTCTTGGATCTGGATTTCAGTCTAGGGTGGAGGTCTTGGGATGTGTGACCAGCTTGCCAGAGTGTGTGTAGGCTTCAGAGAGGGCACCCAACTAATACCTCCTGCAGCTGATAAAACCCCAGCACTTGGGACGGAAGCTCCCTTGCTGGTGGCAGAATCCTACCGTGGCAAAAAGCCCAAAAGTCCAGTAATTGAGTGGCAACATGACAAGGCAAAGGAAGCAAAACAAACAAAAGAATCTGACATTACGTTCCTGTTTTGGGGACAAAAAGTATCAAAGCATGGAACAGGAGGAAGATAGTGAAGTCAGAACTCCTGCACCAAAAGCTTCAAAAAAGAATACAAGCTGGTTAAAAGCCAAAGAGGACCTTAAGAAGCAGATAAGAGAAGTGGAGGAAAAATTGGGAAGAGAAATGAGAATGATGTATGAAAAATATGATTGGAGAATCAACAGCCTGACTTAGGAAAATAACACTTTAAAAATAGACTAACTCAAATGACAAAAGAGGCTGAAAAAGGCAATGAGGAGTAGAATGCCTCAAAAAGGCAAATTTGTCAGATTGAAAAGAATCTCAAAAGCTCACTGAGGAGAATCATTCCTTCAGAATTAGACTGGAGCAAATGGAAGCTAGTGACTTTACGAGAAATCAAGATTCTCTTAAGCAGATCCAGACTAATGAAAGAATAGAAGGCAATGTGAAATATCTCATGGGAAAAACCACTGTCCTGATAAATAGCTTCAGGAGACACAATTTAAAAATTATTGAACTACCTGAAAGCTATGATCAAAGAAAGAACCTAGAAATCATCCTCCAAAAATTCTAAAGGAAAACTGCCCTGATGTTTTAGCACCAGAAGACAAAATAGAGGTTGAAAGAATCCACCAATCGCCTCCTGAAAAAGATCCAAAAAAGAAAACTCCTAGAAATATTACAGCCAGGTTTTAGAATTCCCAGATCAAGGAGAGAATATTATAAGCAGCCAGGAAGAAGCAATTTGAATATTGTGGAAACACAATCAGGAAAACACAGGATATGGCAGCTTCAACACTGAGGGATTGAAGGGCCTGGAATATGATATTACAGATGTCAAAGGATCTGGGAATACAACCAAGAATCACCTACCCAGCAAAACTGAGTATCGTGTTTCAGGGGAAAATATGGTCATTCAGTGGAATAGAGGAATTTCAAGTAATCTTAAAGAACAAAAACAGAGTTGAATAGAAAATTTGACATTCAGATACAAGAAGCAAGAGAAGCATGAGAAAGTAAACAGGGAAAAGAAATCATAAGGAACTTATCAAAGTTGAACTATTTATATCCCTACATGGAAAAACAATAATTGTAACTGATGAAACTTTTCTCAGTATAAAAATAGTTGAAGGGAATAGAAGGCATATGAATATGTATGTGAATGTGTGTATATATGTTGATAGGTATACATAGATAGAGGGTACAGGACCAATTTAATAGGAAGGCATGATACTTAAAAGCTGAAATTAAGAGGTGAAAGAAGAATATAATGAGAGGAGATAGGGAGAGACAAAATGGGGTAAACTATCTCATATAAAAGATGCAAGGGGAAATGGTTACAATGGAGGGGAAGAACAGGAAGGCAAAAGGGAATGGGTCAACCTTATTCACATTGAATTTGGCTCAGGGAGGGAATGACATACACACTAAATAGGGTATTGCAGCCTACAGGAGAGTAGGGTGGAAGGGGCTGAGAGGGTGGATGATGGAAGGGAAGGCAGGCTGGGGGGGAGGGAGGTTGGAAGCACCCACTCTTGAAAAGGTACAGGACCAATGTAGAGAATAGATCAAGTGGGAGGTGGGATAGGAGGGAGGAAAATATAATCAGTCTTTTATAATATATATACTATGGTAATGTTTGGCATTAGCTACATACACAAAACCTATATTGAATTGCTTATCTTCCCAGTAAGGGTAGGTGACAAGGGAGGAAGGGAATGAATCTGGAATTCAATGTTTTAAAACCAAATGTTTAATATGCATATATATATATATACGTATATATATATACATATATATATAAACAATAATAGTATTATTATTACTATTTTACATGTAATGGGGAAATAAGATATCCAGCTACTGGGGCACAAAGATTCATCATGCCCTACTGGAAAAGTTGAAGGGGGCATGGAGGAAGATATGGGATAAAGTAGATTGGTGGAGGAGATATCCTGTTGGACCAATATTTTGGGGATGTGGATAAGGGAAAAACAGGAAAGAAATTTGTAACTCAAAATCTGGTGGAAATGAATAATGTAAACTGGAAGTTAATAAAGTATTTGAAAAAAAATGAACATTCTCACCTGGGACTCTGAGAGGAGCTAGCATTTTCTTGGCAAGTTAATATGAACCCAATATTCTGTAAAATGAAATAAAAAACAGCATTGCAATGTATATTTGATATAGTAGAAATGCTCATTTGTAATGGAAAAACTTGCCATATACAGTATAGAAAGAAATGTTAACAGTATTTTACTTTATAAGATGATACCTGCAGTTCATATTCTTAGTACAGCATAAAAAATGAGCATCAGAATTGCACTCCACTCAAATTAACATCTGATGCCAGATTTTTGTGGAAAACAGACAAGAAAATACACAGCTGTGGTAGTTTCCAATGAGATGAATAATGCAATATTAACATCTGTAGGATTTTTAAAATGCTAAATGCTCAGATCTAAAGTCTACTGGGGACAGAGATGGCACCAATGTTATTTCTCCTAAAGTAAGAGACTCTACGCCTCCCCCTCCCCCACAAACCTCGCAACAGCATTGATCCCTCTAGTCAATCAAGAATGACAGTACTTTAAACAATACCACCTTTTAGCAGTATTAGGAACTCTGTGCAACTCAGAATTATAAATACATGCATGATAGGTTGAGTCCAATTCCAAAATTTGTTAAACTGGAGACATTTGCAAATGAATATGTCTAACTTTAACAAAGAATGCAGATGCCAACAACAGTTTAAAGCACTCACTAGGTGAATTTAGCTTGACATACCAGCTTGAAGGTAAAGTAATTAAAAGAATTGATCAGTTCCTTGAAAAGAGTAGAATTAGAGTTCTTTGCCTCTCTGTCAGACTGTAAGTAATAAAACTTGTACTTTTTGTGTGAATAATATAGTTTTTATAAAGTTAACCTTTTTTCCTCCTAAATCGAATGAAGCAAGTCTCAGTAGATGTGTTAGCCCCTTTGGAAGATAGCTTAACTAAGGATTACATTACTCATCATGAGGTTGGAAGCCTGATGCTAGAGAAGCAATGTCTTTCCAGATGACCATATGCAATATTTTATATCGAAACCATTAACAGAAACCTCATTGGCTGAAATGAAATTTAATGATATTCTTTGTGAAGGAAGCCCCCAAATAACATTTCTCACTTCTTAATGTAAGACACAGCATTTAGAAGAACTGATATTTTTAGAGGAGAGATGAAGAAAAAAAAACTGGATAAAGAAATCACCATCCTCCAAGTTTCATATTTAAGCTGTACTGAATATCTAGCCAAATTATAAACTTAATAGAATGCTTACAATGATGCCCTTGCTCTCTGATTTTCATGAATGTTCCCAACATTTACTCACACAAAATATATTAAATTATGCCAACAAAACCCATAATTTACAGGAGATAATGTAGAATAGTTTTAGTTAAATAGAACCAGGGGAATATGTAGACATTTTGTTTATTTATTTATTTTTTAAGATCACATGGGAAAGTGGGATAAAGAGGGAACATTGACAGATGCCAGAGTGGTGATGAAGAGGATGTTTTAACAATGTAGATCCTGAGTAAATGGGACTCTTTGAAATTCATTAAAACTTTGTTCCAGGAGAGAAAGGAGCAGATTGAAGAAAAACCCCTTTCCAGACATTTGTTCTCTGATTTTCTTGGAGAAGACAAAAGCCCCTAATTCTTCCTAGGTCTAGTTCCTTCTTTCTTATTTTCATCTTTTTGGAGGTGGGAAGGCAGGGCAATTGGGGTTAACTAACTTTCCCAAAGTCACACATCTAGTAAGTGTTAATTGTCTGAGGTCAGATTTGAACTCAGGTCCTCCTGACTCCAGGGGCAGTACTCTATTCACTGCAACACCTAGCTGCCCCTAGTCTAGTTCCATCTTAATAGTAAAATGGGGTGGCAGAGACAAGATGACAAAGTAAAAGCAGGAACTTATTTGATTTTATCCCCTATTACCTCAAATATATGTAAAAATGAATGTAAACAATTTTTAAAGCTGCAGAACCCATAAAATAACAGAATAAAATACATCCTCACCTGAGGACAGCCTGGTAAACTGACAGGAAGTGTCTATCGCAGGTGGCTGGGAGTGGAGCACAGCCCCATGTGGGCTGTGCTGGCATAGACCAACATCAGAGACTGGCTGGAGCAGTCTTCACTGAATCACTGGTGTCTGTGGCAAATTTCAGAATTCTCAACCCATAATTGCCAAAAAGAAAGTAAAAGGTTGGTGGGGAAACTCTGTTGGAAACAGATGAGAGAAGAGTGTGTTTCTAGCCACTGCCCCCAGGGTGACAGAGGTGGTGGTGACTGCAGCTAATGCACCTGCTTCCAGAGCTCCAGGCCCACAAATGGTGAGGGGACCAAATAACTGACCAGAGGGCAATTGCAGGAATCTCTCTGCTAGTGTTAAGGCAGGATTATCTTGCTTTGCCTTGATTGAATCTAGGTCACAGTCTTGGGTGATAGTTCTGGGGTGAGGAGTGGTGGTGCAACAGAGCTTGTTGAGGCTGTGGAGAGGTAGTCTTCCACACAGTTCTGAGGCAAGTTCCTAGAAGAAGCTCTGACAACTGCACAAAAGCCCAGAAATTTGGAGTACAACACTATCCATTCTAGCAGCAGCGTTCTACCATGGCAAAGAGCTCAAAAGTCAAGTATTTGGCTGGCAAGAGAAATCAGACTTTAGAATCTTTTTTTGGTGTCAAAGAGGATCAAAATACAGAACCAGAAGAAGACAACAAAGTCAAATCTCTGTCTTCAAAAGCCTCCAAACATATTAATTGGCCACAGGCCATGGAGGAACTCAAGAAGGATTTTGAAAATAAAGATAAGTAGAGGGAAATTTAGGAAGAGACATGAGAGTATTGCAAGAAAATCATGAAAAATGAGTCAACAGATTGCTCAAGGAGACCCAAAAGAATACTGAAGAAAACATCTTAAAAGATAGACTAATTCAAATGTCAAAAGCGATAGAAAAAGCCAACATGGAAAAGAAAACATTAAAAGGCAGAATTGGCCAGATTCAGCTCACTGAAGAAAATAAGTCCTTCAAAATTAGACTGGAGCAAACAGAAGGTAATGACATCATGAGAAATCAATATATTATAAAACTGATCCAAAAGAAAGGAAAAAAATAGAAGGCAATGTGAAATATCTCATTGAAAAAAACACAGACCTGGAAAATCAATGCAGGAGAAGTAATTTTAAAAGTATTGGACTACCTGAAAGGCATGATCCAAAAAAGAGCCTAAACATCATCTTTCAAGAAATTATCAAGGAAAACTGCCCTGATATTCTAGAAGCAGAGGGTTAAATGGAAATTGAAAGTACTCACCAATCCCCTCCTGAAAAAGATCCCCAAAAGAAAACTCCTAGGAATATTATAGTCAAATTCCAGAGTTCCCAGGAAAAGGAGAAAATATTACAAGCATTCAGGAAGAAATAATTTTAATATTGTGAAAATACAATCAGGATAAGACAAGATATAGCAATTCTATATTAAAAGATCGCAGGGCTTAGAATAAGATATTCTGGAGGTCAAAGGAGCTAAGATTAAAATAAAAAATCATGTAACCCAGAAAAACTGAGTATAATTCTTCAGGGAAAAATATGAGCATTCAATGAAATAAAGGACTTTCAAGCATTTTGATGAAAAGACCAGAGATGAAGAGAAAATTTGACTTTCAAATACTGGAATCAAAAGAAGCATGAAAAGGTAAACAGAAAAGAGAAATCATAAGGAACTGATGAATGTCGAACATTTACATTCCTTCATGGAAAGGCAAAATTTGTAACTCATGAGACTTTTCTCGTTATGCGGATAGTTGAAGGGAATGTGTGTGTGTGTACATATATATATATATATATATATGTGTGTGTGTGTGTGTGTGTGTGTGTGTGTGTGTGTGTGTATGTATGTATGTATATGTATGTATATATGTATATGTATATATACATATATATGTATATGTGTGTATATATACTCACATATATACACACACACATATATATATATGCACAAGCATGTGTACACACATACATATGTATGGGTGGGTTATATATGTGTGTGTATTTGTGTACACATATACATGGAGGGCACAGGGTGAGTTGAATATCAGGGGATAATATCTGAAAAATAAAATTAAGAGCTGAGAGTAACATATTGGAAGGAGAAAGGGAGAAATAGAATAGGGTAAATCATCTCACATTAAAGAGGAAAGTGAAATCTATTACAATAGAGAGGAAGAGCAGAGAGTGAAAGGGG
The DNA here is from genome assembly GCA_011680675.1 of Gymnobelideus leadbeateri. NCBI lineage: Eukaryota > Metazoa > Chordata > Mammalia > Diprotodontia > Petauridae > Gymnobelideus > Gymnobelideus leadbeateri. The sequence goes on along the minus strand of WOXC01005509.1, from coordinate 135,395 downwards.
ATAACTCAACCTTACCGTAATGGAAATGCAAATTTAAAGATCTTCCCTGCCCCTAGCTGAAGTGCACCTGGAGCCTGTGGTGGGAGGCTTGTTTTTCAGGAAAGCCCACACCTTGATACTTTGTGATTGGGCAGTGGGTCTAGGAGGTTGTTACAATCTCTGAGCCAGGAGAAGGCTATATAAACCCTGATGAGAGGCTTTGCTTTGGGGCTCACTTTGAGAAGTGTTGTGTGATTTGACCAGATGAGACTCTGGGAAGCCGTTGTTGAGAGCCCCCCGGCTTTGAAAACCCCAGATGTTGATGCTTCCCTCTCTGGTAACTGTGATTTGGTATTGATGTAATGGTTGGACAGTTTGGAAGCCTGTCAATTTGATCTGTAAGTTCTGTAACTCTGAAGTTCGGGGTGCTGACCTTTACCCCTGAACTAGGTAATACATGTTTGATTAAAGTAAGCTTGTTAACCCATTTTGAGTTGCTTTCCTTTTGAAAAGCAGATCTAAGAACCTGTGTTGGCAGTCACCCTGGGGATATTGGGGTGCTTGCTGCTACACTTACTCTCATTGGATTTGACTTAAGGAAGGAATAACATAGACATTCAATTAGGTATCTTACCCTACAGGAAAGTAGAGGGGAAAGGGGTTAAGTGGGGATGATAGAAGGGAGGGCAGATTGGGGGAAGGGGTAGTCAGAAGCAAACACTTTTGAAAAGGGGCAGGATCAAAGGAGACAATAGAACAAATGGGGGGGGGTGGGATGGAATGGAGGGAAATATAGTTAGTCTTTCACAACATGACTACTATGGAAATGTTTCACATTACTACACATGTATAACTTACCTAGAATTGCTTGTCTTCCCAGTGGGGGTGGGTGAGGAGGGAAGAAGGAAGATACTCTGGAACTCAAAGTTATGAAAATAAATGTTGAAAAATCATTGTTACATACAACCAGAAAATAAGATATACAGGCAAGGGGGTATAGAAATCCATCTTCCCCTACAAGAAAAAAAGGGGAAAAGGGGCAAGGGGAAACAGGGGGGAATAGAAGAGAAAGGAGACTGTAGGAAAGAGTAATCAGCATGTTTGCCATCTTGGGATCAGGGGCAGGGGAGAGATGGGGAGAAAATTTGGAACTCAAAATCTTGTGAAAAAGAATGTTGAAAATTAAAAATAAATAAATAAATTCTCAAAAAATAGTAAATTAGGCACTTAACCCTTATGATGTATCGGGGTTCCATTTAATTCATTATTACTGCAAAACCTTCTTTATGTAATAAATGCATATTTTAAAAATTTGTATATGTAGGTGGAGCCAAGATGGTGGTATAAAGGCAGGTACTTGACTGAGCTCTTCTCTGAAGTCTTCCAAATACTTTAAGTAATGTCTATAAACAAATTCTAGAGCAGCAAAAACAAAAAAACTCAGAGTGAAACAATTGTCCAGCACAAGACAACTTGGAAGTTTGGCAGGAAAGTATCACCAGGGTGAGAGAGGAGAGACTGGAACCCAGCAAACCAGAAGCTAACCTCAAAATGACTGAATCAGTGGCAGAAGTGATGGTTTCCAGACCACTAACATCCACAGATACAAAAGATAACTTAGAAGGTTTGCAGAAAGGGTCTTTCACTCCTGGGTGAGAGTGGAGCACAATCTAATGCAGGACATGCCAACACGGCCCTGCCCCCAGAAAACTAGGAACAGACCTTGGGAGCCACTGAATCAGCATCAGCAGCTGCTGCTTCTGGAGCTTTCATCTCACATATAGAAAGGGGGCCAACCAACTTGTCAGAAGGAAATTATAAGGCTCTTTTTGCTAACAATGAGGCAGCACTCTGCTGCTTTGCTCATACTTGGTTCCAGGCCAGAGTGCTGGGTGTCAGTCACAGGGTGAGGAAGAGTATTAACACAACAGAGAATGAGGCCACAGTAGAGTGGTGACCCTTCTCACAGTTCCAGGGCAAAAAGAAGAGCGTTTGTGGTCATTCACAGACTAAAGCACAGACAAAGAGAGTAGTAAACACTTCTTAAAACATACAACCTTAGAAGAACTGAAAACCTACAGGTTCCTAGAAGTATCTCTGAAAACAGTTGCACAAACCCCTGAAACTTGAAAAAGTGCAGCTTACATCCTGGGTACAGAGCCCAACATTAAGAAAGAGTTAAAGGTTGAATAATAGACTATGAAAATGAGCAAACAACAGATCAAATTCTGAACATAAAATTTACTATGGTGACAAGGAAGATCAAAATGCACACTCAAAAAATAACCAAGTCAGTGATCTTACATCCAAACTCTTCAAGGAAACTCAGGCCATGAAATGGCTCAAAATGATTTTGAAAATTAACTAGGAGAGGTAGAGAGAAATTTGGAAAGAGAAATGAGAGTGATGCAAGAGAATCATGAAAAACAAGTCAGCAGTTTGGTAAATTAGGAGATGCAAAAATTGCTGAATTAAATAACACCTTAAAAAAGAAAAAAAAAACTATGCCAAATGGTACAAGAGGTCAAAAAAGTCAGTGAGGAGAATAATGTTTTAAAAAGCAAAATTGAGCAAATGGAAAAAGAGGTACAAAAATTCACTAAAACAAAGAAACAAACAAATAACTCCTTGAAATGTAGAATTGGCCAAATGGAAAAGCAGGTACAGAAGTTGACTAAAGAAAATAATTCCTTCAAGAAGTAGAATTGAGCAAATGGAAGCTAATGACATTATGAGAAATTGAGAAACAATAAAATAAAACAAAAAAGATGGAAATAAACCCAGAAGATTATGTAAAATATCTCATTAGAAAAAACTGATAATTTAAAAATTATTAAAATATCTGAAAGCAAAGATCAAAAAAGGTATCATCTTTTAAGAAATTGTCATAGAAAAGCACCCAGTTATTCTAGAACCAGAGAGTAAAATAGAATTTGAAATAATCCACAGACTACCTCCTGAAAAAGATCTTAAAATTAAAACTCCTAATAATATTATAGCCAAATTCCATAGTTCCCAGGTGAAGGAGAAATTAGAGTAAGCTGACAGAAAGAAACAATTCAAGTACTGTGTCAAACAGTCAGTTTGACACAAGATTTAGCTGTGTCTACATGAAAGGATGAGAGGTCTTGGAATATGATATTCTACAGGCAAAAAAAGCTAGGATTACAACCAAGAATCACCAAATATAACCAGTAATACTAAGTACAATCCTTCTTGGGGAAATTGGATATTCAGTGAAATAGAGGACTTTCAACATTTCTGATAAAAAGATCAAAGCTGAAGAGAAAAATTGACTTTCAAAAAAAGACTCAAAGTGAAGCATAAAAAGATAAATAGTAAAGTCTAATCATAAGGAACCTAATGAGGTTAAACTATTCACATTCCTACATGGCAAGATAATACCTGTAAGTAATGAGAACTTTCTCATTGTTAGAGCAATTAGGAGTATATATAGACAGAGGGCACGGTGTGAGTTGAATATGAGGTGATGAGGTGAAGGGGACCTGCACTAGAGAGGAGGCAGTATCAAATATTGACAAATATCGGCAATGAATCTGAGGTGAGACAACCTAGTATAGAGTATAGGTTATGAGCTTATGGGACAGGAAGAATGAAGTCATTCTGTCCAGTAATGTGGAAGGCAGTGAGCGAGATTAAGATGAAAAGTAATGGATTCAGCATTGCATATGTGGAGTTAAAAAGATTCTACTGGAACATCCAGATCAAGATATTTACATGGCAGTTAGAAATCTGAGATTGGAACTCATCATAGAAATCAGGGCAGAATAGGTAGATTTTGAGAATTGAATCCAAAGAAACTGATGAAATCACCAAGAAGAAGATGTTTTTTTGTCAAGAAGTGTAGAACTACAATTCCATTGCTTTAGGCAATAGAAGGCATGAAATCACCCTCCAAAAATGCAGATCAATTACTCTCCTGTAATTTAGTTTGGAAGAGTTGTCTGGTGAAAGAAAAGAGGTGAAGTCCTATGTCCATATGTTTCAAATGTGCAGCATATCTGGTTTATACGGATTAAAATATGATCTGGATAGAAAACATTTAGCTATCTATAATCGGCATCCTTTTGATTGTACTTTTATCTAACTCTTTGCACCCTTATTGTTAGGGGAGGGTAAAATGTCAGCACCCTGATAGTTTAGGTTTGAATTAGAGGGAAAAAACCATGACACATGTGTAAGTCATCTAACATTTAACAAAAGCATGTTTACTTTGCAAAAGTATACATCAAGGATACAGTGACAGGTTTTATAGATATCTTTTCCCCAATCTTCATAAATAGTTCTAGTCTACAGAGTAGAGTATCATGACACAAATGATCTTTAGACATTCACCAAGTAGGAAGGGTCTTGATTTTTCATACCCTTAGGTGACCAGGAAAATGCATCAATAGAGGCAAGGACCAATCAGGTTCTATGGACAGATTTGTTTAGGCAATACTGTTCCTTGTTAAATCTCTATTGTGTGAGGATCTGAAAACCCTAGTAGATATTACTGCAATTACAAACCTGAAAGCCACAGGAAATCTTATCCTTAATTAAATCAAAGTACCACTTATATCATCCTAAAAATTCTACAGTATGCAGAGCATGCAGGGTATTGATGAAATAAAAGTATTTTGTATCACAATTTGATATGAAGAACTATTTTGATTCCAATATTATTTTTTCAATGTTCTTATTAAAGTATCAGACTCAAAAAAATAAAAATTTCTTTAAATTGTTCTGAAAATACTGTCATATCCAGAAAATATGCCAAAGAAAAAAGTTGATATATCAACTACCATTTTTGAGATGCTGTAAAGCAGTGGATCATAATTCATTCTGAATTGTCTAATTACCTGAATGAATTTGCCCTCTCTGATATCACTGAAAATCACCTCTGATGAACATGTAGGTGAGTTTGAATTAAGGGAAGCCAGAAAGAGGCAGATTTTTTATAAGTGCTATTCGAGAATAGAGTGTAGTTTTACTATCACAAAAGACTAAAAAGATTTATGGACTATAAGATCCTACAGTGACTATTGTTTGCTGACTTAAAAAAATGATTCAGTAAAATAAAATGGAAACTTACATGCTGTTTTCCAAGAAGAGAAGAAAGTTTTGAAGGGGATACTTAATGGGTAGGACATGGACCCAACACAGACAATGAATAGTAGTCAAACAGCCAGAAAAGGAGCCAAGAACACTCTGATAAGAGGAAGAAAAGATAGGAAGATGTCTGGAGTAGAAGACAGCAAGGAAAAGTGAAGATTTTTATAAACAGTGATAAAATTTTTTACAATAGGATTTTCAGTGGATTTTAAGTGTATACTAGTTGAATTCTGGCATCATTTTTGACATAGAGGCCATTTCAAGGAAATGCTTCAATATTTTATAGATCTAAGACTCCATCAGTGACATATAGTCTTTAATAATTCCCCTGTGCCTCAGCAAACTGTATTACTGAGTTCCTATGGCTGGAAAAAAAATAAAAAAATAAAAAAAAAAACAAAGTATTACTTTGTAGACAAATGTACTTATCTCAAAATATTTTTCCTTGAGTCTCAGACTTTTCATCCATCATTGGACCTCCGCACTTGAAGGCTTTCAGTTTAGTAGGATATGCCATAGTGGCTTAGGCATCAAGAACCCTTGCCAGAAAGATTTATGGGAATAACATACTTTTTTTCTTCCAAATTAGAATTTAAATGGAGGAAAAAATGATATCAAATGGAGATGCTCATCTATGTTCTCAATGAACATTTTTTTTCTAAAAGACAAAAAAATGAACTTGAAAAAATGTAACCAGTGACAAATATTCTATTTATGATCTGATCAGTTAGCCATATTTTGCAAGCTATTATGCATTCAATGAATTGTGTATATGTGTGAATACATATACATATGTGTATCAATGTAGACACATATGTATCTCTTTCTCTCTTTTTGTCTCTGTGTCTTTTTCTTTGTCTCTGAAATCTCTCTCTATTGCTACTGTATTTATTTCATATGTGTATATACATATACACATATATAGGTGTATATATATACATATATATGTATATTACATACACATACATACACAAAGGGTATAAGGACTCTTTAGCAGATCTATATACTAAAGGTTCTTAAGATAATTATTTTGGGAAATGCTGATTATAATGACCCCTGTAACCTTAAGACAGGTATGCTACATATCATTCTCCTCCTAGGGTTCTCCAGTACATTTAAAGGGGTTTGGTGTATCTAGGTTCTCTGCTAATGGATTGAGCCACAATTGATTGTTTCCCCTCAATTGTAGGATGTAAATACCCTACATTCCAATTCTATTTAACTACTCAAATCAAGATTAGGATTCACAAAGGAATGTTTACTTCAAATATATTTTAATAATTTTACAAATGACTACTAACATATACAACCTCAGTGTCTGGGGAAGGGAAGGGGACCAGATTATATTTATAGCTTAATTTAATTACTATATGGCAGAACTCCAAGTTTCAGACCCACTCCCAAACCACCTTCCTTCAGTTCCAGTTCCAAATATCTTGTATTCTTAGAGCTTCCCTGCTAAGTTGGCTAGCTGCAATATACTACCTGGAATATTAGCTCCAAGGCTGCCATGGTTTAATCTTCTTGTGTGATTTGGATTGGCACCTAAACCTGAATCTGAGAAGTTAATTAAACAGAATAAAAAAGACCCTAGGTCCATTTCTTGGAACCACAAGGTAAAAAGGCACACATGGGGATGGGGTAAGAATATAGCCCTTCCTTCCCTGTTTGTTAAGACACTGTGGCCGAACTGTGTATAATCTTTATTTTCTGGAGACAGCAGAATAAGGCGTAAGATTATTCTTGTCTGCCAAATTTAAAGAAATCGCCTGTTTCATTATGTAGATAATGAAGGAGATCATTCCTATTAGTGTGGTAGGGAACTAAAAGAAACAGGGTTCCTCCATTTAGGACATCTGGTAATGCTCTATGATCCCATTACATATGCATGTATGTATATATGTATGTATGTATGTGTGTATGTATGTGTGCATATATATAGATATAATGCATCTATGCATGTATATTTAGGTACATCTATATATCTTAAGCAGTTTAAATCCAAGGTTCTTTTTGTTATGCCACAATTCATTCAAGCAATCAACATGATCTTTGAGGACAAGGACTGTTTTATTTTTTCTTTGCATCCACAGGGCCCCACCTAGTGCCTAGCATACAGTAGATGCTTAACAAATGCTTGTTGATACAATTATTTTATCGTCTCTCTTTTTGTAGTAATCAGAAAAAAAAAATTCCCAAACAAATCTGGACTTTACTCAATGTTTAAAACTTTCTGCCTAAAGACTTGTAATCAGTTTCTTTGCTTTCATGAATCTGCTCAACATGTAGTTGCCATGGCAGTACATACTGTCAGGCTAGAGGGTTCGAACATATGGCATCTTTTAAGGCTGATGCTCACTATAGCTCTGGAAATTGGTTGACTTAAAAGTGCAGTAACAACAGAGGAGATGATCATCTCAAGAGTGAAGGTACAGCACTGCCTCCATGATGCATCTGATTTCTAGTGGTAGCAGCAAGGTAACAACCAAGAGAGAAATATAACAGGACTTTTCATTGATCAGAGATCTCAAAAATCCTCATCATCTCCTCATTGACTGATATGACATACCCTTAAAAATTTACAAATAGGGCGCCTAAGTGGCGCAGTGAGTAGAGTGCCGGCCCTGGAGTCAGAAGGACCTGAGTTCCGTTCTGGCCTCAGACACTTAACACACACAAACAAAAACCTAGCCGTGTGATCTTGGGCAAGTCACTTAACCCCAATTGCCCTCGAAAAAGCAAAAAAAGAAAAAAAAAGAAAGAAAGAAAAGAAACATTTAAAAAAATTTACAAATAGCATTTTTTTCTTAGTTGTAGGAATCTTCCCTTAGATGATAGCTAGCTTTCAAGCATTTATAGTTCCATAGTAGAAAGCAAATGTCACACTTTTATGATCTCAGAGCCTTTTATATTTATTCAATATAAATTTTATTTTTTTAAAATTATGTACTCTACAAATATTCATAAGCCTAGATATTTCAGCATACATAAAAAGGAATAAAAATGATGATATATGAACTTCTATTAAGTACATCTTGTTAAAGTTTAAATGGATTCTCCTGGTTCTGCTCTTTTCACTTTGAATCAGTTTATAGAAGTCATCCCAAGTTAATCTGAATATGTCATAGCCAATATTGTTTACAATATAATGATATTATATTCTATATGTATTCAATAATTTGCTTAGTCATTTCCTAAATTATGAATGCACACTTTGTTTTCACTTATTTACTTTCTGGTCTCTTGCATTTCCTTTTAAAAAAGATTCTGCCCAGCTTTGTTCCCTTCATCTGGAATGATTTAAAATCTTCTTATTTAAAGGTTATAGGATTATACTCAGGTCTTCAAGATGTTATTCTTAGTGGTACACATTTTTTTTTCCATTTTGGAATTTTTTTTCTAAGACTTCCTCTGTTTTGTTTTAATAGTAGATAAAGAATATTTTGGTGTGATCTTGTCTGAAATTTCTTGGTATTTTAATTCTTTCTGGAAACTTGCAAGATTTTTGACTATATTATTTTTGAGTGTTTTCAGTTTGAACTTTCTTAAGAAAGTGTCTGGTCCGGGCGGCTAGGTGGCGCAGTGAATAGAGCGCCGGCCCTGGAATCAGAAGGACCTGAGTTCGGAGCCGGCCTCCGACACTTAATCCATACAAACAAAAACCTAGCCGTGTAACCTTGGGCAAGTTACTTAACCCCAATTGCCCTAAAGGGGTGTCTAGGTGGCGCAGTGAGTAAGAGCGTCGGCCTCGGAGTTGGGATGACCCGAGATCAGATCCGGCCTCAGAAAATGAGCACCCACGCATAAATAATGATTAGCCTTGTAACCTTGAGCAAGTTACTTAACCCCAATTGCTTTAAAAAAAAAAAAGTGGCTGGTGGACATTTTCTATTTTTACTTTGTCTCTCTTTCTAATAGTTCTGTATAGTTCTCTTTACAGTTTCTTACTATGTGAGTGTCTTTGGTTATGTTACATAACTTCTACTTGCCTTAGATACTTCACTGTGAAATAGGAATAATAATAATAATAATAATAATAATAATAATAATAATACCACCTACTTCCCAGGGTTGTTGTGTGGAGAAAATGAAATAATATTTATAAAGCACTTCAAAAACTTTAAAGTTCTGCATGTTAATATCTGATTTTATTATTATTGGCGTTATTGAAACAAAGTAAATTTTTTGTTTTTATTTGATCACACTTTTAATGGAGTCCAGTGATTCTTAAAATATCTTTTCTTGATCTTTTTTTATATAGTAGATATCACAGAAGCTTATAATTTTTAGTATTTTGACTTTGTTTTAATATTTCTTATTTCATTGAATAATTGAGCTTTGCTTATCAGGGCATTCACTAAATGAACAAGAACTCTACTTTCCTTTGTGTCTCTTACTTCATTTTTTCCATTTACATTTGGTGTCCTGTGGATATTGCAATATATATTTGCCTTTTATTTGGAGGGGAGAAGGCGGGGCAATTGGGGTTAAGTGATTTGCCCAAGATCACATGGCTAGTAAGTGTTAAGGGTATAAGGCTGGAATTGAATTTAGGTCCTCCTGATTCTAGGACTGGTGCTCTATTCACTGCATCATTTAGTCACCCCTGGATATTGCATTTTTAAAAATAGATTTAGACCTCAAAAGGACCCCAGACACCAATTAATTTACATCCCTCCTCTTGTAGGTGAGGAATTAAGTCCAAGGTATGAGTTAGAGAGTGGTTAAGTGATTTGCCCATTGTCTCTACCTTAATTTATTGTTGATTTATTTTCTTGTTCTGAGTTTATAGCTTGAATTTCTCCCAACACATATTATTTCTTCAATATATTAGGAATTTTCTCCTATTCTTGTTGATGGTCACATAGTTCGGCATCAAAACAATAAGATTTTGAACCCAAGTCCTCTGACTGCTATATTACAAGTCATTTTAGAAGAAAATAATTTTATTAGAATTCTTTTCAAGTAAGTGATTTTTCTCAGAAGAATGTTGATTAGATATGTTCTGTGTTTATATGTGTGGGTGTGGGAGAAAAAGGGAGGAGGGAGAGAGAGAGAGAGAGAGAGAGAGAGAGAGAGAGAGAGAGAGAGAGAGAGAGAGAAGGGGAACACTGCTCCAAAAGTGGGTTTAAAATATAAAAGGAATGAGGAACTTATTAATTTTGTTACGATATTGAAATATACCATTGATGATTTCATATTTGGAAGTATTTAAGAAGAGTAGATGCTATGGGGGTACATAATTTATGATAAGAGTGAAAGTCTCTATAAATATATAGGAAATCTACTTGTATATGTGTATGTATATTCATATGTGTATATATATGCAAATATGTATACAATTATATGTAGATATAAAGATTTCGTTGTAGATACATAATGGAGAACCATTTCTTAGAAGGTAAATGGTTAAAAAATGAATAAACCATTTGTAGAAGATTTTCAAAATAAAAATTGACCACATGAAAATAAGTTCATAATTCTTGAATTGTAGGAGGAAAATAAAGTAACTGCAAGGCTTCTCCTCCTAGTCATTTTCCATTCTTTCCCACTCTCTCATCTCTTGTCTTCTTATTCCCACAGCTAGTCACCAGTCTTCCAAAGTTTATAGAGAGAATGATGGATAACAAAAATGATTCGAATCTGACAAATTACCCATGTTGAGAGATTCTCTCCATATATAGCTGACACAATTTTTCTACCTACACCACATTGCCACTTTCTCCTTATGTCCAGAAGTACCTATGACCTTCTTTACTCAGAAAGTTGGCCAATATGCCATTTTATAACTGACCAGTTGATTGGGAAAAACTTTGAAGGTCCTGGTTCCTATCCTTTTCAAATGTTATATACCTCTTCTAGAAGATGTGAAAATGTTCATGGTCCAGATTTCATTAGGAAATGGAAAGGGGGAAAGACAACAAATGAAATATAAACAAAAGGTATCCCTAGATTTGACATCACCTAGCAGAAGAATGCCTAGAGTAGAAACTTGACAAAATCTGAGTGACAATCGAGTGTATTATTATCTGCATACACTGGAAGAAATGAAGCAGAAAGCAAAGACATGCCAATGAAAGTTCAAGTCCTGGGGCAACCATGAATCACCAGATGGGCCCCATTTTTATTGATAGGGTCAAGATCAAAAGAAGTGATTCTCTAAGTGGACAGAGTTTATTGAATCATATAATTTTCCTTCCTAAATTAAATTACCTTATGCATAGAATCTGGTGAAGAGCACCAGAAGCAATCTTGTAAGTGATTTAATTCAACTACCTATTTGAATACCAGTCTATAATTTGCCTAACAAGTGGTCTTCCAGTTTTGTTTTTATCATTGATCAATGTTCCTAACACTAGCCCTAACCTAATACTGGGTGGTGGTTGGATTTATATTGTATCTTTGAAAATGTGGCTTAAACAGAATCATGTGCAGATGAATCAGAAGAGACTCCTTGGTGTTTTGAATATTAATTTCCAAAATTCTAGGAAGTCAGTAAACAACTGTTTCTTTCTAGGCATTTGGTTTCTTGACACATAAGTGGCTTTACCCACATGTGGCTTTCCATGTAATATTTTTTTGCAGATTTTCTTTAATTTTGAAAGAGAATACACAGACTTTTTTGTGTTCATACAGTGCAGAACATCGTGATGGGAACTAGAGAAAATAGAGAGTTTAGGTAAAACAGGGCTCCCAAATTCTAATATTACCATGAAATCATCCATCTTCAGTGAGACTAAAGTCTAGGACAAGGAAAACTTACATAGATATTTGCTATACGTATATCATAGTCTAAGTGTACCAGAGACATCTAAAGCAAAAGGAAACTACAATGTGATGTTAAAAGGGGCATTTAGGAAATTTTCTTGGAGTAGGGAAATTTAATATAAGATTTACAACTGGCTATGAGTTTGATAGATGAATGATACATGTATTCCTAAGATTCTTATAACATGGAAGAAAGGCTTATTCCTTTGGGATAGCAATTGTGTGTGTACAGAAACAGTGAGAATATTATAAACAAATTAAGGACCTATTGGGTACTAAAAACTATGCTAAGCAGTACAGATATAAATAAGAAAAATAAAGACAGCCTTTGTCCTTAAAGAGCTTACAATTCAAAGGGAGAATACAGTACACAAAAGGAAGGTGTTCAGGTACAGGGTATTTATTGGAGAAGGTACTCCCAGTGCAGGAGGATGATGGAAAATTCCAGAGAAGTTCAGAAGAGTGAAGTCAGTTGGAAATGAAGAGATCTCTGGTTTAAACCAGAATGTAGAAGAATACTTATGAAATATGAGTTCCAAGACTGATTCAATTTTTTTTAGAATGAGATTTAACAATTAAGAATTTTCTGGGCATACAGTGAAGAAGTCTCAAGAAATCCAGTAAAGTGTACCTTGCTGCAAAATGAAGAGAAAGCTAGTCTGTAGTTCCTCCTTAAATGGAGACAGAAAGGGGGACGGAGCCAAGATGGCGGAGTAGAAACATCTCATCCAAGGCACTCTGCCCCCAGATTCCCCCCAAACTATGTAAAATGGGACTCTGAACAACTTCTGGAGCCCCAGCACCCACAGAACAACACAGAGAAGCTAACCTCCCGCTGAGGACAGCCCAGCAGCCCTGCAGAAATGACCAGCGCAGCAGTCTGGGAGCCAGCAGTGCGCAGCATGTGGGAAGCCGAGCCAACCCGGAGCCGAGGTCCCCTTGAGCCAAGGTTTTAGCCCCAGGGCAGCAGGTCCAACAGCCGGCTGGAGGAACCCCAGAACACCAGGAGCTGTGGTGACTCCAGAATTATCCACATAGACATGCCTAGGACAAAGTAAGAGGTTAGTTTCCTGTGGACTTTGGGACCTATATTTGGGGAATGCTTTGGCTGCCTCCCCTGGGGGCCAGAAGCCGCTGAGGAGACACACCATTTTGTAGTTTTCAGAGGCAGCTCCAGCTCTTGGCCTACGAACTGTAGGGAGATCCAGCGATCAGTCCTGGGGGGTAATCGCTCTTGCTTTAACCTCCCTGGATCTGGATTGTGATCTAGGGTGGAAGTCGTGGGTGGGTTTACAGCTTGCCAGAAATGGAAGTTGCCCCCCACACGTTCAGGATGAAATTTCCTCTATCTGGCCTTAAAGCCATAGTGTGGCAACAAGCCCAAAAGTCAAGTAATTAAGTGGCAACATGCCAAGGCAAAGGAAACGGAAAAAAGCAACCCTAGACTCCTATTTTGGGGGCATAGAGTGGGAAAAGGACTGTGAGGTCAGAAGTCCTGCTCCAAAAGCTCCAGGGGAAAACATGAGTGGGTTGCAGGACCTTAAGAAGGAATTTGAAAATCAAATAAGAGAAGTGGAGGAAAAATTGGACAGCGAAATGAGAAGGATGCAGGAAAAGTATGAAATGAGGGTCAACAGCCTGATTGAGGAAAACAACACCTTAAAAAATAGACTAACTCAAATGGCAAAGGAGGCCCAAAAGGGCAATGAGGAGAAGAATGCCTTAAAAAGTAGAATTTGGCAGATGGAAAAAGAATCTAAAAGTTCACTGAGGAGATTCATTCCTTCAGAGTTAGACTGGAGCAAATGGAAGCTAATGACTTTATGAGAAATCAAGATGCTGTTAAGCAGATCCAAACAAAGGAAAGATTGGAAGGCAATGTGAAATATCTCATGGGAAAAACCACTGACCTGGAAAATAGATCCAGGAGAGACAATTTAAAAATTATTGGACTACCTGAAAGCCATGATCAAAGAAAGAACCTAGAAATCACCCTTCAAGAAATTCTCAAGGAAAACTGCCCTGATGTTTTAGATCCAGAGGGCAAAATAGAGGTTGAAAGAATCCACCGATCACCTCCTGAAAAAGATCCCAAAAAGAAAACTCCCAGGAATATTATAGCCAGGTTCCAGAATCCCCAGGTCAAGGAGAAAATACTACAAGCAGCCAGGAAGAAACAATTTCAATATTGTGGAAACACAATCAGAATAGACCAGGACCTGGCAGCTTCTACACTGAGGGATCGAAGGGCATGGAATATGATATTCCAGAGGGCAAAAGAACTGGGAATGAACCCAAGGGTCACCTACCCAGCAAAACTGTGTATTTTGTTTCAGGGGAAAATATGGTCATTCAGTGGAATAGAGGACTTTCAAGCATTCTTGAGGAAAAAACCAGAATTGAATAGAAAATTTGACATCCAGACACAAGAAGGAAGAGATGCCTGAGAAGGTAATCAGGGAAAAGAAATCAAAAGGAACTTATCAAAGTTGAACTATTTACATTCCTATATGGAAAAGCAATAACAGTGACTGATGATATCTTTCTCACTATGAAAATAATGGAAGAAGGGTGTGTGGTCATATGAATACATATTTGAATGTGTGTGTATATGGTTACAGTTATATATGGATAGAGGGCATAGGTTGAATTTGTTGGGAAGGGAGAATACTCAAGGGATGAAATTATGAGGTGAGAGAGGAAAGTGGCAAGAGGAGATGGGGAGAGACAGGGTAGGGTAAACTATCTCATGTAGAAGAAGCAAGGGAAGTGGTTGCAAGGGAGGAGGAGAATAGGAAGGCAAAAAAGGCAAAACCACATTCTCATTGAATTTGGTTCAGGGAGAGAATGACATACATACTAAATGGGATATCTCAACCTGCAGCAGAATAGGGGGAAGGGGGATGAGAGGAGGGATGATGGATGGGAGGGCATCCTTGGGGGGAGGGGAGGTTGGAAGTACCCACTATAGAAGAGGGACAGGATCATGTAGGGAATGGACCAGGTGGGGGGTGGGATGAGTGGGAGGGAATTATAAGCAGCCCTGTACAATATATCTACTATGATAATGTTTTGCATAGCTAGACATGTGCAACACATACTGAATTACTTATCTCCCCAGAGGGAATGGGTGACAAGGGATGAAGGAAATGGATCTGAAATTCGAGGTCTTTACATTAAATGTTTCAAATATATATATAAATACTATTATTAATACTTTTTTGCTTATAATTGGGAGATAAGATGTGCAGGCATTGGGACACAAAGATTCACCTTCCTCTAATGGAAAAGTCGAAGGGGGTATGGGAGAAGGTATGGGAGAGAGCAGATTGGAGGAAGCTATATCTTGTGGGACTGCTATTCTGGGAGGTTGGGTAGGGGAATAACGGAGGGAAAATGATTGTAACTCATAATCTGGCAGAAATGAATGATGTAAAACAGAAGTTAATAAAGCATTTGTTTAAAAAAAATGGAGACAGAAAAGCACAGGAAACTGTGAACAGAAAGTAGTCTGATTTTCCTGGAGTATAGAATTCATAGCAGGAAATACTATGAGATAATGTTGGTTAGAGAGGATCATTTTAACTTTTAATTCAATTAAAAATATTGTGTCCACTATAATCAAGGCAAGAAGATTTTAACAGGGTGACAACAACACATAGGAGATGGTACCTGAGCTAAGTCTTAGAAAGTTAAAGTTTCTTATATATGAGAACAGAAATCCTGAATGTTAAGCAATGGAGTGTGGACTTTATTATATAGAAAATAGAGAACCACTCACGATTTTTGGTGTATATGATCATCATAATGTTTACTAGTGGGGAGGCAAGGGAAGGGAAAAAATTTGTTTAAGACATTACATAAGTTCCAGCGTCTTGCAGTAAAATATTATACTAGAGGGGTGGCAGTGGAAAAAGAGAAGAGATTATAAGTGCTAGAGATGGTTCATTGATGAAATAGACAAATTTACCTTCTATTATCATCTTTGAATAGATGTTTGTAGGTAGAGTTCTACTGGCAATGATTTACATAATACATTCCTACACACTGAACCTGGGAAAAGTAGCAATGCTTCAAAGGTCAGATTTTTCATGGTAGACATCAGGAGACTCATTATATCTAATCTCATGAATCACAGACCACTTAATTTAACCCTGTGATTTGTATGGCCCTATTATTTTGCTAAGCACTTTGTAAATAGTAGTCTTACCTTTCAAATACCTAATTTGAGAGCAGTTATATCATCCTTCTCAGGACCCTTCAGACAAATTTTACGTTACTAGACACATTCAATTTTGGTTGACTGATGCCTTAAGAAAAAAAAAATTCTCAGTATTTTTTTAATAGTAATCAGTAAAATCATATTATTGCCCTTCCCCTCAATCAAATTACATGATTTAATGAAGTCTTAAAAATGCCTCTGGCATTTCACCTCATTTGATGTAAGCTGGTAAAGATGATACAAAACAAAAAGATTGGAATAATTGTTGCATGCTCAAAGGGAACACAAATGCAATGATGAACAGTTGCTAGAGCTATGAAAAGATTGATCCTTCTAGATTTCATTTGGGAATTGTGTAAGAAAAGTAATTAAGTTGTCTATACCATTGGACCCAGAAATCTCATTGGTTGTATAGGTGAAGAATATTAAAAAATCAAAAACAGACATAAAGTCCAATATACACCAAGATATTCATAGCAGAGATCTTTATGGTAGTAAAACCTGGAAATAAAATGGCTGAGTTCATGTTCAACAGGGTATGGCCAAATAAATAATTGTACATGAATGCAATGTCATATCATGTGATTTTAAAAAAATTATGAATATGAAGAATTCAGAGAAACATGAAATGATTTGTATGAACAATGAAAAAGGATACATGCAGAAGCTAGAAAGCCATATAATGAATGATCAGGGTAATGAAAAAACAAAAATAAATAATTAAATGGATGAATAAGACAAAATAAAAAATTAAACCATGTATCATGCATAGGAGAATAAAAAAGAAACAACAGTGAAGCCCCTAAAGAAGGGATAATGAAACATACTCTGTTCCTCATGTGAGAGAAGTAGGAAACTTAAGACAAACTCTTGATATATTTGAGGATACTGTGTCAAATGATTTTTACTCAATTATTCATTTTTTTCAGAAGGAGACTTTCATTCTAGAGAGAGATGGGGGATGAGAATTTAAGGCAAAGAGTAAAATGTATTTTTAAAACATTAAAAGAAAAAAAACAAGCTATAGTCAAGAATCAACATGCATTAATTAAACACCTATTATGTGACAGATGTAGTGCTCAGTGCTGGGGTGAAAAAGGCAAGAAAACAAACAAACAAACAAACAAAAAGCCAATTCCTGCCTTCCCTTTTAAGTCTGAAGTAAAATTTCACTTTCTACCAAAAGTGATTTCTGGTCACTTAGGATAAGTGGAAATCACTTTTGGCAGAAAGTGAGATTTTACTTAAGGCTTAAAAGAAGCCAGGAGGTAGAGGCTGCACTATTCTGAACTACTCTAGCATGTCCCAGAAAACTTTTCATCTTTCAATATCACCTAAGTCCTGGAATTCACATCTAATGGGTATCTTCTGTCACTAGGGCCTTTCTGCAGAATAAGATCAACCACTGCTTCATTTCAATCTGGCTTTCTTTTTCATGCCCTTGATCTGGTACCTTGCCCCCCACTGCCTCCCCCTTTTAAAAGCTTTCTTTTGTATATTGTTTTCCTCCATTAGTTTGTAAGCTTCCTGATGACAGGGACTTTTTTCTGTCACATGTCCTGCTCTTTGCACAGTGCCTAGTTCATAGAAGATACTTAATAAATGTTTATTAACTGATTGAGAACATTGTAGTTAAAGGAGATATAGTGTTATGTGGGAGGACCAACAAGAAAACCAGTGTAACTCAATCATAATGTATAAGAAGACCATAAAGTCAGAAAAGGGCCAGGTTTTGAAGGACTTTGGAAGTCAAACAGAATTTTCTATTCATTTCTAGTGAATTTAGTAAACCACAATAAAGTGGTTTGGTGAGATGTGATTTAACCACTGGTTATGAATTGTTTTTATCTTGGAAGAGCAGAAAAAAAAGGAAGACTTTTCAAAGCAAACCAAGGCTTCACCCTAGGTGTCATCTTTGCCTCCTCCATCTCACCTCCCATATCTAATTTGTTGCCAAGTCTGGTCAATTCTACCTTTGTGACATATCGTCTCTCCCTCCCCCTGCAATAGCTTTGAAATGAGAGGCGAGAGATAGTGAGGAATTCAGAATGGCACCTAGGCTGTGAACCTGAGGGACTGGGAGGATGTTGTTGCCCTCTGTAGTAATAGTGAAGGTCAGAGGGGGAGAGTTTAGAACTTACAGTTTGAGATATCTAAAAGGTTTTTGGAAACAGATTGGAAATCAACAAAGGGATTGGGGAAGGAAAGGTAGAGTTGGGAATCATCAGTATAGAAATGGTTCTTAAATCCGTGGGAGCTGAAGAAATCACCATGTGAAGCTGTATAGAAGGAGAAATAAAGAAAGCTCAGGACAGAACCCTGAGAGATATGTAAGGGTAGAGGTATGATCTGCAGGAGGCTCCAGCAAAGGAGACATGGAAGAAGTGGTCAGATAGGTAGAAAGAAAACCAGGAGAGAGTGTTGTCCCAAAAACTTAGATAGAAGAGAATATCAAGGAGCAGAGAGTAATCAGAAGTATCAAAGACTGGAGATTGAGGATTTAGAAAAGGCCATTGGACTTGATCATTTCACAACCTTATTTTGTGTGTTATCTTCCTTCATTAGATTTTAAGCTCCTTAAGGGCAGGGACTATCTTTCTTTTCTTTTCTTTTTTTTTTTTTTTTTAATTTGTATCCCCAGGGATTAGCATAGTACTAGGAACATAGCAGGTGCTTAACAAATGTTTACTGATTTAAATTGATCCACACAATTCACAAATAATACATCTTTTAAATTTATTTTTCCTCTGAAAATGTATACCAAAACTTTTGTGTACAAAAGAAAAGGGGGAAAATGTACTGCAGTAGAATCAGACCTTTATACACAGAATAATTTTTTCAGTGGGTAGGCTAACACTCATTTCAATCACTTTTGTGTTTCCTCAGGTTAAAGGTGGGCCTGGAAATGCTGCCTGTCTATGACTCCTAGAGTTTCACAGTTTTAAAAATATATATATATTTTTCCAAAGAAGCCAATGTAGTCAAAACTTAACAGCTATAGATAGAATTTTTAAAGTTTAGATTTAAACATTAATTACATGACACCATTCTTTTTTTACCATCAATTATTTCTTTGTATGATCATGGTATGCAAGTATTAGAGTCATATTGAGTAATTTTAACCCAAGCTATCAATAAAAATACAACATTTCCTGATTCTGTTTCAGTCATATTAATACATCAGGTGCCATCCACAGGGCAGGTGTCCTCTGTGAGTACAGGATAGATAGACTTCATAAGAAGAATCTGCTTCAGGAGCACAGTTTCAGGTGAAGTCGAGTGCTACTTCAAGCATAGGGATTACATGAAAGAAATAATGCTTGGCATTGATGTAGGGCCTTATATTTTCAAAGCATTGTCCAGTGATTATTTACTTCATCCATCTCTCCACCTCTGATATAGGTGAGGCCAGTCTGAAAGTGGGAGGAAAATGAATTTCTGGGAAGTTAGTTAGGTTTACCAAACCCACACAGAAAATTACTTTTTCCTTTTGCCACTGGTGATTTCTATATACTTGTGTCTGGGTATCAGAACCTACTTTTCCTCCTATCTCATCTGTTCTTTTGTTAAATATAAGTTGCCCTACTTGAAATGTGAAGGAAATGTTCTTTTTCAGATAATTATACACATTTGGGGCAACATCTGAAGCTGCTTCCTAATACAGAATATCTATAGTTTGTTCTCTTTTATCTCTGGTTACCAAAGTTTTTACAATCTTAGCTTATTTAAAAATACTTTTCACCCTTTCTCCTCTTCAAATACATGTCTGTATATATGTATATGTATGTATATATGCATGCATGCATGTGTATATATGTATGCAAGTATGTATATGTGCATGTGCGTATACACTGATGGTGGGGCAGGAAACATATAAGGAAAGGGGTTGGATTTGGGAGTGAATCAGCATCTGGGTATTTATTTTGTGTCTGTGCAATACTGTAACAACCAGAAGGTAGAAAATATGTTTAAATAAAAGAAGAATACAAAATGAAGTTTTAACAAACAGTAAAAAAAATAAAGCATCCAGTGTTACACTATATATTCCCTTTTCCATACAACCTGTAAAAGACAAAATACGATGAGTTCCATGATGTCTAGGTGGCATTTCAATGTCATTCCAATTCACTTAATGTGAAATTGTACTTCACAGGTGATACAAGTAGGAATCATTAAGTAATTTATTTATTTATTTATAACAAAAACAGGTAGTGAGCACTCTTGCCTTAATTCCCAGAACTGGGCTATTTTTCTCCTTAGAGTGTTAGGAGCATGTGCAAGGAGCTGTAGTGTGCCTTCTATACTTATTTCCTTTTAACTGATTAAATTCAGTTAGTTGTGATCGAGTAGTATTTTCTTCAAAGATACAGCAAGAACAGAATCACGAGCATTTCCTTCCAACACTATAGGAATCCATTTTCCTCTTATTATGAAGAATATACTATGAGGAACAAGACCTTTTACTATGAGGATGGTGGTCTCAGACTTAATGAATTACATTGATTCTCCAAGTTTATATACACATGTAGAATCATTGCTGTATGAGCCCTTGACTCTACTTCTTTTGTTATGAGTCTTAAAGGTGCCATTTTGCTTCAATCTGTCCTCTAATCTGGAATGACTAGCTTCAAAATCAAGTGTGGACTTGACTTCTAAACTTCCTGGGTGCTTGTTAGAGGAAACAAGGTGATTCAGTGGGCTTTGAGGTTGGGAAGACCCGAGTTCAAATCCAGCCTTAAATACTTACTGTTTGTGTGTACAGTCATCCCTTCCACATAATGATTTTCCTCACTGCAGTTTCAATACCTCATAAATCAGCGTAAGACTATAAGTGGGAATTTGGGGGGAGTTTTGCAGAAGATCCAGATGATATCTGAAGGCTAGCAGGTGACACTGAAAAAGTTTAGAAACCCAGAAATAAAAAACTACAACACCATAGTATCAACATATACTATCTTTTTTTTTTTTTGGAGGGCAATTGGGGTTAAGCCACTTGCCAAGGTTATATGGCTAGTTTTTGTGTTAAGTGTCTGAGGCTGGATTTGAATTTAGGTCCTCCTGACTCCAAGGCCAGTGCTCTATTCACTGCACCACCTAGCCACCCCAAGGCTATTTTATCTTTTAATACCATAACAATTCAGACTTCTTCTTTGGTATAAAGAACAAAAAAAAAAAATTAGGTTGATTTCCAGATCAAAGGAATAACTGTACTTAGATAAGCATTTAACCTCTTAACCTCTGCCCACTTGTCCACTTCAGTTTTTTTTTTTTTTTGCTTTGTTTTGTTTTTAACTATAACATAGAGGGTTCAAGTCATAACTACTTTGTAAAATTGTTGTAAGGACCAATGGGGATAATATTTTGATGAAGTATTTAGCATAGTGCCTGACAAATAGTAGATGTTTAATAAATATTTGTTTCTTCCCATCCTCTCTCGCTTTCCTGGGGTTTTGAAACTCATGAAGTTACAGCCTCAGTTCTTTATATGTAATAAAAGAACTACATGGAGGTAAACAATCAAGGCCTACATTCCTGGGTTTTGTGTTTGCCTTATATGGAGAAGGCCCCAGTCTTCTCTTACAGCATTGACTGCCTTCTGTCTCAGAAGAAGTTCAAAGAAGTTAAATCAAATAAAGGAAAAAGTTGAAGTTGGACTAGTGTCTTCTGAATATCCTAATCTATCCACTTTTCCACAGCTAATCGAAGACTTTCTTCCGTAACTTGTGGTTGGCACACCTCAACTAGGTAAAGAACACTTGAGAACCCTATAAATCTCTCTAAAGTACTTCTATCACACATTATCACAACCAGAAAAAGGCTCTCTGGCTTCTTACATGTGGGAAATTGCTTCAGCCAAGTCTGTTAATGCTTATTTATACAAGGTGGGCATATTGGCCAATCCCCTTACACTTCAGTACTGAATGACTATGATATTTCATAATTAAAGTAACTTTCTGCTCCCTGGACATTTCAACACCTGCCTTGCTGCTTTAGCTTTGGAACCTTGGTGGTTTGAACCCTTTCATCTCTGGCACTTTCAGGACGATTTTGAAGAGATGGATAAGTATTTAGTCCCTGCTTTAGACAGGCTTCAGCTATGCTTCTCTTCTCTACATACTACCTATCTTCCCAGTATATGCCTTGATTCAATCTACGTTCTTCTATTCCCTTTTTTCCTCCCTCTAATTTTTGAATTTGATCAAAGCAGGTCTGTCATCATTCTAGAAGGGATGTAGTAATCTATCTCCATGGCCCCACTTGCCATGTCTCTAAATTTGGTCTCAAGTGTCCCCACCCTGACTCCGCACCCTTCCATTGTGCTACCTCCCTGTACTACAATGTGGAAGGAGAGGCTCTCTTTGTTTTTAAGCACCTCTAGGATTTAACCAGGTGCTTGGCAGATAGTAAATGTTTAATAATTGTTGATTTTCCCATTTATACTTTCTAAATAAAAGACTGTTTTCTTCTTATTACCTACTTTTTCAGATTCAAGGAACTGTGATTTCTATCTGCCTGAGTACTCCTTCTGCAGATGAAGACTGCCAACCTTTCTGCCTTAATAGATGGATTATTCTTTATTCTTAAGTGTTATCCGTGTTAGAAAGACTTATTATTGGAAAAAAAGACAATTTCTCTCTCTTTGCCAGCTCAATTTGGTAGTTCCTTCTTCCAAAGTTTGTGCTTCATTGACATAGGACATTAATGTATATGTATTTAATATCAGTTCAGAAAAAATAATTTTAGCAGACTCGTTAGCCTATAAGTTAATGCACTTTTTTTGGTAGCCCTGATACGGTTCATACCTGAAGTGGCATTGCTTGGGTCAAGGAATATGATAATAAGCTCCCAGAAGTGCTCCACTCTGTCATTGAGAATTTCTATTTTTCAACTATCACTCTGAAACTCATCCATATTTGTTTCTGAAGTGATTCTGTAAGTTCTTGTAACAAACTGAAATCCCTCACACTGATAAGCAACTTTGTGTTCAGCATTCTCTTAATAATTCAATCATTTCTTTCTTCTGTATAGAACAGTAACACTGAGATGCCCCTCTAAGATTGTCCCAGGCTTGGGCTGAACATAGGGTTATACTTTTCATTCATTTGTTTTACCAAAGAGATGATGGATTTTTAGCTATATTAATCAGTTCTATTTAGAGTGTGGTCTAATGTCTATCTTCCATGACAGTATTTCAACCACACTAATGCATTTAGGAAAACATTAAGGTCAGAATGATTCTAGTCTTAGGGTGTAGACCGAGGTAAGAAGTTTCTAAAAATATTTTCATAGCAAGCAACTGTATAGCATAGTAGAACCATAAAAATGTGAGCCATTGCTGTCAATTTTTAAAATAAATTTAATTTATGTATTTTATTTAAAAAACAATATTTCTCCCTCCCCATATCTGTAACCTTTATGTGTTCCAGAAAGTCAACCTTTATAACAAATAAAAATAGGGTCACGTGATGAGGGTGTGGGCTACGGATCCACTCTAGCCCCCGGGAGTCTATGGTGAGGGCCGCGGTGTCCCGCCCCTCCGACCAAGTTACCCTGCATGGCTCCGGGGGGGCCGGCTCAGGTGCCTAGATAAGGTCCGTCCCTGCCCCACACGGAGCCCCCAACGCCAGAGGAGGCCCAGGATGGGCATCCCTCGGTATGAATCAGTGGCCGAGATCGGTGTGGGCGCTAACAGGACGGTGTACAAGGCCCGTGACCCGCACAGCGGCCACTTCTTGGCACTCGGGAGTGTGTAACACCCGACCGGGAGGAGGAAGTGGAGGGGGCCTGCCGGTCAGCACTGTCCATGAGGTGGCCCTCCTTAGGAGGCTGGAGGCCTTTGAGCATCCCAACGTGGTCCGGCTGATGGATGTTTGTGCCACTGCCCAAACTGACCGGCAGACCAAGGTGACCCTGGTGTTTGAACACGTGGACCAAGACCTGAGGACATATCTGGACAAGGCCTCTCCACCAGGGCTACCCCTGGAGACCCTCAAAGACCTAATGAGACAGTTCTTAAGAGGCCTAGACATTCTCAATGCCAACTGCATTGTTCACTACGATCTGAAGCCAGAAAACATACTTGTGACTAGGAGCGGAACAGTCAGGCTGGCTGAGTTGGGCAGAGCCCGGATCTACAGCTGCCAGATGGCACTCACACCTGTGGGAGTCACTCTCTGGTACCCGGCTCCTGAGGTTCTCCTGCAATCAGCATATGCAACACTGTGCACCTGTGGAGTGTTGGCTGCATCACTGCAGAGATATTCCATAGGATGCCTCTTTTTTGTGGAAACTCTGAAGCTGACCAGGTAAGCAAAATCTTTGACCTGATTGGGCTCCCAGCAGAAGATGATTGGTCCCCTGATGTTTCTCTACCCCATGGACCCTTTACTTCTTGTAGTCTCCAGCCTTAACAGTCTATTGTGCCTGAGCTGGAGGGGCCTGGAGCGCAACTGCTACAGGAAATGCTGACCTTTAGCCCCCACAAATGAATCCCTGCCTTCCAAGCTCTGCAACACACTTTTCCATAGACAGCTAGGGAAGGGAACCCAGAATGACCAATACAGAAGATGAGCTGTCATTTCCCCTCCCCGCCGACACTAGGATCACTCCTGCCACCACTGTGATGGATGGCATCAGAAGGCAGGAGGGAGAACATGATCCTCCATACACATACCCTTCCCAAATCCTTAACAATTTTACACAGAATCTTTTACTGCCTTAATGACATTCTCCTACCACCAATGCCCTTTGTGAGACATCCCTTTGTCCCACCTTAACCCCCTAGATTTGGGGAGAGGGAGGGAAGGGGGATTTATACAGGAAAAGAAAAACACGAAGCTGGTCCAGTTAAAAACAAAATAAAAACAAAAATAAGAAGAGGAGAAAAAAATACAACAAAACATCAAAAGGCTGGACTTCATGTGCAAAGTCTCATGCCTGTGGGCAAGGTAGGGAGGAAGGGGTGTAGAAAGTATTATCTCTTCTTTGGGCCCCAGCTTGATCATTATAATTTTGTAACTCAAGATTTCAAGTTAAGTGCTCTTTTCATTTAACTAATTATTGTATATACTCTGTGTTGTTCCTCCCCCCACCCCAGGTGGACTTCACTTTCCATCAATTCAATTCAATAAGGATTTATTAAGTGCTTACTATGTGCCAGTCACTATGCTAACAACTGGGGATATAAGTTTTAAAAGGACAATCCCAGTAATCACTTCAAGTCTTTCCATATATACCATGTTTGTAATATTTCATTATGTTCATGGAATTATCAGAATTATCAGAACCCAATATGCTCAGTTTTATACCAATGATCATGGGAACATAAAAGAAATATAGGATTGTCTTCAAAAATAAAATAAAATAAAAATCCAAAGGAATCTAGTAGCAGATAGAAATCTTATATAATCTAAGATCAGAAAAAGAAATAAAATCTAAAAGAACTAACAGTTAAAAAAACAAAAAACACCAAAACAGCAATGACAACAAAAATCTCATTGTACAAATGGATTTACAAGAGAATTCTATTTAAAATTTCTATAATATTTAATTCTTATCCTACTCAAATTATTCTGAAATAATGAACAAGCATTTAACTGAACTCCTTTTATGAAACAAATATATTTAGATGAAAGAAGAATAAAGAAAAGAGAGTCTTAGACCAGTCTAATAAATGGAAATTTATTCAAAAATTTTAAGTAAAATCCTACTTCCGTCTCCAAAAATTAAAAACAAAAAAATCTTATGCACTTTATATTTTGAAAAAAGAATTCATTCATTATTATTAACTTGATATTATAACCAGGGCATAAGGATGTTTCAAAATTAGGAAAACAGTCAATATAATCATTCACTTTAAAAACAAAAACATGAAAACTAAAATAGTCATCTCAGTAGATTAATAGGGAATAGTATCAATTCATATTTGTTTAAATCAAAAGAAAACCTATAAACTTTAGTTATATTTTTAAAAATTATCTTCTAGTTTCCATAGGAAATAATGTATGTAGTAGTTAATTATTAGGATCTTTCTTAAAAAAAAAAAAAATCAAGGATTTTTCTTTTCTCCTTTATTATTGAGATGGTTATAGAAATGCAAGCAAAAACTATAAGAGAAGAAAATACTGGCCAAAGGATCTAAAACCTTTCCCTGCTGTGGGTAGTGGCATATTAATATTGTGCTTTGTTATGTTATTTTATGTAATGTATTATGTTAATATTATGTTGTTATGTTATGATATGATATGCTATGCTATCCTATGTCACAGTTTTACTAGAAAATCCTAAGTAATCTGCAAAAAAACTAATTGAGGCAATACCTTCAGCAGAGCCATAGGATATAGAATAACTATAAAAAAATTAACAGCATTGCTATCTGAAAATAATAGCTAAATCTAGGAGGCATGAATAGAAAAAATAATCCTATTCAAAGTAACTATAAAATGAATAACATATTTAGGAATCAGTCTTCACTATATATTTAATACTTGTGAAAATTCCTTTGCAAAAATCTTCTCAGTTTCTTTTAAGCTGAAAAATGTTTGGGTTTGACATCCAAGGAGAGATTTGAGACTATGCCTGTTCTTTCCTCTTTGCAGAGAATGTCATCCATAGGTTTAAAATATTGAATGTGATATTCAACTTTTTCAAAATATTGATCAGTTTTGTAGATATTTCTTTTTTATTTTTTAATTAAAATTATTTATAGAAAGTAATTTTTATTCAGAATGTATCCTCAGAATTATTTATAGAAGGCTCTCTAGGTGGGATGGAAAATAATAAGCATTTAGGGAGAATGTATTGGATATAAAAACAAGATAAAGTTATAAATAAGAGCTTCTTAATCTCTGAACATATATAACTTGTCTTTCCTTCTAATTTTAGCATTCTCTGTAGACTTATTTCCTTGTATTCTGGATTTTTATTTGACTTTTCTTTTCTCTTCATATCTTTGAATTTAAGGCTTTTGTCTCTCTTTTTATAGTCTCCTGTCATTCTCTTTGACTTCTTTTTTGTGGTGAGTTACTGAAGAGGGAATGGTGATAAGGAGGGGGGGCAGGGTAAGTGGTTCTGCCAGGGACCCACCCTGGCATCCAGTCTGGAAGGAATTCACCAGGCTCAAGCAAACTTTGAAGCCGAAATTGTAAAGTTCACTGTTATGCTGCACAAGGACAGCAGCTAGATTCTTATGGAACCTGCAAACTTGCAGAGGACACAGGCATAGTTTTAAGGTGTCAGTTATGCTAACTAGGTGAGTAAGGGTGGGATCAGGGAGGAGTTAAGGAGTGGTCAGTGCTCAAAGGACCATATCAACTGCACAGGTGTATTGCCTATGATTCACTGGGAAATAGCTCAAGGGGGGGCTAGCTGGAGGTGTGGTTTTAGGCCTGACACATCACTAAAGAGTGCCCAGTCTGTCACCCACCAAGGTCATCAGAGACAGT
Organism: Gymnobelideus leadbeateri; assembly: GCA_011680675.1. Taxonomy (NCBI): domain Eukaryota; kingdom Metazoa; phylum Chordata; class Mammalia; order Diprotodontia; family Petauridae; genus Gymnobelideus; species Gymnobelideus leadbeateri. The sequence goes on along the minus strand of WOXC01005509.1, from coordinate 107,867 downwards.
GTGGGTATATAATTGACTAAGGAGTTACCCTATAGATAAGGTATTTATTGAAGAATTTATGGTGGGGCTGGCCACTCTAACTAAGGGAGATAACATTTACATAACTTATTGTTTCAAGCAGAGATAAACAGGTCATGAGTTGTTGCTGGGCAGAGTGCTGGAAGGGGGAAGAGGCAGAGTCAATGCTCTGAGGCTGGGGGGGCGGGGTGGAAATGTGATTGTACAGACTGGTTTTACAAATTGATTTTACAGACATAGATCCCAAAGCACCCCATTTACAAACTGATGTTATAGATTGATACTACAGACATATATACATCCCAAGGACCCCATCATTACCATTCCCTCCCCACACACAGACACACAGAAACCCAGAGATAAATTGTAAATCTATCTCAGCTTTCTTTGTTCACTGAACTCAGTTCCTGGCCTACATACTTCTGGAAAAGTGACATTGACTCCAAATGGTGTTTCTCCATTTCCTTCAGAACTTGTATACCTGGCGAAGACCTTAGCTTAAAAAGGCCTAGGTCTCCCAGTACACCCAGAGCCATCTTCACTTGGCTTGATCTGTGTCTTGCCACTGGACATAGATGAAGACAGAGTGAGGCTGATAACTGCACAGCCCTGCCTCACTTAATTCCAAGTCACTTGAATGTCATGGCATCACCTCACTGATGTCATGATTTTTGAGAACAAAGGACAAACAACAACAGCCCTTCACACTGACCACTAGCTTCAGTTCTTACTCTGATTCTTGTTCCTTCCTTCCCTTATTTGGCTAAATCAGCTTCCACTACATTTTTGTATAGATAGAAAAGAGTAAGGTAAATGTTCTTTGCAAATTCTCTGCAGACTTCAGGTTTCCTAAACTGGGGGCTGCCCCGGACAGAAGAATGACCAATTACCCACCCCTTCCTCCAGAATCAATATCTGAATAGTACAGAGGGTAAAGAAGGAATGAGATGTGTTCCCAGGCTTGTTACAAGAAGACAGGGATACTTTTGTTCATCCCATGAACCAGTTTCCAGGTTTATTTGTTGAGTTTTATGAACATATGAAGTCTGGTGGTAAAAGAGTGTGAAGCATTCTCTAGTGTTAATTTACTAAGTTTTCTTTTTTTTTCTTTTTTTATTTTTTGTCTTGTCATTTTTTTCCCTCTCTCTTGTCCTGTGGATTCATTTGTAATTGTTCTTTTTCTGGTCTTCCATCTTATTGGTGGTATATTCCCTTTCCTCCACACGCCATTAAGTAACATACACCCTTGTAATGTTAATGAAATAGGAAGATCTTCCCAGCCCATTGATAGTCCTATGTGCCCAGCAATGATACATACTGAATCACATAGGACCCATTGAGGGAGAGACTTGCTTAAAGAGAATCTTGCATAGGGGAGACTTGCTTGCAGGGAGGCTTTCACACCTTTTGGTACTAAGCTAATTAGGTACTGAGTCATGATGGTTGTAATTGTTTCTAGTTCTGAGAAGTATACATACATATATATATATATATATATATATTTACTATGAGTTGGTATTTTGATCTGGGGGTTTGCTCATGAGAAGAATCTCTTGATTTCCTGGTTCCAGACTGAGTAGCTGTTTGTTCAGAGATTTCGACTACTCTGATGTGTGTGCTCCACTCTATCCAGTGATGTATGTAAAGTGTATTCCAATATTTCTCTGTTCAGACAGCTGTATCCCTCTCTATTTGTCTTTGTGCTTATTTCTCTGATTGTATTTTCTGTACTCACTTCGTTCTCTGTAATTAAAGTAGCATTGTTAACCCCTTTAAAGCTTCCTTTCCTTTAGGAAATAACATAATATTATCTTCAATTGATAAATAAAATAAAGAAAAAATGCTCACAAAGAACACATAGTCTAGCAAGACAAATTCGCATGTTGAGCATATCCCAAAGTGTATGTAATATTAATGCTGGATTTTAAATTCATCAGTCTTCTGATTTATTATAATAACTATGATTGAATTAGAGTTCAAACATCTTTCAAAGTTTCCCCCGTCTGTAATGTTGTCACTGTATAAATTATCTAACCAGTTCTGCTCACTTTACTCTGCATCAGATCAGAGATCTTCTTCCCTGTGCTAGCAAGCCATCCTGGATGTGCTAGGGTGCTTGATAATATGGCCCTCCACTTTAACAAAGCACCCATATTGATTTCCACCTTCACACCTTTGTTGATGTTTGTCTTCCAGTCTGAAATATGTTCTCCTACCTCATTTTAGCCAAGCTGTATTTTTTGTACCTTTATTGCTCAGCCCATTTCACAGAAACTTTTATGCAATAGGTTGTCTCACTTCTCTGAATCTCCACCATAAAGATTTTGCACACAGCACATCTCTCTTATATCCACTGATTATACTTATCTATTATTGGATATAGCGCTCCTGGCTATATTCTAAGCCTCTAGAGGGTGAGAATCACAATACGCCTCACTTTGATCCTGCATCTCTGTTCTGGCTACATCTATCTTCACTGAAAGTTAGGTTCACACATTTAGGACTAGATGGAATCACTGAGCTTGTCAAGATGAAGAAACTAAAGGGCTTAAATGCCTTACCCAAAGTCAAACAACTAGTTAAATAAAGAGCTAGGATTCAAACCTAGTTCCTCTGATTCTAAGTCCAGTGTTCTTTTCACTGTATTATATTGACGTTTGGCTAGAGCACTAGAAGATGATGGGTAAATTCCACATACAGCTACTACAAGTTAATTAGGTCTATGTGATGACTTTATTTACATGGAAATCAATATGTCTTTTTTTGGTTTTTTTTGGAGGGCTATTGGGGTTAAGAAACTTGCCCAAGGTCACACGGCTAGGTTTTTGTTTGTGTGTGCGTTAAGTGTCTGAGGTCGGATCCGAACTCAGGTCCTTCTGACTCCAGGGCTGATGCTCTACTCACTGCACCACCTAGCCGCCCCCAATTTGTCTTTTTGATGAAGCTCCCATCTGTGCTTTAAAATGTTCTTTTTCAAAGATTCTTTAATTCACCTTCAGCTGCATTTTCTTTTTATCCTTTGTTATCAAGCAATTCACTTGGTGTTACAGTTCCATAACTAATTTAACAGTGAGGTTAGCTTTGAATTCCTGCCCCAAACTGTACTAGTTGGGAGTTTTGTTGTTAATTATAACACTGATAAAAAATGTATAGAAGTTAATTGTGATAGCTTTATTACTTTATAGAACTTTAGTTACTTAACATTTGATACCTTACTGACATGAGACACTTTAGATGTCATGACATCATTGATATTTTCTTGTTCTTTGTTTACTAGAGAAATATTTAATGTCTTAAATTAACTGTGAATGAGAACAAAAAAAGAATAAATTCACCCTCTTATACATAAAAGGTCATGTGATACATTTTTGAAAACATCATGATGCTGTTACAAAAATAAAGACATGACTTGCCTGAAACATGGTATGTGCAGATAAAAACAACCACTAGATTTGAATGAAAGTAAATGATTTAATTATGCTTCATCTCACTATGGGGTGCTCACCACAAAGGTAAAAAGTAGTTTTATGGTTAATTTATTTCAGTACAATTATTATGTTGTCAATGTCAAGGGGTACCTAAAATATTTTCTATTTTTCAGGAACTGAGAATATCAACCTTTTAGACAAAGGTGTGAATGAATTTAGTATAATTCAAAATATATTTAAAATAATATTGAATATTGAAAATAATTTTCTGAGCTTCTTAGCCAATAAATTTTTCCTGTTTAAAATTATCTTTCCCTCCCATAACATTATCTTCAATTGATAAATAAAATAAAGAAAAAATGCTCATGATGAACATATAGTCTAGCAAGAAAAATTCACACATTGAGCATATCCCAAAATGTATGTAATATTAATGCTGGATTTTAAATTCATCAGTCTTCTGATTTGTTGTAATAATTATGATTGAATTAGAGTTCAAAAATCTTTCAAAGTTTTCCCCCTCTGTAATGTTGTCATTGTATAAACTATCTAGTTAATTTATACCAGTTTATAGTATAAACTAACTATAAACTGGTTACAGTTCTGCTCACTTTACTCTGCATCGGATCAGAGATCTTCCCAGTTTCCTTTCAAACAGTCCATTTTGTCATTTTTTTATGATTTAATAACATTCAGTTAAATCTTTATACCACAATTAGTTTAAACATTCCCCAATAGGGAGGATATACCTTTGATCTGCAACTTTTGGCCACTAAAAAAAAAAAAGAACTGCTATAAATATTTTTTTTGTGCATAGAGATTCTTGTCTTCACTGGACTATTTCCAGGGTAGTAGTATAATGGATCAATGAGCATATCAATGAACATGCATAGTTTAGTGTGTGGGATTTAAAATTCATTTATTTTTCAGAATGTCTAAACTAACTCATAGCTCCACCCAGAATGTGTTAATGTTGCTATTCTCACCACCACCACCTTCCTAGTCTTCACACTTGTCCTTCTGCTTTTTGTTAAATGCCAATCTGATATGTATTAGGCAGAACCTCAGACTTAATTTAATTCCATAAGCCTAATAAATTAGTAATTTAGAGCATTTTTTTCATAAGGTTGTTGATAACTTAGAATTATTTCTTTGAAAACTTCCTGTTTATAACCTTTACCCACTTACGTATTGTGGAATAAACCAATATATTTTCCAAAGCAATTTCTCTTGTTTTTGTTTGTTTGTTTAATAACAGAATTCCAGATTTGATAATATTTGAAGCAGCCCATTTCACTTACACATAATTCTGATTATTTGAAAATTCACCAAAAAAAGCTAAAACTTCCCTCTTTGAAACATGTGCCAATTGTTTATAGTTCAACTTTTTGTAACCAAGCATAATAAGTTTTTCATGTTACATACCTTCAAATATGTGAAGATAGTTCATTTTCTCTAAGCTAAGCATAGTCATCCCTAATTCCTACTACTCATCCCATCAGGTATGAACCCACAAATATTGGTGACCTCTTTAAACATATTGGTAACCTCTTCTGGACACTTTCCAGCTTATCAATAATCTTCCTAAAATATATACAACATTTCATGAATGTCATCTGACCAGGGCATGGTATAGTAATACTGTCTGTTCTACATCCAAAGCCCCTTACACACTATGCCAAATTTCCTGGAAGACACTTTTAAAATCTTATGCAAACAGATCAGATATGGGCTAATACCTAGGGAAATCCCTGACATTGAAATAATATACCTATAATATTCTAATACACCTTTAACTTATTTAGAGAAGGGTGATAATGAGACCACTCATACCATCATCTAGGGATAGTAAAATGTTTTTTTTTTTTTGTGCAGCTTTACTTCATAAAAATGTGAATATTACATTTCCAGATGAAAGCTTAAAATATTGGAAATGCACTGTTAGGAATTTTAATATGCATTTATTATTGGGATATATACTACCTTATACATTATTTAATTTCATTAGATATAATGAGTAAATTGACAATCAGCATACTTTCACATAAGACTTTCATGTCCGGGCTGAAATTATAGAACAATTATCAGCTTAGGATCAAATACATTATTCTGAAATACAATGTCCTTTGTCTTGAGGTTTTATGGGTTTCTCCCAGCTTTGGGTACTAGATCTATGCTAACATCCCCGACCTTTCCAAAAGGTACATTTCAGTCAAGCATCCCTAGAAAATAGCATATTATGTGATCAGAAAAATCAGTTTAATGTGCATGCATTTTATATCTCCCCACTGAACCCCCATATGAAATGTTGGCATTTGATATTATTTGCTAAACTTCACACAGCTTGAATTACTATGGGTTGATTGTCAACGTTCTGCCGAAAGAATCAAGTTGAACTTTATACTCATAATGCTTATTGAAACAATGGAGGCTAGTGCTCAGTCAAGGGGGAATAAAAGTCAACAGCCTCAGGCTTAAATCTAGAGCCTCTAACAGTTTTGCATCAGTTCAAAATTCAACAGAAGGAATCTCAGAATAGACAAAATAATCATCTGAGGGGTTTATAGTTTTTGTCAGGAGCTAGTCAGTCACTTAAAGCATGAAAATATATTTTAAAGAGAGCAAAATTCCTGTTTGAGTTTCACTGGTTTCCCTTCTCTCTGCAGTGATCCCACAAGGCTCTGTTATTGACCCACTTCTCTCTATACTTTTTCTTTTCATATTTTTTGGAGGGCAGTTGGGGTTAAGTGACTTGCCCAAGGTCACACGGCTAGTTTTTGTGTTAAGTGTTTGGGGCCATATCTAAACTCAGGTCCTCCAGACTCCAGGGCCAGTGCTCTATTCACTGCTTCACCTAGCTGCCCCATCTACACTTTTTTTTTTTTAAGCAATCTGATGCTTCATAGTATCAATGCCCTCTGTGAAGAAAGCTTCCAAATCTCTAGGAACAGCCTGAACATCTCTCCCCCTAACCTTAGGTGTATTTTTTCTCTAGTTACCTTCTGGCTATGTCTACCTGTCAAATTCCACTAACACCTTTCCTCTAATATTGAAATCCCTGCCTTTTGAGCTCAACTAAGGTAATACTTACCCATAAAAAATTTTTGACACCTCCCTTCTTCCCATCTCTAGCCAGAAGTTTCTCCCTTTTTAGCTTTTTAATAACATCTCATTTGAAAGGCACTTTGTTTATCTCCTTTATATTTAGAATGTTATTCTTTCTAATTACTATAATGCATATCTATGTATCTTTTATGCCATATGAAATTGCAAGCCTCCTGAAGACAAATTTGAAGCCTATTTAATCCACATATGTATCACCAATGTCTGACACAGTGGTTTGGACCCTGTAGAACCTTTTTTGATGAATTGAAAATGGTAAAGATTCTTCACATGCAAAGTGCCATATATTTACATTTCCCAATTTAATTTTGAGAAGAAGCATAATGAAGTAGATAGAAATCTGGCTTCAGAATTGGGATAGTCAGGGTTTGAATTCTCTTTCATGTACAATCTGTGTGTACATTGCCAATTTGCAGAATAAATATGGCATACTACAGAGGATTACATTTGGAGTCAGAAAACCTGTGTCCAATTCCAGCTCTGCCCCTTGAAAGACATGTGGCCTAGGCCAAGTTACTTAACTCTCTAGGCCTCAGATTCTTTATCTATAAAAAGATATTTTTGGGTTTTTTTTTTTTGGGGTGGGGAGACACAATTATTAAAAAAAAATAAGCAAGGCATTTTAATTAAGAATACATGACTTTGAAATTATTATCAGTGTTTGAGATCTCTACCAAATATGCTACTGTAAGATAACAGTTTGCTTTGACTCTTTAAACTCTGCTTCTGGTTTTGAGAAATGAAGAGATTCTTTTGGCTGAAAGGAAGAGGCAGAAGAATACAGCAGAGTGAGAAATTCAGAATATACTGGGGGAGAAGTACTAATTCATTGAGTACATTTCCTAGAGAAAAAAAAATAGGCCAACACAAGCTTGAATTTTTTTTTGCTTTTTGGAAGGCAATTGGGGTTAAGTAACTTGGGGTTAAGTAACTTGCTCATCATTACACAGCTAGGTTTTTGTTTGTGTGTGTGTGTTAAGTGTCTGAGGCCGGATCCGAACTCAGGTCCTTCTGAGTCCAGGGCCGACGCTCTACTAACTGCGCCACCTAGCCACCCTACAAGCTTGAATTTCTTATACTGAGAGTGGCCCATATTGAATTTATATAAATAGAAAAAGTCCTCTACTTTGTGTACATAATAGTAATATTTCACATTATGACTTTATATCCATGGATATCTTTTCATGTTGTGCTATTGTTATGTATTAGCAACCAAAAAGAATGTATTAAGTGTCTACATGCAGATCTCAGCAGCACTTTTCTTCCAATTGCTATATCAATTTTCTAAAACAGCAACTCCATAATAGTGAACAAATGCACATATATTACTTTATCATTAGATATGAATTTGTGCTGCTTGAAAAAAAAGAAATCTGAGCTTTTGTTTTCATGAGAAAATTTCTTGAAATCGCATTGCAAATAAAGCTAATTAAACTGTTTAACCTTTTTTTTTTGTTTTTTAAATGGTAATTAAAGGCAAAAGTACCTTATGTGATCAAATACAAAACTGATAGGAATGTATGCCCCCATTCTCCATATCCACCTTAAAATACTTTTAAAAATGGATATATAGGAGATACAGGAAAATGTTCCTAAAATGTTTTCTTTTTAATATTTAATATTAAATATTTAGCATTCACATTTTTAATGTAGTTCTATATTTTCTATATATTCTATATTTTCTCCCTCCATCCTATGCCCTTCTTTTGAGAAGGCAAGAAATGTGATATCAATTACACATTTGAAGTGATACCAAAAAAAGTATTTCTGTATTTGCTGTTTTGAAAAAAATAAAAAGCAAGAAACAAGGAAAGTGAAAATGTGTATTTCAATCTTCAATGAATTCATCAAAGCTCTCTCTGGAGGTGGATAGTATTTTTCATTATGGTTCATTTGGAATTGTGCACATATAGGTGTTTGTATTTCTGTGAACTATTGGCTACAATATTTTTGTCCTGAAAATTTTCATAAAACCAAGAAAGTAACACATCATAAATGTTCTTTTTTTTTTTTTTTTTTTTTTTGCTTTTTGGAGGGCAATTGGGGTAAAGTAACTTGCCCAACGTTACACGGCTAGGTTTTTATTTGTGTGTGCGTTGTGTCTGAGGCCGGGTCCGAACTCAGGTCCTTCTGACTCCAAGGCCAACGCTCTACTCACTTCGCCACCTAGCTGCCCCATAAATGTTATTTTCAACATGTTTTATGTATGCATGTGTGTGTGTGTATTTTTTCCTTTCAAAATGATAATAATTGTAGCTGGTGTGATACAGCAAAAAAGAACTGGTTCTGAAACCAGTGGATCTGGTATTCAGATCCTGAGCTTGAAGTGTTCTCCCTGTGTGGCTGTGGCCAAGTCACTTAACTTTTGTGGACCTCAATTTCTTCCTTGGGCAGCTAGGTGGTACAATGGACAGAGCCTAGCGTCAGGAAGACTCATCTTCCTAAGTTCAAATATAGCCTCAGACACTGTGTGACCCTGGCCAAATCATGTAACTGTTAACCTCAGTTCCTCTTCTATAAAACGAGCTGGAGGAGAAAATCACAAACTACTCCAGCTTCTTTGCCAAGAAAATACCAAAATGGGGTCAGAAAGAGTCAGAAATGACTGAAGCTACTGAACAACAACAAATTTTCTCATTTTTAAAATGAAGAGTTTGACCACACAATTTCTGAGGTAGCTCCCTGCAGTGCATCTATAGTATTGTAAACTGTAGCCCCAAATAAAATATCTTCATTACAAAACAGAGGTGTGCTATGGTAGGGAAAGGAAGGACCCTTTCTTATTCAGAAGTTCAGATAATCCTTATTAGAAGGGATAATGGTTCAAGTTGAATTTCAAGGATACAGATAAATGTAGCAGTCAAAAAGGGCACTCTTGGCAGAATGAGTGGTGTGAGCAGGCTATGTGTGGAAAACTGAGTTTGGCAGAAACAGTAGATAGAAGAGGGCAACATAGTAGAAGGCCATAGGACATGGGTAGTTCAGATTCTGGAGGACTTGGAATAACAAAGAAAAGAGTTTGATTGTAGTAAATAATATGAAACAAGAAAAATATTTTGAGAAGAGTCATGTGACCATATATATGAATTAAAAAATATATTTCTGTTCTTAATGTGAAAGAAATTCAAATGGGGGGGAGCAGTAGAAAGGCTGAATAGTTCTAATGGGAGGTTATTGTAGTATAAGTATATAGTATATTCTAGGTAGGTTGCCACAGCCTACACTGGAAAGGAATAGAAAGATGAGGGAGATATTAGAGTTAAAGTAAAAATAATTTAGTTACTGGCCAGATATGGAGAAACAAATGTAAAAGATTAAAACAAACAAAAAAAAAGGACGTGTCAGACTGGATGGCTGTGTACCTGATGGAAATAATGATTAAGAGAGAAGAGAAAAGTATTTTTCAGGAAAGAGATGCTGCTTGGACAAAAATATTCTACATATTTTTCAAAAAGTATTTCATTAGGCATTGATTTTTTAGGGTTCCCCATGAAAGGAATCTACTTAGGTTAACCTCTTTTCATGAAGTTCTCTAGGACTAAGTTTTGACCTTTAGTTATGAGCTTCTAAATATTCCAAATATTACAGTGTTAATGTGTCACAGAAGTCTATATGCCTCTTTAGTAATTCCTTGAAAATTTTAAAATTGCGATTTGTGATGCTGTGAATATGTGACATATTTTAGAAATATTTATTAACATATCAATTTGGGAAATTTTTGCTACTCTAAATAATAAAAACTTGGATTACACATGTAACTAACAGACTTCGTAGACAGTTACCTGTACATCATAGATGATGGTACTTGTTTGAGAAAACAGTTAACAATTTAAGATTTCATTAACTTATTGATAACTACTACAAAATATTCTTTCACAATGTGAAATTGTGTGGTTACTTTAAAAAAATCTTTTTACTTTTACTTGGGAACATACATTTTTTTTCACAAATGAGGTTCCAAACTACCTTTCTAATACTATTTCCCACCATCATCTCTCACAGTCTGCCTGGGGCCAAAAGGTTAATTCATATCCTACACTTCACTTTCAGTGTCCCTGACTTGACCCACACTTATGCTGAGAATGTTGTCTCTTACCTGTTGAAACATCCCTCGAGTACAAATTCAAAGTTTATGCCCTCCATGAAGTCTTTCTTTAATACTCATGTCCTGAATCTCAGCTTTCTTCCTTTCCACTACTATCTTAAGCCAGGAATGATCACTTCTTACTCTGAACTTTCAGATAGCATTTAAGTACTACTCTTATGCACACACCTACTCTATTTTTCCATATATTCAGTGTCCATATGCTTTATTTTAGCTGTTTTAAGTTCTTTGAAAGCAAGGCCCATATTTTAATTATCTTGGAATCTCCCTTATTTTTCCACCCAGTGCTTTGCATATAGTAGAAGCTTAGTTAGTGAATATGATTTCAGCTTGATGTAAAAACTTAATAACCTAATTTGTAAATTAAAATGTATAAGTTATATGATTTCTTTTTTTTTTTTTTTGGAGGGCAATTGGGATTAAGTAACTTGCCCAAGGTCACACAGCTAGGTTTTTTTTTTTGTGTGTGTGTGTGTGTATGTGCATTAAGTGTCTGAGGCCAGATCCAAACTCAGGTACTTCTGACTCCAGGGCTGACGCTCTACTCACTTCGCCACCTAGCTGCCCCAAGTTATATGATTTCTAAATATAATCATCAATGTTTTATTTTCTTGTAATAATACAGTATGTAATTGATAATCTATTAAAATAATGTTCTGAATAGTCTAATTGTTCACTTCTGAGAGAAGGTAATAATGTTTTTCAAACTCAAGTCATCTGTCTTCTGGAGTATTAATGTGTCATTAAGTTACTAATATATGTTTTCATTTGACATAATAATTTTTTTTTAAACAAATGCTTTATTAACTTCTGTTTTACATCATTCATTTCCGCCAGATTTTGAGTTACAATCAATTTCCCTCCATTATTCCCCTACCCAACCTCCCAGAATAGTAGTCCCACAAGATATCGCTTCCTCCAATCTGCTCTCTCCCATACCTTCTCCCATACCCCCATCGATTTTCCATTAGAGGAAGGTGAATCTTTGTGTCCCAATGCCTGCACATCTTATCTCCCTATTACAAGCAAAAGAGTATTAATAATAGTATTTATATATATTTGAAACATTTAATGTTATGACCTCACATTTCAGATCCATTTCCTTCCTCCCTTGTCACCCATTCCTTCTTGGGAGATAAGTAATTCAGTATATGTTGTACATGTTTAGCTATGCAAAACATTATCATAGTAGATATATTGTACAAGGCTGCTTATAATTCCCTCCCACTCATCCCACCCCCCACCTGGTCCATTCCCTACATGATCCTGTCCCTCTTCTATAGTGGGTACTTCCAACCTCTCCTCACCCCAAGGATGCCCTCCCATCCATCATCCCTCCTCTCATCCCCCTTCCTCCTATCCTGCTGCAGGTTGAGATATCCCATTTAGTATGTATTACATTTTCTCCCTGAACCAAATTCAATGTGAATGTGGTTTTGGCTTTTTAGCCTTCCTTATTCTCCCCCTCCTTTGCAACCACTTCCCCTTGCTTCTTCTACATGGGATAGTTTACCCTACCATGTCTCTCCCCATCTCCTCTTGCCACTTACCTCTCTCATCTCATAATTTCATCCCTTGAGTATTCTCCCTTCCCAACAAATTCAACCTATGCCCTCTATCCATATAACTGTAACCATATACACACACATTCACATATGTATCCATATGACCACACCCCCTTCTTCCATTATTTTCATAGTGAGAAAGATATCATCAGTCACTGTTATTGCTTTTTCATATAGGAATGTAAGTAGTTCAACTTTGATAAGTTCCTTTTGATTTCTTTTCCCTGGTTACCTTCTCAGGCATCTCTTGCTTCTTGCGTCTGGATGTCAAAATTTCTATTCAACTCTGGTTTTTTCCTCAAGAATGCTTGAAAGTCCTCTATTGCACTGAATGACCATATTTTCCCCTGAAACAAAATACTCAGTTTTGCTGGGTAGGTGACCCTTGGGTTCATTCCCAGTTCTTTTGCCCTCTGGAATATCATATTCCATGCCCTTCTATCCCTCAGTGTAGAAGCTGCCAGGTCCTGGGCTATTCTGATTGTGTTTCCACAATATTGAAATTGTTTCTTCCTGGCTGCTTGTAGTATTTTCTCCTTGATCTGGGGATTCTGGAAACTGGCTATAATATTCCTGGGAGTTTTCTTTTTGGGATCTTTTTCAGGAGGTGATCTGTGGATTCTTTCAACCTCTATTTTGCCCTCTGGATCTAAAACATCAGGGCAGTTTTCCTTGAGAATTTCTTGAAGGTTGATTTCTAGGTTCTTTCCTTGATCATGGCTTTCAGGTAGTCCAATAATTTTTAAATTGTCTCTCCTGGATCTATTCTCCAGGTCAGTGATTTTTCCCATGAGATATTTCACATTGCCTTCTAATCTTTCATTTGTTTGGATCTGCTTAACAGCATCTTGATTTCTCATAAAGTCACTAGCTTCCATTTGCTCCAGTCTAACTCTGAAGGAATGAATCTCCTCAGTGAACTTTTGAGATTCTTTTTCCATCTGGCAAATTCGACTTTTTAAGGCATTCTTCTCCTCATTGCCCTTTTGGGCCTCCTTAGCCATTTGAGTTAGTCTATTTTTTAAGGTGTTATTTTCCTCAGTCAGGCTGTTGACCCTCATTTCATACTTTTCCTGCATCCTTCTCATTTCTCTTTCTAATTTTTCCTCCACTTCTCTTATTTGATTTTTAAAGTCCTTCTTAAGGTCCTCTATGGCCTGCAACCCGCTCATGTTTTCCCCTGGGGCTTTTGGAGCAGGACTTCTGACCTCACAGTCCTTTTCCCGCTCTATGCCCCCAAAATAGGAGTCTAGGGTTGCATTTTTCTGTTTCCTTTGCCTTGGCATGTTGCCACTTAATTGCTTGACTTTTGGGCTTGTTGCCACACTATGGCTTTAAGGCCAGATAGAGGAATTTTCGTCCCGAACGTGTGGGGGGCAACTTCCGTTTCTGGCAAGCTGTAAACCCACCCACAACTTCCACCCTAGATCACAATCCAGATCCAGGGAGGTTAAAGCAAGAGCGATTACCCCCCAAGACTGATCGCTGGATCTCCCCACGATTTGTAGGCTGGGAGCCGGAAATGCCTCTGAAAACTACAAAATGGCGTGTCTCCTCAGCGGCTTCTAGCCCCCAGGGGAGGGAGCTGACGCATTCCCCAAATACAGGTCCCAAAGTCCATAGGACACTAACCTCTTACTTTGTCCTAGGCATGTCTATATTGATAATTCTGGAGTCGCCAGGGTTCCTGGTGTTCTGGGGTTCCTCCAGCTGGCTGCCGGCCCTGTCGCCCTGGGGCTAAAACCTTGGCTCACGCGGATCTGGGCTCGGCTCCTCTGCTCTGCGCTCTGCGCGCTGCCAGGTCCCAGACCACTGCGCTGGTCCTTCCTGCAGGGCTGCTGGGCTGTCCTCAGCGGGAGGTTAGCTTCTCTGTGTCGTTCTGTGGGTGCTGGGGCTCCAGAAGTTGTTCAGAGTCCCCTTTTACATAGTTTGAGGGGAATCTGGGGGCAGAGAGGCTTGGAAGACCTGTTTCTACCAATAATTTTTATTTAATATTCATTATTAGTAACAAAAAATGAACAATTTTGGGTTACAAATAGAAGATGAGTTGATTATCTTTTTATTTTTAACTTTTAGTTGATAAAGTTCCATAATTATACTTTATCCAAGTACAATTAAAAGTGTCCCTTGAGAGGATTATATAAGTTCAACGGGCAGGGAATGAATTGTTGTAGTTATAACAATGACATTCAGAGTATAAAGAGAATGGAACAAATACAGCACAGAGGAACAAGAAACACCTTTTACATTTAAGGGAAAAGCTGCTTAGTGTTATCCTATTTTAATTTCCATACCTTCTCATAGTAAGGAATAAGATTAACTTGAAAATTTTCTTTCTTTAATATTATACATGATACCTAAAATTACATATATGTGTATTCATAGAAATGTTTATGTTTATATAATGTAGGTGTGTATGCATGTATACATATACTTATATGTGTAACTATATATATTATATATACATATTTATACACACATACATATATACACATATGTATATACAATTGGATATGCATTGTTAATTTGTATGCATTGTTGCAGAAAAACAATTGTCTTTTTTGTAGAAAAATTAAGTATGTCAATAGAGGATTTGATTAAGAAAAATAGTTGTACTACTGTTAGAAATTTTTTCAACCTGAGAGATAAGAATTATGTGCAAAGTTTCATTGGGGTGAGGTAAAAATATAGCATAGAAAATTTTAGAATCTCTTGTATTATACAGTCCAGGTCAGGATTATCTTTAAAGTATTATTAAGCCAAGGTTAACTATCATTATTGCTCGTTATTAAAAAATGTGGCCATGTAAGCTGCAAAGCGGGCTGTAGCTTAGAGCTAAATCTACATCACCAGTAAAATAAATTCCTTTTTCATTGAAGTGAGACCTATGGATAGTCTAATGAAATTTTTTATTAATGGCTATATTATTAGAATTTTGTGACTAAAGATATATTGGAAATCACATGAAACATCAATATTCATTACAAATGATAAAACATTTTATACCAAACATACATGCATATGCTTAACTAAATTATTAGAGATTTATAATACACATACTCAATATTACATAATCATAGAAAATAAAGATTTAAATATATTGTCTTGGCAACAGTAACAATTTTATTTTTACTAATGGTTATTCTGAAGAACCATTTATATTTACAGATTTCTCAGGTTTTTGCATTTATCAGGACAATTATTACTGTGGACATTAAGAAAATAATGAAGGGGACAGACAATAACTTTTAATTTTCAGTCATTTAAGATTTATTAGATGAAGTACTATAAAACCACTTCAGAATCAAATGAATAACATGTGCTCATTCACTTATATCACCATATATTGTTACTCCTCCCTGCTATTAGCTTTTCCCTTAGACTCACCTTAGGCAAAGTCTGGTCTATGGTAAGAAATTTGAGAAAAGGTGAGTAACAAGCAGAAGTTACTGGCCAGATTAGAAATATTGAAGCCCTTCTTTGTCTTAAGGTTTGTAGCCATTTGTTTTTTTGACTAAACAAAAGAATAAATGACATAAAGTAAGTATAATTTCTTAGCAGAGTAATGTGAGCAAGATATTTTTATGTTCTGTTCTTTTATGGTAGTGCCACTAGAAAAAATCTTGGTTTGAGAGCTGCTTCAAGGAGGAGAAAACATGAAATTCAAGTTGAAAATAGAACCATGTTACATAATTCATAGTTAATGCTGTCCAACAATTTAAGAAGTCAATCCAAACTGGCAACATTCATACAGACCACATGCTATTCCACTGTTTCCTATTGGGTGGGTTATTTATTTTTTACATTTTTTCCTAGTGAAATATCATGGTGTTATTATTTTTCCCATGAAACTATGGACCACACATGGGATGTGTATATCTCAATCATTTTGCCTTCTTTTATGAAAGAAATCAAATGTAATTGTATAAATTTTCATTTTCATTTCCTTTTAGGTATATATTTCAGAATATCTTTACATACTTCCAGATAGTTCTTTTTAATGATTAATGAAGGTTATTTAGGTAAGGGACTCTCAGAATTCCAGAAGTTCTGCTCTTATCATGTATTAAGAACACCATTGCTTTGGTCATCTAGTTCATTTTTAGATTTGGGAATTTCATAAAATGTAAGTTTTAAAAATGTATAATTTTTTTAATAATTTTTATAGAATAAGTAAATTTAAAAGTAGAAAGAGGCCAAGATGGCAAGTAGAAACAGCACATCCACGCCACTCTTCCCCCAGATTACCTCCAAACTATGGAAAAGGGAACTCTGAACAACTTCTGGAGCCCCAGCACCCACAGAACGACACAGAGAAGCTCACTTCCTGATGAGGACAGCCCAGCAGCCCTGCAGGAAGGACCAGCACAGCGCTGTGTTCGAAGTGCTCGGGGGAGCTGTGGAGAGGTCTGCCTTAGTCTTGGTTTTAGCCCCAGGGCGGCAGGGTCAGCAGCCAGCTGGAGGGACCCTAGAATACCAGCAGCTGTAGCAATTCCAGAATTATCAACATAGACATGCCTAGGACAAAGTGAGAGGTTAGTGCCCTATGGACTTTGGGACCAGTATTTGGGGAATGCTTGGCTTCCTCCCCTGGGGGCTAGAAGCCACTGAGGAGACACACCATTTTGTAGTTTTCAGAGGCAGCTCCAGCTCCTGGCCTGCAAACTGTAGGGAGATCTAGCAATCAGTCTTTGGGGGGTAATCTCTCTTGCTTTAACCTCCCTGGATCGGGATTATGATCTGGGGTGGAGGTTGTGGGTGGGTTTCCAGCTTGCCAGAAACGGAAGTTGCACCCCTCCCCCAACATGTTCAGGACGAAAGTTCCTGTCTGGCACCAGAGCCTGTGGCAACTAGCCCAAAAGTCAAGTAATTAAATGGCAACATGCCAAGGCAAAGGAAACAAATTAAACAGAAAAATGCAACCTTAGACTCCTACTTTGGGAGCAAAGAGGGTCGAAGCATGGAGTGGGAGGAGGACTGTGAGGTCAGAAGTCCTGCTCCAAAAGCCCCAGGGGAAAATATGAGTGGGTTGCAGGACATAGAGGACCTAAGAAGGACTTGAAAAATCAAATAGGAGAAGTGGAGGAAAAATTGGGAAGAGAAATGAGAAGGATGCAGGAAAAGTATGAAATGAGGGTCAGCAGCCTGACTGAGGAAAATAACACCTTAAAAAATAGACTAACTCAAATGGCAAAGGAGGACCAAAAGGGCAATGAGGAGAAGGATGCCTTAAAAAGTCGAATTTGCCAGATGGAGAAAGAATCCCAAAAGTTCACTGAGGAGATTCATTCCTTCAGAGTTAGACTGGAGCAAATGGAAGTTAATGACTTTATGAAAAATCAAGATGCTGTTGCAGATCCAAACAAATGAAAGAGTAGAAGGCAATGTGAAATATCTCATGGCAAAAGCCACTGACATGGAAAATAGATCCAGGAGAGACAATTTAAAAGTTATTGGCCTACCTGAAAGCCATGATCAAAGAAAGAACCTGGAAATCACCCTTCAAGAAATTCTACAGGAAAACTGCCCTGATGTTTTAGATCCAGAGGGCAAAATAGAAGTTGAAAGAATCCACAGATCACCTCCTGAAAAAGATCCCAAAAAGAAAACTCCCAGGAATATTATAGCCAGGTTCAAGAATCCCCAGATCAAGGAGAAAATATTACAAGCAGCCAGGAAGAAACAATTTCAGTACTGTAGAAACACAATCAGAATAGCGTAGGACCTGGCAGCTTCTACACTGAGGGATGGACGGGCATGGAATATGATATTCCAGAGGGCAAAAGAGCTGGCACTGAACCCAAAGGCCACCTACCCAGCAAAACTGAGTATTTTGTTTCAGGGGAAAATATGGTCATTCAGTGGAATAGAGGACTTTCAAGCATTTTTGAGGAAAAAACCAGAGCTGAATAGAAAATTTGACATCCAGACGCAAGAAGCAAGAGATGCCTGAGAAAAGAAATCAAAAGGAACTTATCAAAGTTGAACTATTTACATTCCTATATGGAAAAACAATAAGTGTGAGTGATGAAACCTTTCTCAGTATGAAAATAATGGAAGACAGGTGTATGGTCATATGAATACTTATGTGAATGTGTGTGTATATGCTTACAGTTACATATGATAGAGGGCATAGGTTGAATTTTTTGGGAAGAGAGGTTACTCAAGGGATGAAATTATGAGGTGAGAGAGGAAAGTGGCAAGAGGAAATGGGGAGAGACAGGGTAGGGTAAACTATCTCATGTAGAAGAAGCAAGGGGAAGTGGTTGCAAGGGAGAGGGAGAATAGGAAGGCAAAAAAGGCAAAACCACATTCTCATTGAATTTGGTTCAGGGAAAGAATGACATACATACTAAATGGGATATCTCAACCTGCAGCAGAATAGGGGGAAGGGGGATGAGAGGAGGGATGATGGATGGGAGGGCATCCTTGGGTGGAGGGGAGGTTGGAAGTACCCACTATAGAAGAGGGACAGGATCAAGTAGGGAATGCAGCAGGTGTGGGGTGGGATGAGTGGGCCGGAATTATAAGCAGCCTTGTACAATATATCTACTATGATAATGTTTTGCATAGCTAGACATGTACAACACATACTGAATTACTTATCTCCCCAGAGGGAATGGGTGACAAGGGAGGAAGGAAATTCTGAAATTCGAGATCTTAAGATTAAATGTTTCAAATATATATATATATATATATATATATATATATACACACACACATATATATATGTATATATATATATATATATATATACACTATTATTAATACCTTTTGCTTGTAATTGGGAGGTAAGAATTGCAGGCATTGGGACGCAAAGATTCACTTTCCTCTCATGGAAAAGTCGAAGGGGGTATGGGAGAAGATTTGGGAAAGAGCAGATTGGAGGAAGTGATATCTTGCGGGACTGCTATTCTGGGAGAGTGGGTAGGGGAAAAACAGGCAGCGGGGGGAAATAATTGTAACTCAAAATCTGGCGGAAATGAATGATGTAAAACAGAAGTTAATAAAGCATTTGTTTAAAAATGTAGAAAGAGCTTTCTTTTGCTTTTCAAAAATAATTTTACTGCAAGAAAACCTGGAAATATCTGCATTTCATTTCTTTCACTTCCAAATTCATATCCTTATCTTATTTCTAAATTATTCCAAAAGTCTTGAGGCTTATGTATCTAACTTTAAGATCTTCCCTTGTTAAAATACCTTTATTAAAAAATCAACAAATAACCCTCATTTGGTTCTAAGTTTCTTGACGCTATGATGTCCAAATGCTCTTGTGTACCATGTATATTTCACTATTATCTATCAGTCTTTCATTCATTCATTCAGTCTTCTCTAAACTCCTCAGTATGAACCCTCTACTCCAAATAGGTTTGTCTCTGGAATAGCTTTTGTTCATCTCCTCTTCTTGCCACTTGTTTCTACTATATTCCTCAATTGCTTTGGTGTCCCTTGTTCGTTCTTTTATGTAAATCATATATAATCTTCATGTCCCAGATCAAATCCAACCTATTTCAGAAAGACTTTTTCTGAGCATCACAATGTACTTCCAATTGTTATAGCAGTTATTGTCTCTGCTATTCATTTCATACTTTTTTTAATGCATCATTGGTTTTCCTTTGCAAATTAGGTGATTCTGGGTTCTCCAACAATTATTCTTTGGTCATACTTTCAAAGCACAAGTTCCAGTAGGTCTGACCAAGTTGTAATGACTTAGAATATGGATTTGTTGATAGACTCGTCACTTTCTCTGAAACAGGTTACTTTTGAGCATTTATCGCTAATGTAGATGTATCGAGGCATAGTTTTAGTAAAACACTTTTCTTTACATATAGAAGGGCTATAATCTGGGTCAAGAATTATATTAACCATACTTTTTCTTGAACCCAAATAGTAATTGTCCTTGAATACAGGGAAAGACCATTTCTCATATTTTCATCACACTCCATTTCAGAGAATCATAGCATGTGAGAAGTGACAGCAACCTCAGAGGTTATCTAGTTCAAATTCTGTGATATATGAATATATCCAATAACATATGCAGTGATTGATTTCTTAGCTTTTACTTGAACACTTTTCCTTTTAATAAAGGAACAATTCTACTAATATTCAAACTATCACATTCAAATATCCCTTACAAACTTGGATACAAAGCAAAAGGTATACAGATGAACAAATGGGAAATCATATGTATACATATATATATATGTGTGTGTGTGTGTGTGTGTGTGTGTGTACATACATACACACACATATATATATATATATATATATATATACAGAGAGAGAGAGAGAGAGAGAGAGAGAGTACTACCAAAATAATTTTCCAACATATAACCAAAATAATGGAAGGAAAGATAAATAGGAAAATATTAGAATGGAAATATTTAATTTTAATATATTTTTTAAGTAGGATGAGAGGACTGCCAGTGAAAGGAAAAGGCCATGCTATCACATCTCATTACTGCTATATTTTGGAGCAAAGTGTAATGAAATGTGTCTGTAAACCTGCCTCACTCAGAGTAAACAAGCTGTTAAGTGTATAGGACTGTCTTGCAAAAATAAAGTAAAATCCTGATCTACTGCTGACTGCAATCAGAGAGTTAAAATAATCATTGTGAAACTCCCTTTACTTTAGCATAATTTCATTTTGGGATGATCTTTTCTTCTCCCAAGATGGTATTTATATCTAAACTATGTTTTTTCAAGAAATATTCAATTCCTTTTCAGTTTTATATAATGTATATTTTATTCCAGATCAATCATAGTTTAACTGGATAAATTAAAAGTGACTGCTGATTAACTTCAAAGCATTGAAGCAGAGAGAAAAATAGTGACACTTTAACATTTTTTTAACCATTCAGGACATTCTTGCTTCTCAGTTGTCCTTGATTGGCAATTAATAATTTCTTGAATTTTAAATCTGATTTACAGTTTGTAACAACTAGACAAAAAAGAGACTTGTTAAATTTATATATTTTAACAAGTCTTTCAAACTGCTTATATACTGTTCATAGCAAAACCTTATTAATTTTTTTATTTTCACTTTTCTTAACTGTGATTTTATTATCTTGTTAAATATCCCTTTCCTGTGCCATTGTGGAGTTTATAGACACTAGCCTATTTGAACCTATTTACATATTGAAGACTGTTACAATAGGGCAGTTAGGTGGAGCTTACAATTGTAATTGGAGTTAAGGGCCTTAAAGTCAGGAACAAGTGTTCATATGCACCCTGATATTCTTTCTAGCTGTGTGATCTTTAGAAAGTCATAACCTCTGCCTCAGTCTCTTAAACTGTAAAATGGAAATAGTAAACTACTTAATAGGCTTTTTAGGGCAGCTAGATCATACAGAGGATAGAGTGCCAGGCAAGGAGTCAGGAAGACTCATGATTCTGAGTTCAAATCCGGCCTTACACATTTGATATCTGTGTGACTCTGGGAAATAAATTAACCCTGTTTGCCTCCATTCCGCATGTGTAAAATGAGTTGGAGAAGGAAATGGCAAACTAGTATCTCCGTCAAAAAAGTTCCATATGGATTCATGAAAAATGAGATATAACTGAAATGACTGAACAACACCATTGTTAATTCATTCAGACATTTATTATGTGCCTATTGTGACAGGCACTGTTTTAGATACTAGAGATATGAAAACAAAAATGAAATACCCCTACCCTTAAGAAGTTTATATTCATTTGAAGAAATGGCATACATATAGGTAATTAAAATATGTATGTATCCATCTATCTGTCTGTCTATCTGTTTATCCATCTATATATCTGTAAGAAAGGCAAATAATAACTGAAGAGAAAATTTTCCTCTTGTACTAAAGGAGATAGAACTTGAACTGAAGAAGTCAATTAGGACTTTTATGAGGAAGAGTTGAAGGAGTGCATTATAGGCATGGGGAACAGACTACAAGTACTAAGAAAAGGAGATGGAATCTGGTATTCAGACATTGACTACCTTGTTGACCAAGTTGACTGGAATCTAGATTTCCTAGAGAGGTATATACAATAAGGCTAGAAAGGCAATTTGGAACCAGATTGTGAAAAGCTTCAGCTACCAAATAAAAGAGTTTATACTTTATCCTAAAGCCAAGAGCAAGCCACTGGCTCTTCTTTAGCAACACAATGATATGGCTTTTTGGAGGTTGAATTGGAGAGGGGAAAGACTGGAGGCAAGGCGAACAATTAAAAAATTATTGAAATATCATGACTGAATCCCGCTAACCATGATTGGTAGTTAGGAAAAAAAAGTTTGGGATTCATTGTATAAGTTAGTTCTTTTGTACTGAAATATTTGGTTGATAACTTTTCTGGTCACATATTAGACTCATACTGCTTTCTAATTCATCATAATTTTTCTCTTTGTTATGTCCTTTCTGTGTAACATCCTTCTTTCCTTGCCTTTATCATGATTCTGACAGCTTTAGCAGTTGATTCCAACATATGTTGCTACTGTTATGGTCTGTGGCTTGGCACTAGACTCTTGAGATTCTTGGAAAATGCTTTTAATTTTAATGAGTCTGTTTGGAACCCTGAGGGAGAAGGCTGGGACTTCTTTTTGTCTTCAGAAACTGAAGGAGATTGGCCCTAGGACAGTCTGAGCTGGAAGCAACAGCAGGAGTTTGTCCCCTAAACTGACAAGAGAAAGATACTCTCAGCCTTTTTTATGCAAAAATGTTGATTATCCAGCCTACTTAGGTTGTTTGCCTTTGACCAGAATGAAAAAGACTAAGGAATCCACTGTACTCTTGGAATTAAATATTAAAGTTAAAGAGCAGTGAGTATATCCAACTTGTGAAGTAATAATCCTGGGCATCTTTATTTGAATTTCAGAAAGATATCTATTGAATGGCAGTATCCTGAAATACCTTCCTCCACTCCCCTCCCCCCTCAACACAAAACTAGCAAACTCCAAAAAGAAATAGAGTAGGAGAAATCAACGACTTTGACATTCTTAGAAGTAAAATAGCATATAGATTTTTTTTCAGTCAGTATCACTGTTGTGATACACGAGCTATATAATATAACAGACTATATTAAAGTTAAAGTGGAGGCATGAAATGCAGGTAGGAGGAATAAAAAGAAATGTGTGAAATTAAAGTAAAAGGAGTGAAAGTGATGACAATATAATCAGATGTTTTAGGATGGCTGTGAAAGTTTGTTCTGCTAATATACACAAGAGGAAATTTGAAAGTCAGAATCCTTAGACATTGAACAAATACTACATACAAAGCCTGAGAAGGATTATTGCTAAGGAAACCTCATGTGAAAAATACTATATTTACTCTAATCTTAATGGCTATTTTTGCTAGTTCAGAAATAAAAAAAAGGTGACTATTATTTGAAGGCTACTATTTAAAGATCATAAATTTGAAAGAACTGTAATGAGGTTTAGCTAATTTTGCATAGATGTTAACTAGTGACACACTTATTTTGACCTCATTTTAAGTACTCCCTCCCATGACCTACTCAACAAAATACTTAAGAGATGAATTTTGAGCAGAGTAACTATGGCAAGTGTAATGGAGGCAGTTTATTGTTAGGGCATATGGGAGGACTGATTGTGAACTCAGGACATCTGGATTTAAACCAAAGCTTACTTACTTGTTCCCTATCTGACCTTGGGTAAGTCATTACTTTTCAGTCTCTTCATCTGTATGTGAGGGATTGTCATAAATGACCACAAAGTCACCACAAGGCTCTAAAGTTCCATGTGCCTTCCTTCTCTTTGCAACAGGATGAAGGTTCACCAGAAGCCTGTGGGGAAGCAAATACTTGAGCCTTCAATGCTTCTCTTTTCCTGCAAGGGTAAGTGCTAGAGGTCAAGGATAAAGACTTAAATGGAAATTTGTATAAGTAAGGAAGAATGATAATAAATTTAAAACTGGAAAGGACCTTGAAGTTCATCTATTACAATCCCATAATTTTATATAACAGTATACAAAAGTCTGAAGTTAAATGTATTGCCCAGTGTCATGCAAGCACCAGTGACAGGAGCAGAATTGGAACCTGCTGTCTTTGATTCCAAATTTAGTGCCCTTTCCACTGTACCTCCATTAACAGGGAGGTCACACAGTCTATTCCATTTTGGGGGCGAGATTTGTACCATAAAGAGCTATAGATAGAGATAGAGATAAATAGATCTATAGATATGGACCTATAGATAAAATAAATACATGTGTACAATATACAAAAATATTATATCTGAAAATAATTCTAAATAAAAAATATAAGCAAATTATATTTTAAGCATTTCACTAATTTATACAGAGGTGAGAAATGAAAGATGTATATAAAGAACTAATATATGAGAGTAGGTATTTTCATTTATTTTTATTCCTAGAGCGTAGCATAATGTCTGGTACATAGTAGACAATTAATAGTTGTTGATTGATTGTGAGAAAAATTTAAAAATAAAACTAAGGGAAATAGGGGTTCTCCTTCATTCTTATCTCTGTCTTCATTAAGAAGAACAAGGATGGGATAATCCTCCAAAAAACAGTTTAGTTCAAGCTAAGAAATGACATGTAAGCTCTTAATAATAACATGAAAAAATAAGACATCAAAATTAAATAGGTTAATGTATTTAAAGCTCTTTGCAAACCTTAAAGTGCTTACATAGCTAAGTCTAAGCTACTGTTTTTCCTAGTTTTCAATAGTATAGATGGATCTGAGTTGATCATCCATCCTTACTTGCCTACCTAGTCCCTCTGTGACCAAAAGAGTATATTTTTGAAAGTACAAGAAGGTTTAGAAGTAATAAGATTATGCAGGCTACCCTAGGTACCTTTTTTGAGGCCATTATGACTTTTGTTAGAGACAAGTGTGTAAATATTTATTTTTTTCTTTTAAAATAGTATTAATTGAAATGATCTCATTAAAGTTCTTACCCTCCCTTATCTATCTCTCTTATGTGGTAATAATTTCCCTCTTTTTAATAGCATTATGCTTTTCTATAAGTTTTAAAACACACATATGTATATATGCTTATGTGTATATATACATATTTATAAAGTTTTCTTATTATTTATATATGTATAGTCTCCCACTCTCTGAAACTCCTGTATATTCCTATACACAGAAATACACATACATATATACATATATACACAGCTATATTCCTCAGTTTTACATATATACGTACATACCTGAGTGTGTATATATAATAATAGTTAAATATTTTGTGTATATATATGTATATGTGTGTGTGTGTGTGTGTGTGTTAGAAATTCATTCGTTGTTGTCCTACCTACTTCAAGAGGTCCAAAATGATATCATGATATTTGGGTCAATATACAGTGTTTCTGACTGTGGCTGATAAGACCAATATGACATCAGAAGGCCCTACCACAGGTCAGGCACAAATAATCCATATAAACCTTTGGAAAGGAGATGTTTCCAAAGTTGTTCATTTCATGTTTCTTTTGAGTTACTGCAACTCTGTTCATCCAGCATAGCATCTTTGGTACAGGTGGATGGTCTTGCACCAGTGTCTCTATGTCTAACAATCGATACCAAAGTTCTTCATAGAGACCAAGAGAATGTCCTTGTATTGCTTCTTTTGACCTCCATGTGAGGTCCTGCCTTATGTGAATTCTCTATAACATAGTTTTAGACAAACTCACATTTGAAATTCAACCAATATTGCCAGACCATTGGACCATTGGAGTTGCAATCTGCACTAGAGTATGAATGATTGGCAGTTCAGCTAAAAAAAAAAAAAGATCTCAGTATACAGCCTTTTATCTGGCCAGATCATCTTCCAAGTCTTCCTTCAATTGGAAGCGATTCAATTTTCTGAAAAGGCATTAGTGACTCTCCAGGTTTCACAAGCATTCAACAATTCAATCAGCACAAAGCTCTGCAATACTTTCAGTTTGTTAGTCATCCTAATACCTCTTCTCTACCACTCTTCTCTTTGGAGCCTCCCAAATGCTGAGCTGACCCTGGCAATGGGCACATCAACCTGATCATCTATGTGGAAAATATACCGGAAAAATACATACACACACACACACACACACACACACAGACATATGCCATTGTAAGTCAGCTTATCCCCACCATTTAAAATGTCTGTTTGCTGTATTCAATGTTTCCACATATGGAGGGTGCAACACTAATAGGGAAAGAAACTCTGTTTTCTTGGTGTTATCAGGCCAAAGTGAGTACATATTAAAGAAATGATCCATACTCCATTGTATCTCAGCTGCAGAATCTGCATTGAGTATACAACAGTCTCTGAAGAAAAAGTTTCATACCAACTGTCCCTCCACGTTAGTCTTGGCTTGTAACCTTTTCAAGATAAATAATTTATTGTCAGTGAGGTAGCTGACCTTGATGTTATCATCCTCACTGAAAGCATATTGACAATATTGCTGAAAACACTATGTTAAAAAGTATGGGAACAAGTTCGAAGACATACTTCATTTCATTGCTGACTAGGAAAGCATGAGAGCATCATTCATTTTCCAGAACTCATGTGACTGCCATTATGTAACTGGTATATAATACTGATGAACTTCCACAAGCAACCAAATTTCACCATAGTCTTCATCAAATCTTCACATTGACAGTTTCAAAGACTTGGTTAGATTGACAGATGTTGTATAAGTACCTTTGTTCTCCTCTTGGCATTTCTTTCAGATTTGTTGGCATTAAACACCATGTCAGGCTTTCCTTAGTCCGTCTTCAAGTCACACTGACTCTTGGGTTGATGACCATCTTCCAGGTGAAAGATTAGCTGATTAAGGAAGATGCTGGCAAAAGTCTTGCTGGCAATGATTAAGGGAGAGAGACCCACTGTATCATTGTTAGAGGACAATTTTTTCCTATCATATTTTAAAAATACTATATTTTTTTAAATTAAGGATATATAGAAAACAATAAACTGTATGGAATGCTGACTAAAATGAGTATAAAATTCTGTAAAACAAACAATAAATAACATACTAAATGATTTGACTAAAAAAGAACAATGAGGAGAAACTGCAACTAAATTTGAAATATCAGTTTATTTTGTTGGAATTAATATTGTTGAAAATCTAAATGTTAGCCCCCAAAATTATTAAATGTTTGTTTTTTTCCCTTAATTCTATTCCCTCTAGATATGACTTTATTTCCAGGCCTTGTATCAAAAAGGAAATTTTCCTCAAAAGATAACTAGCCTCAAATTGGGTGATTTCCCCCCCGCCCTAAGTTTTAGCAAGAGATTTAATAAACGATCAAGAAGACTGTGTGATGCCTGTGGTCCAGTACTATTGTATCCCACTTCTCAGATATGCATCTCTCACACCCAAACTCCAAATATTCATTCTCTTTTATTTCTGGACTTTAATTTTCATCCTAGCAAATTATATTCCTAAGGGATTCAGCCCTTTCTAATTCCAAATGATGCTACCTTCCCTTCTGCAATTTACTCTTTTCCTTTTTCTGTTTTACTTCTTTCTTTTGTGTATCAGACACTTCTTATTGGAACCTTGATCAGATTTTTAAAAAAGTAACATATTTCAAAAAATATAGAGGACGTACAACTGGAAGGAATCTTAGTGATCCAATCCAAATCAATGATCTTAAGCTCCTTTTAAAACGGCAATGGCAACAATAGTAACCTCAGCTAAGTACTGAGGCTACAAATAAAAATGTCAAAACAATAATCCTTGACCACAAGGAATTTATATTATACTCTGCAAAAGAGTATCTGAACCAGAAGTTCTTAACCTGGAGGCTGTGATAATGCTATGATAATTGTATTTCAAATAATTTGTTATTTTTATTCCTGTATATTTTATTATATGTATTTTAAAATATTAGTCTGAGAAAGGGTCCCTGGATTTTACCAGGTTTTTAATAGTTGTCATGATACACAAAAGGTTAACAATCACTAATGTAAGTCAGCTTTCTCATTTTCTTTTTTCAGAAGGGGGAAGGTAAGGCAATTGTGGTTAAGTGACTTGCCCAAGGTCACACAGCTAGTAAATGTTAAGTGTCTGAGTCCAAAATTGAACTCAGGTCCTCTTAACCCCATGGTTGGTGCTCTATTCACTGCACCATCTAGCTGCCCCAGCCTTCTTAATTTATTTTATTTTTTTTGCTTTTTGGGGGGCATTTGGGCTTAAGTGACTTGCCCAAGGTCACACGGCTTGTTTAGTGTTAAGTGTCTGATGTTGTATTTGAACTCAGGTTCTCCTTACTCCAGGGCTGGTTCTCTATTTACTGTGCCACCAAGACACCCCTTGCCTGCTTATTTTTCAAAGAGAAAGTTGAAACTCAGGTCATACAAATAATATAAGCAGAGCTGATATTCAAACCCAGGCCTACTGACTCCAAATTCACCATCACCAAATAAAAGTGCAATACCTTATTAAGGAACTCATAATTAAAAAATGTGAACTCATCAGTGTTTGAAAAAATGCCAAGGCTATTCTAAAGTCATCTCTAGAAACCACATCATAAAGCAGATTGTTACAAAATGAGTTGTATCTTTCTATATTAGCCATGTTATAATTGGAGTTTTGGTTTCCAGTCAAAGACTCAGTAACAAATAAATCATGAATATAAACAATAATGTGTCTTAATAGCAAAGATACTGGAACTATAAAGCTTCTTGAATAATTTAAAATAATGAAGTTTCTTTTAAGTACTATAAAATGGACACATATACTATACACATTTATCACATGGGGGGCACTGTACCATACTTTAAAAATCTATACTTCATTAGTGTGGGTCCTCCCAATACTAATGCAGATTACAACCCTTCTGTGATTTAGTAGATTACCTTTAAAGGTTACTGTGATCGAAATATTCATCAACCTGAAGCCAATCTGGCTATATAGCTCCCTAGACATTCAATTTATCACCAGACCCATTCTCAAAGCCTTCACTTTTTTTCTGTATTAAGTAGACCAAAGCAATGCTACTGGATATCAGTAAATACACCTTTTTTGCAGCACTTGCCATTGGAGGTAAAATCTTCCTTCTTTATGAATACCTTTTTGGTGTCTGTTTTTTTTTTGTAGTATTCATCATTCTCTTCTTAATTCTCTGACCACCCCTACCCTGAATTTTCCTCTTTTACATTACCTTCCCCCAAGTTTTGACATATATCCAACTTCTGTATAATGTCTCTCTTGGTCATCTGATCTATTCCCCTGACTTCACTTCTTACCCCTCTGCAAACAAAGTCTTAATCTATTTGTTTGTCTGTAACATATTTCTGTATTTCTAGTCTAGTCCTTCTGACTACTGCACTGAAAAGTCAGCATTGTCAAAACTGAACTCATTATCTTTTCCTTAAAGTCTGCCTCTTCTCACTAACTTCCCAATATTCATGATTCTTTGGCCTGGACCATGATTTCCTGAGGTACCCAGGTGTACTCATTTTTTCCCAATTTCACTCCTGTTTATCCAGACTTTTCTGTCTCCTCACTGGCAATCTTCTCCAATCTTACCTTGACTCCCACATAATTATTCTACTCACCTTACCTTTTTCCAGGTTGTTTTTGTTGTTTTTGTTGCTGTTGTTGTTGTTGTTGTTTGGTGTGTGTGTATGTGTGTTGCCAATAATATGATTAGACATCCAAGAAAGCTAGTGTATTATAAGGCTATACTAAGAACATATAGCTTTTAAGAACAGGTAGGAACAATGGGCCCTCTAGATCACACCAGGAGTACCATGTTCAACTCCAGGTGTGACATTTTTGGAAGGACCCTGATAACCTCAAAAGTGATCAGAGAAAGAGAACCAAGATTTTGAAGGTCTTCCAAGTCATGTCGTATTAGTAAAGTCAAGTGAAAGAATTGGAAAATTGAATCTAAAGAAGAAAAGACTTGTGGAGGAATATAATAGCTTCTTCAAGCATCTGACATGCCTTTAATGGGAAGAAAGCTTATATTTGCTCTGTTTGTCCTTAGAGGGCAGAGTTGTAAGCAATATACCTTTTTATAAGCAATATAAGGTAAAAGTTTCAAGGAAACACATTTTGATTTCATGGAAATAAAACCTTCCTAAGGAGCCAACAGAGTGATTTCAAAAGTAGAATGAGATGCATTGAAATTTGTTAAGCAAATATTAATGACCACTTGTTAATTTTCTTGATTCTTTTCCATTTGTGAACTGGGCTAGATTGCTTATGAAGTTCTTTCAGATTCTAGAACTCTATGTTTCTGAGATATGACTTTTCCATTTTTCAGTAAAAGCAAAAAATAAATGAATTGGCAAGCTTACCAGAAGAAGGAACCGAGTCTTAGATTCAAATGAATGGGACAGAAAAATAGGAAGTGATGAAAGGTGTGGAATTCATTTAATTACATATCCTAAAATCATAACTTTCAAGCTTCACCTACCTTGTGATGAGCCTCTCCAAACCTAGCTAGGCTTATACAAAGACAAGAGATATACAATCTATCACAAAGTCATTCTCAAAAGTTTTTTTCTAACTTTGTAAGATGGGACTGCCTGAATTTTTGACTCATCTGGAGGAACCAGGTTTTTGTGCTTAATATGATGACTTTAATAGTGGCATAGTGTTGTCATTGTTATTGTTGTTGTTATTATTATTATTATTATTATTTTATTGGACTTATCTGTTCATCAGTATAGGAAGCAACAAGATAAGAATCTCCTTTATCAGTCCAGATCAATAATTTCTCTATGGAAAAGAAGTTGCTAGGAACATTGGGAGGTTGCGCTATTTACCATGATTATGAGGCCATTACGTGTTTGACGTGAGACTTGAATACAAGTCTTCCTGACCCTAAGTGTCTGCTTGGTGTTTCAGTAGATAGACATAGGGTCAGGAAGCCTGGAGTCAGGAAGACCTGTGTTCAAATTTGGTCCCAGATTCTTTCCGGTTCTGTGACCTTAGGCTTGTCACTTAACTTCTATTTCCTATAGTTTCCTCTACTATAAAATATGAATAAATATAATATATACCTGCCAGACTTATGAGGATAAATAGGATAATATCAGTAAAGCACTCAGCATAGTACCTGGTACATAGTAAGTGCTTAATAAATGTTTCTTCCCTCTTGTCCCCCGCCCCAAGTCCAGATCTGTATCTATTATACCATACTGCCTCTTCTGTGTCATTAAGAGAATATAAAAATAACGTGACAGTCTCCAGTGAAATTTCACATCTGGTTTAGAGAAGAAATTTATTTTGAAAAATAGATTGCCATAAACTGAACAAAGCAAGAAAGAGATTTTTAGTTTCCAAGTCACATAACCATCTGTTCTTTCTTGGACTTCTATCTCAGAATGGTAGTGGGAGGTAGAAGGGATTGGGGACTAAGGACATTACTATGACTATGTAATTCTTACCAAGTTTAACTGAATAATCTTTAGATGTCCATGGACTGGATTTTCAATTATTTCCATTAGATGTCAAAAATTACATCAGCAGTTGTTGCAATATATGCATTCTCTTCTTGGGCAAGTAAACCAAAAGATTATACATATAGTGGAGCATCTGTTCATGTAATTACTCAAGTTTCATTTGAAATCTCTTATTTACATATATGAATATGGGTTTCATACCCTTGTGAGATTACAAATAACTGGAAGTATGGGCCTTTCTCAGTTTCAGCTAACAGAATCATAGAAATAAAAAAAAATACAGAAATTTCATTTGTTTCCTTTCCTCCTCCCATAAATATAATATGGCTAAGGAAAAAATAAAGATCAAATATATACTATTTTATTGTTCCTAAGGAGGGAAATATTATACAGGGGAAATAAACTGAAAAAAATAATATTCTCTTAAAAAAGAATACTACTATGAAAAGGTAAGGTAACTATTATTATTAAGATACTATTTTCTGAGAATCAAAATGGAAATGCAATTATATTTTGAAACCTTTGCAGTATGATAGCACAAACAAGGGATTCAAAATTGGTGGGTCTACATTTAAATCTCATTCTACTACTTGCTACCCATAAAACCTTACAAATCACTTCCCACTCTGGGTCTTAATTTCCTCATTTCAAAAATGTGATATTTGAAGTATATGATATCTAAGATTCCTTACAGTTCGAAATACTATGATTTTATTCATGATACATAAAGAATAATTTTGCTTTCCTTGTAGGGGCACACGTTTAGGATGTGGTTAGTGAATGGGTAGAAGGGCATATAAATGTCATTTGAATATTTCTCTGATTACAAAAGGTTTGAACTCAAGTTGCTATTGAAGAGTCTTTGTTGAGAAATTCAATAGGCCAGGTACCATGGTTGCCAAAAGTCATCTGGAAAAGATCCAGAATTATAGGGGACTTCCAGGTCAATAAGAGTCAGTTGTGTGATCTGTCAAGAAAATCTTAGGCTGCAATGAGAATAATGAATTCTAACAATGAAGAGTTGTTAGTCCCTCTAGTCCCATTATTTAGCCATTTTGTGTCTGGAGTGTTGTGTTCTATGGTAGATACCATATTTTAGGAATAATATTAGTGAGAGTGCAAAAGAGGGTAAACAAGATGGTAAAGGGCCTTGAGTTCTGTTTTTTGTTTGTTCGTATTTTTTCTTTTTTTATATGAAAATTTGTTATTTTGACAGGAATTGAAATCAAGCTTACTGTCCTACAGACTTTAGTCACTACTCTTATTTGTGTTTTTTGGAAAAATGGTCAAGCATCTGTTCTTTACTCCTATAGTACCTCTCCCATTCTCCATGATCTTTATAGAGTAATGAGAGCATTCCTATCTGCCAATTTATCTATCGAGGTAGCCTTAACTTCTGACAGACAGTTCAGTGCTCTCTTACTGCCCCCTACTTACATTGAATATCAAATTTTTATTAGCCATGTTTGCCTTGTCCTTTCTATTTCATGGTTCATTCTCCTTGTCATACAAAGTAGAAGTAAAATACAAATTGAACAGCCATGCCTTCTCTCTATCTTCATTATAATTTTTCATTCCATTATGAGAAAAATCATTGTCCTTAACTCCCATGACCTACATTACCTTATTGTGAACTTTTACACTCCTGAATCCTAGTCTTCTAACCTTGGCATGCTTTTGTATTCATTTTATTACCTGCCCTTGCTACCCCTATTGTCTTTTTTTAAATCTATATTCTTCTGTATGCATGTTTATCTATTCATTTCAGTCTCTTTAGACCATTCTGTGCCCTCTTTGTTGGAATTCTCTGTCTTTTGGCTTTCATGATTTCATTCTGGAGAGCCTCTAATATCTTTTGGGATGACTTCTTATTGATGATTTTAACGCATGAGCTTTCTACCTATCTCAGTCCTTTGAAATCTGTATTCCAAAATATTGATGTGTATCAGACTTCTCTTCCCTTCCTTTTCTCTGACAAATTCTTAGATGGAATCATTAGTTGCCAATAAATATTACAATAATATTTTTCTTATGTAGCCAGTTCTTTACAGCTAAAAATTAGAATAGAAATTCCCTTTGCATATGATTTTAACTTTTTGAGAAATGTAATTAACATTAAAACAAATGAAATAAAACAACTGCAACAGTAATAACAACTAGAATTTATTTAGTATTTTCAGATTTCTAAATAGCTTGATAAATATTTCATTCTTAAAACAACCATGGGAGGTGTGTCTTGTTAGTATCCTTATTTTACAGATGAGAAATGTGTTACAGATGAAAGAAAAACTTGTCTAGAGTCACGAGCTAATTAGTATTCTTAGATCAGATTTGAGTTGAATCTTGAATAAAATTGGGGATTCTAGAAATGTAAGAGAGGAGATAGTATAGATGTGTAATCCAGAAATGGGACTACAGTCAATGTAATGGTAGCAAGAATAGAGATAGAATGTCATTTATACTTTGCAGTAATTAGGCAGAAATGGAAGGAGTACAGTGTTTTCAAAGTACATTAATGAATAAGAACACTTGAAAGGTAGCAAGGAGCAAAATTTTGAAAAGAGTTGAAAACCATCAGTTTATACTGGATGATAGAGCTAATACATACCTACTGGATTTTGTTATTTCCTTACATATAAGTGGACAGAGGGAATATATGTGAGAAATTTTGTGGAAATAGAAACAGCCAGGTTTGTCAGCCAGCAGGTAGAATCTGTGGGGTGAAAGAGTGTGAGGAAGCCAGGATGACACTGAGGTTGTTCACCCAGCTTTTTGGAAGGAGAGGGGTACTCTCAGTAATGATGAAGTTCAGAAGAATAGTGAGTTTGGAAGGAATGAGTTTTATTTTGATTCTGTTGAGTTTGTGGTACTTATGGAGCATCTGCAGAAACGTCAGGTAGTGATGCAGACCTATATCTGAGAAATTGGAAAAGGGACAAATCCTGAGATGGCTCTGAGAGCCATCTGCATAGAGTTTGTCTTCTGTATATTGGATATATGCCTCTCAGACCAGGATAATGCCACATTTTTTTAGATTTTATCTTTAATGTCATTCTGGAAATCCTCCTGTTCTTAACTTTTTACCTATCTTGTAGCTACTTTTATAATACCTAGCTGAACCTAAATAGGAATCACTGCATCTATGAAAAAAATAGAGTAGGGGGAGAGATATCTGTTGTGATATATAGGAGACAGAGGTCATGAGAGTTGAGTTTAGAAGCTGGGAAGCCAGAGTTTAAAAAGACAAGTGTTTGTAGTGGAGACTGTGAACCAGATTTTAAACATAATGGAGTGGGAAGAGTGACCTGGCAGGGCCAGAGACAACAGTATTAATGATCTGGACTAGATGGAGTGAATTTGTAGGGAAAAATGTAGTTACTAAAGTGGTAGTGAGCAGCAAAGATTATGCCAGCTTGTTTCCCCAATCTTCTGGATCAGCAGGTATGAGATAAATTGAAGCCATCTTTGGAAAGTGTACCAAAAATAGTGTCTTCAGGGTGAAGATGAATATAAGCACCAGTGGAAGGAAGGGATGTGGAAAGAAGGAATCTAGGATGAAGGGAAGTTTGAGAATGGGCAGGATGGAAATGGGATGGAGAAGGGGGGCAGGGATTTGAGAGGGCTAGGGCTGATTTTGCTATGAGGTGGTCAAGGGAACTGGAGCATGATATTCTTAGCATGTGTTATCTTGTGTAATTTAGGTTCCCAGACGATCTGTAAGTCCAACAAAGATAATCTGCCCATTGGGAAAGAGCTGTTCAAAGAGTAATGTGATAATGACAGAATCCTTGGGGTGTAATCCAGCCCAGGGGTTGGATGAGGTAATCATCCAGAAGATATTTAGGGTTCCACAGGTGAACCAAAGTATTCTTCCTAGAAGATGGAATCATATGCTTCCAAATGTTAGTAAAGCCCTTGAGCAAACTCCTTGTTACTATATCTAGTTTTCTATCTTTATTTTTCTTTTCACTTCTATGATCCTTTTGATTAGATTTATAAAATTCTATTGTGTATTGCCGCTATTGTTAAGTGTTTTTCATGCCTTGCTGTGAGTCTTTAATCTCCTTGTTTACAACAATAATCCAAAAATCCTAAATTTTTTAACAGACCCCTCTTAACTAGGTATTCCCTTTACTATTCTGCTTTTCTCTTCCAAAGGCTTTGCTCTTGATGAAATGCAATGATGAAAACTTCACACTTCCCCTGAAGTCTTCAGTTGAAGACATTGTATACTGTAGTCATACTTCTTCCTAGGGTCGTTAAAGATTATAGTTTGTGTCTATGAAAATCATCAGAAGTTAACTGTCATTCTGAGAAGTCTTGGGAGTTTGTCTTCTGTATATGGGCTACATACCCTAGGAAGACAATTGTCCCTTCTGTTGTTATAAGGTCAATAAGTAGCCTCAGTATCCCTCATCAGGGAATTGCCAACCACTTCTACTCATCTCCTTTTCCTGTGACCCTTTATGAATGATCTCTCACTTGATGGTTGCTATGAATTATGAAATAGTCTTCATTCCTCATGGTGAATAGTACCCTGTGTCTATATTCTTGCCTAATAGAAAAATACCGAGATAGGCTAAATGAAAGAGTACTCACTGTACTAGACATCAGAATCCCTGGGGTCTGCTTCTGGCTTGACTGTGTGACCTTGCACCTAGTTCTTAACTTCTTTCCTGGGCCAGGATACTTTTGGAACTGAGGAGGCATAAATTTAATCCTTCACCCTCCCACACCACCAGTCATGACTGTTAATAGTAAGGAAGTTGGGGTTCAGTCTTGCAGCATTTGTGTTAACATTGCCCTAAGGTAGGTTTCTATGGAAATGAACTGTGGGTGCTTTAGGTAAGAAGAGTATAAAAGAAGGTTTTAGGACTTTAATTGACAGCTCATTAGACTGCAGGGAACCTCCCTGCAAATGGCTTTTAGCCACCTTTGGTAGTTTTGATCTGTTTTTATCTTCCTGAACATCCCATCATTGTCTCCCATTGTCCTTGTTTCAGACCTGCATATGAGCAGGATCACATATACTCCAAAGGTTAAAACAATCTTTATAATTAAAAAAAAGTATTCATATGTCCATCCCTATCTAAGTAATAATTTCAAAAAGAAAAAAAATAGATAAGTATCACCAATGAGAATGTTAAAAGGAATCATTGAAGAGTTTCCCAAGATCTCCAGAAC
This sequence comes from Gymnobelideus leadbeateri, assembly GCA_011680675.1. Taxonomy (NCBI): domain Eukaryota; kingdom Metazoa; phylum Chordata; class Mammalia; order Diprotodontia; family Petauridae; genus Gymnobelideus; species Gymnobelideus leadbeateri. The sequence continues at coordinate 71,096 of WOXC01005509.1, read as the reverse complement.
TCTCTTCCAAAATCCTGAAAACTGTGCTTCAAATTTTCATCCAAAGGTCTTAAACTGAGTCCCAGATCAATCCAGATGAAGACAAGTATATTGCAAAATGCCCTATGTGTGGACTACAGCCGTGTTCCTTGCAAGATTCCCAGTTGATACTGTGGGAGAGTAAGGATTAGCTCTCACCTCACAATTCTACCAGAATTATTTCTCTGCCTTAGTGTCCTAGTATTAAAATAGAAATGGTCATGTCTGCTCTACCAAAGTGCTTCTTAAAATTTAATGAATTAAATGTTGGTGAGGCTCATGGTATAATAGCAGTAAAGCTTGACTCTAAGTCAAGAAAAAACAAGATAAAATCCTACCCCTGACTATGTCTGACTGTGTCTGATTATGTGGTCTGGAATATGTTCTTTAATTTCTTAGTGCCTCAAGCAAGTCTTTTTAGAAATTTATTTATTTACTTTTAGTTTACAACATTCAGTTCCACAAAATTTGAGTTTAAAATTTTCTCTCCCTATCCTCTCCTCCCCCTAATGGCCCCATGGCAGCATGGAATCAAATATAGGATCTACAAATGCCTTCACATTAAACATTAGTCAGGTTGTAAAGAAGGATTATAAGCAATGGAATGAATAATGAGAAAGAGGAAACAAAACAAAACAAAAAAAAAAGAGAGAGAGCAAGTAGTTTGTTTCAGTCTGCATTCAGACTCTGTAGTTCTTTCTGTGGATATGGATATCTCTTTCCATCATGAGTCTTCTGGAGGTGTCTTATAACTTTGCATTGCTGAGAAGAGCCGAATCTATCAGTTAGTTGTCACACATATATTGTGTCTACACTTGTGTACAAATTTCTACTGGTTCTGCTCTTCTCACTCAACATAAGTTTATACAAGTCTCTCCAGGTTGTTATGAAGTTCTTCTGTTCCTCGTTTCTTATAGCACAATAGTATTCCATTACATTCATATACTACAACTTGTTTAGCCATTCCCCAATTGATGGACATCCCGGTGATTTCCAATTCCCTACCACCACAAAAAGAGCTGTTATAAATATTTTTATACATACAGGTCCTTTTCCCACTTCTATGATCTCTTTGGGATACAACCCTAGAAGTGGTATTGATGGGTCAAAGGGTATGCACTTATTTATAGTCCTTTGGGCATAGTTCCAGATTACTCTACAGAATGTTTTAATCAGTTCACAACTCTACCAACAATGCATTAGTGTTCTGATTTTTCCACATCTTCTCCAGCATTTATCATTTTCCTGTTTTGTCATCTTAGCCAATCTGACTGGGGAGATGTGGTACCTTAGAGTTGTTTGATTTACATTTCTCTAATCAATAGTGATTTAGAGCATTTTTTCATATGCTTATAAATATCTTTAATTTCTTCCTCTGAGAACTATCTGTTCATATCCTTTGACCATTTATTAATTGGGGAATGATTTGTTTCCTTTTAGATTTGACTCAGTTCTCTGTATATTTTAGAAATGAGGCCTTTGTCAGAGACATTGGGTGTAAAAATTATTTTCCAATTTTCTACTACCCTCTTGATTTTGGTAACATTGGATTTATATGTAGAGAAAGTTTTCAAATTAATGTAATCAAAATTGTCCATTTTGCATTTCATAATGTTCTCTAACTCTTGTTTCATCATAAAATCTTCCCTTCTCCATAAATCTGACAGGTAAACTAGTTCCTTGTTCTCCCAGATTACTTACAATATTAGCCTTTATACCTAGATCATGTACTCATTATGACTTGATTTTGGTATACAGTGTTAGATAATGGCCTGTGCCTACTTTCTGCCATATTATATTCCAATTTTCCCAGCACTTTTTGTCAAATAGTGAGTTCTTATCCCCAAAACTGGTGTCTTTGGGTTTATTAAACAGTATATTACTATAGTCCTTGATGGCTGTGTCTCAAGTAGCTTATCTATTCTATTGATCCACCTCTCTATTCCTCAGCCAAGTAGTTTTGATGACTGCTGCTTTATAATACAGATTAAACTCTGGTATGGCTAGGCAACCTTCCCTAGCATTTCTTTTCATTAATTTCCTTGATATTCTGGATGTTTTGTTCTTCCAAATGGATTTTGTTACTATTTATCTAGTTCTATAAAATAATTTTTGGTAGATTGTTATGGCACTAACTATATAATTTAATTTAGGTAAAATTGTCATTTTTATTATATTAGCTTGACCTAGACACAAGCAGCTGATGATTTTCCAATTAGTTAGATATGGCTTTATTTGTGTGAAAAGTGTTTTGCAGTTTTGTTCATAAAGGTCCCAGGTTGATTTTGGCAGGTAGATTACCAAATAATTTTAAATGTCTACAGTAGGGAGCGGAGCCAAGATGGCAGAGTAGAAACAGCACTTCAAAGGAGCTCTAGCCCACACCACTTCAAAATCATGTAAAGGGGGTCTCTGAACAAGCTCTGGAGCTCCAGCACCCACAGAATGACATAGAGAAGCTAACCTCCCACTGAGGACAGCTCAACAGCCCGGCAGGGAATGGCCAGCACAGCTTGCTGGAAGCCGAGAGCACAGCACTCTTGGACCGGAGCCAAAGATCATGTGAGTCAGAGGTTTTAGCCCCATGATGCCTGGTCCAGCAGCCAGCTGGAGGGACCCAAGAGCACCAGCAGCTGTGGCTTTTCCAGAATTTTCAACAAAAAGTGAGAGGTTAGTGCCCAATGGACTTTGGGACCAGTATTTGGGAGAGTTGGCTTCTTCCCCTGGGGGCTATAATCAGCTGAGGAGACAAGGCACAGATGCCATTTTGCAGCTTCAGTTGCAGCTTCAGCTTCTGGTCTGCAGACTGTAGGGGGATCCAGTGATTGGTCTGGGGGAAGGGGTAATTGCTCTTGCTTTAACCTCCATGGAACTGGATTGCATTCTGGGGTAGAGGTCTTGGGGTGCGTGTCCAGCTTGCCAGAGTGTATTAGGGCTTCAGGGAGGGCACCCAAATAATACCTCCAGCAGTTGAGAAGGCCCCAGTGTTTGGGATGGAAGCTCCCCTGTCTGGTGGCAGAGTCCTACTGTGGCAACAAACCCAAAAGTCAAATAATTAAGTGGCAACATGCCTAGGCAAAGGAAACAAAATAAATAGAAAAATTCAACATTAGACTCCTGTTTTGGGGGCAAAGAGCATCAAAGCATGGAACAGGAGGAGGGCTGTGAGGTCAGAAATCCTACACCAAAAGCCCCAAATGAAAATACAAATGGGTGACAGGCCATAGAGAACCTTAAGAAGGATTTTAAAAACGAAATAAGAGAAGTGGAGGAAAAATTGGGAAGAGAAATGAGAAGCATTCAGGAAAAGTATGAAATGAGAGGCAACAGCCTGACTGAGGAAAATAACATCTTAAAAAATGGACTAAATCAAGTGGCAAAAGAGGCTCACAAAGGCAATGAGGAGAAGAATGCCTTAAAAAGCCAACTTTGACAGATGGAAAAAGAATCTTAAAAGCTCACTGAGGAGATTCATTCCTTCAGAATTAAACTGGAGCAAATGGAAGCTAGTGACTTAATGAAAAATAAAGATGCTATGAAACAGATCCAAGCAATTGAAAGAATATAAGGCAATGTGAAATATTTCATGGGAAAAACCACTGACCTGAAAAATAGATCCAGGAGAGATAATTTAAAAATTATTGGACTACCTGAAAGCCATGATCAAAGAAAGAACCTGGAAATCATCCTTCAAGAAATTCTCAAGGAAAATTGTCCTGATGTATTAGATCCAGAGGGTGAAATAGAGGTTGAAAGGATCCAGAGATCATCTCCAGAAAAAGATCCCAAAAATAAAACTCCTAGGAATATCATAGCCAGGTTGCGGAACTACCAGATCAAGGAGAAAATACCACAAGCAGCCAGGAAGAAACAATTTCAAAATTGTGGAAACACAATCAGAATAGCACAGAACCTGGCAGCTTCTACAATGAGGGATCAAAGGGGATGGAATATGATATTCCAAAGGGCAAAGGACCTGGGATTAATACCAAGAATTATGTACCCAGCAAAACTGAATATCTTGTTTCAGGGGAAAATGTGGTCATTCAGTGGAATAGAGGACTTTCAAGCATTCTTGAGGAAAAAAACAGAGTTGAAGAGAAAATTTTACATTCAGACACAAGAAGCAAGAGATGCTTGAGAAGATAATCAGGGAAAAGAAATAAAGAGGAACTTAGTTGAACTATTTACATTCCTACATGGAAAGAAAATAATTGTGACTGATGAAACCTTTCTCAGTATAAAAATAATTTAAGAATGGTATATGGTCATATGAATACATATGTGAATGAGTGTATATATGTTTACAGGTATACATGGATAGAGAGCACAGGTCAGATTTGGTGGGAAGGATGATACTTAAGGGGCAAAGTTAAGAGTTAACCGAGGAATGTGGCAAGAGGAGATGGTGAGAGAAATGGGCGGGGGTAAACTATCTCATGTAGAAGAGGCAAGGGGAAGTAGTTGCAGGGGAGAGGAAGAACAGGAAGGCTAAAAGGCAAATGACATACATACTAAATGGGATATCTCACCCTGCAGAAGAGTAGGGGGAGGGGAATAAGGGGGGGTTGAAGGGAGGGCATGCTGGGGTGAGGGGAGGTTGAAGATGCTCACTTTTGAAGAGGGACAGGATCAAAGTAGGGAATGGACCCGGTGGGTGGTGGGATGGGTGGGAGGGAAATATAGTCAGTTTTTTACAATATATCTACTATCGTAATGTTTTGCATACCTATACATGTACAACATATACTGAATTCCTTTTCTTCCCAGCAGGAGTGGGTAACAAGTGATGAAGGGAATGCATCTGTGATTCTAAGTTTTAAAATTAAATATTTCAAATATATGTAAATACTATTATAAATACTATTTTGCATGTAATTGGGAGATAAGATGTGCAGGCATTGGGGCACAGAGATTCATCTTGCCCTAATGGAAAAGTCAAAGGAAGTATGAGAGAAAATATGGGAGAGAGCAGATATGAGGGGATATCCTGTGGAACTGCTATTCTGTGGTGGTGGGTAGGGGAAAAATGGGGAAAAATTTTAACTCAAAATCTGGCAGAAATGAATGATGTAAACCAGAAGTTAATAAATCATTTGGGGAAAAAATGTCTACAGTAACTTTAAATGGAATTTCTCTTTCTGTTGCTTGTTGTTGGATTTCATTATAAATATTTAGAAATGCTGAGGATTTGTGTGGGTGTATTTTATACTCTGCAACTTTGCCAAATTTATTTATTATCTCAAGTGGTTTATTATTGACTCTACAGGATACTTTAAATATATCATCAACTTATATTTTTGCAAATATTCATCATTTCACCAAGATTATCAAATTTATGTGCATACAATTAGACAAAATAATTCCTAATAATTGTTTTAATTTCCTCTCCATTGGAGTTAGATTCACCCTTTTAATTTTTGATACTCACAATTTGGTTTTTTTAAAATCATATTCACTAAAGGCCTATCAATTTCATTTTTGTCATAAAGCCATTTCTTAGTTTCATTTATTAATTCAATAGTTTTCATAATTTCAATATTCTTAATCTTTCCTTTGGTTTTCATTGTTTCTAATGTAGTATTTAATTGGGGATTTTCAATTTGTTCTTTTTCTACCTTTTTAAATTGCATGCCCAATTTATTGACCTCCATTTCCTTAATTTTATTCATGTATTCATTCAGGGATATAAAATTTCCCTTAAAAACTGTTTTTGTTGTATCCCACAAGTTTTGGTATGTTGTCTCATTATTGTCATTTTTTTTTGTTTTCAAATGCTTTATTAACTTCTGTTTTACTTCGTTCATTTCCTCCGGTTTTTGTTACAAATTTTCTCTCTGTTCTTCCCCTACTCACCTCCCCCAAATAGAAGGCCTCCAGGATATCCCCACCTCTTATTTCCTAATTACATGTAAAATAGTATTCATAATACTATATATATATATATATATATATATGTATGTATGTATATATATTTAAACATTTTTTTAAGACTTTGAATTCCAAACTCATTCCCTTCCTAACTTGTCACCCACCCTTACTGGGAAGATAAGCAATTCTATGTAGGTTGTACATGTGTAGCTAATGCAAAACATTACCATAGTAGATATATTCTAGAAGACTGATTATATTCCCCCACCTCCCACTTGTTCTGTTCTCTTCTTTTGTCCTGCCCGTTTTCAAAAGTATGTGCTTCCTACTTCCTGCCCACCCAGCCTGCCCTCCCTTCCACCATCCCACCTCTCAACTCCTTCCCCTACTCTCCTCTAGGGTGAGATACACTATTTTGTGTGTATGTCCTTCTCTCCCTGAGCCAAATACAATGATTTTAAGGTTGACCCATTCCCTTATGCCTTCCTGTTCTTCTTCTCCATTTTACCCATTTTCCCTTGCTTCTTCTATATGAGATATTTTTTCCCATTCTATCTCTCCCCATCTCCTCTCATTATATTTATTTCACCTCTTGATTTGAACTTTTAAGTATCATCCCTTCCTTTTAAATTGGTCCTGTGCCCTCTATCTATGTATACCTGTAAACATATATTCATACATTCACATATGTGTTCTTATATCTAAATACCCTCACATAAAGACTATACATAAATATATTTCCTTCAACTATTTTCATAGTGAGTAAAGTTTCCTCGGTTACAATTATGCAGGCATGTAAGTAGTTCAACTTTGATAAATTTCTTATGTTTTTTTTCCCTGTTTACCTTCTCATAGTACTCTTACTTCTTGTATCTGAATGTAAAAATTTTCTACTACAGTCTGTTTTTTTCTTCAAAAATGCTTGAAAGTCCTCTAATTCACTGAATGACCATATTTTCCCCTGAAACATGATACTCAGTGTTGCTAGGTAGGTGATTATTGGTTTTAATCCCAGTTCCTTTGACCTCAGAAATATCATATTCCAAGCCATTTGATCCCTCAGTGTAGAAGCTGCCAGATGCTGTGTTATCCTGATTGTGTTTCCACATTATTCACATTGTTTCTTTGTGGCTGCTTGTAATATTCTCTCCTTGATCTGGGAATTCCAGAACCTGGCTATAATATTCCTAGGAGTTTTATTTTTGGTATCTGTTTGAGGAGGTGATTGGTAGATTATTTCAACCTCTATTTTGCCTTCTGGTTCTACAACATCAGGGCAGTTTTTCTTGAGAATTTCTTGAAGGCTGATTTCTAAGTTCTTTCTTTGATCATGGCTTTCAGGTAGTCCAATAATTTTTAAATTATCTTTGTTGGATCTATTTTCCAGGTCAGTTGTTTTTCCCATGCAATATTTCACATTGTCTTCTGTTGTTTCATTTGTTTGGATCTGTTTAACAGCATTTTGATTTCTCACAAAGCCACTGGCTTCCCTTTGGTCCATTCTATATCCATAGGAAAGATTCTCCTCAGTGAGCCTTTGAGATTTTTTTTCCATCTGGCAAATTTGCCTTTTTAAGACATTCCTCTCCCCATTGCCTTTTTGAGCCTCTTTTGCCATTTGAGTTAGTCTATCAGGGCATTATTTTCCTCAGTCAGGCTGTTGACAATTCTTTCATAATTTTCTTGCATCATTTTCATTTATCTTGCCAATTTTTATTCCACTTCTCTAATCTGCTTCTTAAGGTCCTCTATGCCCTGTAACCAGCTGGTATTTTCATTTGGGGCTTTTGGTGTAGGAGTTCTTATCTCCCAGTCCTCCTCATGTTCCATGCTTCAATCCTCTTTGCTCCCAAAGTAGGAGTCTAATGTTGAATTTTTCTGTTTATTTTGTTTCCTTTGCCTAGGCATGTTGCCACTCAATTCCTTAACTTTTGGCCTTTTTGCCATAGTAGGACTCTGCCACCAGCCAGGGCAGCTTCTGTCCCAAAAGCTTGGGTCTTTTCAGCTGCTGGAAGTATTAGTTAGGTGACCTCTCTGAAGCCTCCACACACTCTGGCAAGCTGGTCACACACCCCAAGACCTCCATCTTAGACTGTAATACAGGTCCAAGAAAGTTAAAGCAAAAGTGATTATCCCTCACAGTGTTTGCTTTGTCCCCCTACAGTCTGCAGGTGAGGAGCTGAAGCTGCAACATGGGGGCAGCTGTGGCTGCCCTCTGCTCCTCAGGGGCTTCTCACCCTGGGGGAAGACGCTGATGTGCTCCTAACTACTGGGTCCCAAAGTTTGCACTGACTTATCACTTTGTCCTTGGCATCTATGTGTTGATAATTCTGGAAATGGCCACAGCTGCTAGTGTTCTGGAGTCCTTCCAGCCAGCTGCTGGTCAGGCCACTCTGACGCTAAAACCTCTGGCTCACTTCATGCTAAGGTCAGCTGCCAGAGTGCTCTGCTGGCTGCTCCCTGCTGGGCTGCCAGGCTGTCCTCAGAAGGAGGTTAGCTTCTCTGTGTCATTTTGTGCGTTATGTAGTTCCAGAATTTGTTCAGAGTCTCCTTTTACATGGATTGGTGAAAGTGGAAGCTGGAGCCATGCAGAATTCCTGTTTCTACTCCACCATCTTCACTCCGCCCGCTATTGTCATTCTCTTTAATGAAGCTAATGATTGTTACTGTTATGTCTTGTTTGACCCACTCATTCTTTATGATTAAATTATTTAGGTTCCAATTAGTTTTTAGTCTCTTTCTATGGCCCTTTATTACATATAATTTTTACTCTGTCGTGATCTGAGAAGGATGCATTTTATATTTCTACTTTTCTGCACTGAATTGAGAAGTTTTTATGCCCAAGTGCATGGTCAGTTTTTGTCTATGTGCCATGTGCAGCTGAAAAGAAAATATATTCATTTTTATACCCATTCAGTTTTCTCCAGAGGTCTATCATATCTGTCCTCTCTAAAATTCTATTTGTCACCTTAACTTCTTTCTTGTTTATTTTGAGGTTAGATTTATCAAGTTCAGAAAGGGGGAAACTAAGGTCCCCCACTAGTATCTTTTTGTTATCTATTTCTTCCTCTAATTCTCTTAACTTCTTCTCTAGGAATGTGGATGCTACACAACCTGGTGTATATATGGTAAGTAATGATATTGCTTCATTCTCGATCTGATGCAGATATATTCTGCCCCAGCCTTTTACATTTACCCTATGTGTATCCCCTGTGTTTCTTGTAGACAGCATATTGTAGAATTATGTTTTTTAATCCATTTTGTTATCTGCTTTCATTTTATGGGAGAGTTCATCCCATTCACATTCACAGTTATGATTACTATCTGTGTCTTTCCTTCCATACTATTCCCTCTCCTGTTTTTGCTTTTATTTATCCCTTCTCCCTTCACCTCCTTAAGAGTTTTCATTTTGACTGCCTCCTCCCTTAGTATTTCCTACCTATTCACTTCCTCCCTTTACCTACCCAGCCCCTTACTACTAATTACATCCCTTCTAACAAATCCCCTTTTTTCCCCTTATATCTCATACTGCCTGTAAGGCACAATAGATTTTAGAGTATGTTAGTCCCTCCTTGAACCCAAACTAATGATAATACATTTCATATAGTGCTCCTCTCCCTCCCTCCTTTCCCTGTACTATAATGAGTTTTTGCATCTTTACATGTTAGAATCCTAAACTTAAGTGATTATGTTAATCCCTCCTTCAACCAGAGCCAAAGAGAGTAAAGTTCATATAATGTTCATCTCCCTCCCTTTTCCCTCTCTACTATAATCTGTTTTTATGCCTCTTCGTGTGGCATAATTTGCTCTTTTCTCCCTCCTCTTTCCCTTTCTCCCATTAAAATCCTTTTGCACCCTTTAATAAGGTTTTTTATCATCAGATTAGTTCATTTATACCCACATTATCTATCTATGTATATCCCTCTTAAATGTTGCGATAATTATATAAATCTCAATGTTGACACGTATCAGCTTCCCATATAGGGATGCAAACAGTTTGCTCTTATTGAATCATAGGTTGTGTGTGTGTGTGTGTGTGTGTGTGTATGCATGTGAGTGTCTGTGTGTGTGTGTGTGTGTGTGTGTTTTCCTTGTTTTTCTTTCTATGTATCTCTTGAGTCTTGTATTTAGAGATCAGTTTTTCCATCATGGCTTTCCAGTAGACCAGTAATTCTTAGATTATCTCTCCTAGATTTGTTCTCCATGTCAGTTTTCTTTTTCAGCGATATCTTTTACATTTTCTTCTAATTTTTTCAATCTTTATATTTTGTTTGACTGATTCTTGATGCATCATGGAGTACTTAGCTTCAACTTGACTGATTCTAATTTTTTTAGTGAATCATTTTCCTTGGTTAGTTTTTTAAAGCTCTTTTTCCATATGTTAAGATTTCATTCTTAGGGAGGTATTTTCTCCAGTTAGATTTTGAACCTCCTGTCGCAGTTCATAAATTTTACTTTTTATGGATTTGTTTTCTTCAATGAGATTTTTTTCCTATTTTGTCCAATGTCATTTTAAAAGGATTGGTCAATTTATCTTCTGCCTCTCAAATATGGCTTTTAAAATCTTTCTTGGACTCTTCCAAGAATGCTTTTTGGGCCTGAGACCAGTTCATATTTCCTTCTGCAGTCTCAGGTGTGGATATAGGGTCAACAGTATCTCCTGAAAGTGATTCTTCTCATTCACAAACATAGGCTTCAATCATCTTTGGTTGCTTCTGGCCCACTGTGATTGTCTGTTTCCCAGCTTTTAAAGTGTATTTCTGCTTCTGAGGTACAGAGGGTTCTGACAATCTCATGTTGGGAGGTAGGGTTTTGGTTTTTAACTTTGTGTGCTGTAGCATCTGAGAGTCTAGATTGAGGCCAAGGCCAAGGCTCTCAGTGTTTCTCCTAGGTTACCCTGAGGCTAAGAGAGTAAGTTGAGGGGGGGGGTTGTCTGGCCACTTCAGGCACACTTCTGTGCCCCTGGGCTAGAGCTTGGGTAGGTTCAGCAGCTGGCAGCCTGCCATGCTGGTGTCTTCAGATTTCCTTGATTGTACTAAGGCACACCTGGGTTTCTGGTGTTAGTGCTTCCTGGCTCCACCTCCCTGAGCTTCAGGATCTCCCCCGGTCAGCTGAGATGGTGCTTGTTGGGATGCCTCCCACCCTTCACTTCAGGTTCAGCATTAAATGAAGCACAGCTTCGCTCATAGCCTTCCTCTGAGACTCCCAAACCTGCCATTGCTTCCACTATTTCAGGATTTTACACTTGAGCAATAATCTCTGGGTTTTCAGTGTCATGGAGGGGGATTAGAGCAGGTAGGGTTTACTCTGCCATATTGCTTCCTGGAAGTTCAGGTAGGTGATTTTTAAACATCTAGGTTGTGGACTGATAGTCCCAGGAGAAGCTGCTGTGGGCCCTGTGCTTCCTCTTACCCAGCTCCAACCAATGCTCTTTCCTGTGCTGAGAGGTCTGTGAAGCTAGAACTCACTTTCCCTCCCCTCTCTGCTGTGGTCTGGTCTCAGGTCTGCACTGGTACGACCTGCGTGCTCTGTGCTCCCTCTGCCCAGTATTATGTGCTCACTTTCCTGGACTGGGAATCTGCAACACTCCATATCCCAATCAATTCTGTCACTCTAAAATCTGTTCAGAATCACTTTTTAGCGGTTACTGATGGAATTCATGGAGGAGCTCAGATGAGTTCCTGCTTCCTTTCCAGAATCTTGGCTCCACACCCACCCCCCAGCAAGTATTTAAAAATAGAAAGACTGGAAAATAAGTTGATGATGATCTGCTTTGGTAAAGAGGACTGTTTGTTTTGTTTTGTTTTTTCCACCAAATGGTCCCTAAATCAATGAAATCGTAGATCTCCTAAATAAAATTAAATATATCAGTGATTTTTTATTTTGTTGGTGTGGTATCTCCGTTCACTGACATAGGTCACAACCACTATACACTTTAGTAAACTGCCTTCTTTAGTTATTTTTGCAGAAAAATACAGTAGTCTTAGTTGAAATTCATAATGAGCCTCACCAAATCTACTTAGACTAGGCCTCTGATGAGGAACATATAGACTGTTCCTGGATCCATTGCCTTCCAAATCAGGTTAGACTCCACTGACATAGCCTTGAGAACTCTTATCACTTTCAAGATAGTATGAGACATCAAATTAAAGATAGTAAAGGATAAACTATAGTTTATAAACTTGAGTGATAAACTATAAACTTTTAGATAAACTGTAGTGAAGGATAACCTAGAAAGTAATTTATTATGGCTGTCACTATAGTTCATGCCCACTTCCTTTGCTCAAGTTATATTTCTTGCAAAGTATACTTTATTTACACACACACACACACACACACACACACACACACACACACAAACACTTAGATTATGCCACATCTTGCTTACATTGGTAGTCATTGACAGAATACTGTATTCTGCATTAATTCACCTTATATTTTTCCTTTGACTTTTAGGTCATCCAAATGTGTGTGTGTGTGTGTGTGTGTGTGTGTGTGTGTGTGTGTGTGAAAACCTTTGTTGCTAATTCTATCAAGTTTGAAAGTAATGTAAACCTTCTCGTGAAATTGCAATGAAAAGAATCTAAACTCAGTAAGCCACATTGATGAATAATACCTCTAGACACAAATGACATGTAGTTAGTGGGGAAGACCAGTGAGTTTATTTCTGAGAATATATATCTCATACAGGAATGGCAGATGTACAATGAGCTGTATGCAGGTCTGAACAACAAGAAGAGAGTAAGCTGGATTACTTTTATGAAATAATTCTCTGCTCTTAAGATTCCAGCTTGCTCCCTGACACTAAAAACCCATCTTTTTAACACTCATTGTCTCTTGGGAAAGCTGTATGGTTGTGAATTGTGGAACACCATGATCTCCGAAGAAGCAAAATTGAGAAGGACATCTCTATTAGCATCCAAAAAAAATAACTATCTGCCTGACCTACAGCTGGTGAATTCCTTGTGACATTCTCTAGTCCCAGAAATGCAAGAAAGTACTGGACATTTTCTCATTTAATTTTTACATTATGTCTTTAAGAGACATGCCTTGTCAAAAAAAAGTGTAAAGCATTTTGACAATGACAGAAAGTGCTTAATTTAAAATGTATTTTCTCCTCCTTCTTTCCTAGTTCTGTGCAAAAGCATTATGCTGCTAGTATTTTGGGTACTGTCATTTCAATATTTACCACATTTTGACTTCTTCATCACTTCTCTAGCATTGTTTTTTGCGGGGTTATTTTATTCTAGAAGCAAAATGCAATATAATTAATATGGAACTATATTGATATGGAACAAAGAAACACTGAGATGAGGTGGGTAGGTATAAAACAGTGAAAAGATAATGAGATTTTTGAGTCAGAGAATTTATTTTTGAATTCCAGCTTTGTGACTCTTATTATCTGTATAATTTGGATACATCATATGATCACTTTGTGCCTCAATTTCCTTAAGTGTAAGTTGAAGTAATTGGACTTATTTATGTGACAGATTCTTTTCTAGAGTAAATGTTATGACCTAGATAGCTTACAGAAAGGTTTCTGAAACATGGAAAGGCAGTTTCAAACTAAAATTAAAAGAATGTGTTCCATAAAAATCTGGCCTGTCATGAATAGTCTAAAATCAGTACACATTTAACATAAATAATTTTTTTGTTTTGTTATACTTTATTTTCTTTTTTTTTTTAGTTTAACAAATGCTTTATCAACTTCTGGCTTACATCATTCATTTCCACCAGATTTGAGTTACAATTTTTGCCCGTTGTTTTCCCTACCCACCACACCAGAAAAGCAGTCCCACAAGATATCCCCTCATCCAATCTGCTCTCTCCCATAACTCCTCTCATACCCCCTTTGGCTTTGCCATTAGGGCAAGGTGAATCTTTAAGCCCCAATGCCTGAACATCTTATCTCCCAATTACATGCAGAATAATATTAATAATAGTATTTATATACATTTGAAACATTTAATTTCAAGACTTCCAATTTCAGATCCATTGCCTTCCTCCCTTGTCACCCACTCCCTCTGGGAAGATAAGCAATTCAGTGTGTGTTGTACATGTATAGCTATGCAAAACATTACCATAATAGATATATTGTAAAAGACTGCTTATATTTTCCTCCCATCCATCCCTTTGGGGATGTAAACATTATAATTGACAAAAATAAAGAAGAAAAGTGTATAAGACTCACCCCCACCTGGGTTATTCCCTACTTTGATCCTGTCCCTCTTCAATAGTGGGCACTTCCAACCTCCCCTCCCCCTAGAATGCCCTCCCCTCCATCATCCCCCCTCTCATCTCCCTTCCCCCTACTCTCCTGCAGGGTGAGATATTCCATTAAGTATGTATGTGATTCTCTCCCTGAGCCAAATTCAATGAGAATAGGGTGTTGCCTTTTTGCCTTCCTGTTCTTCCCTTCCCTGCAACTACTTTCCCTTGCCTCTTCTACATGAGATAGTTTACCCTACCCTGGCTTTCCCCTTCTCCTCTTGTCACTTTCCTTTCTCACCTCTTAACTTCACCCCTTAAGTATTATCCCTTCCCACCAAATTCAACTTGTGCCCTCTATCCATGTATACCTGTAAACATATATACACACATTCACATATGTATTGATATGCCCATAAAACCTTCTTCAATTATTTTCATAACGAGAAAGGTTTCATCAGACATAATTATTGTTTTTCCATGTAGGAATGTTAATAGTTCAACTTTGATAAGTTACTCTTGATTTCTTTTCCTTGATTACCTTCTCAAGAATCTCTTGTTTCTTGTGTCTGAATGTCAGATTTTCTATTCAACTCTGGTTTTTTCCTCAAGAATGCTTGAAAGTCCTCTATTCCACTGAATGACCACATTTTCACCTGAAACAAGATACTCAGTTTTGCTGGGTACATAATTCTTGGTTTTAATCCCAGCTCTTTTGCCCTCTGGAATATCATATTCCATGCCCTTCTATCCCTCAGTGTAGAAGCTGCCAGGTCCTGTGGTATTCTGATTGTATTTCCACAATATTGGAATTGTTTCTTCCTGGCTGCTTGTTGTATTTTCTCCTTGGTCTGGGAGTTCTGGAACCTGGCCATAATATTCCTAGGAGTTTTCTTTTTGGGATACTTTTCAGGAGGCGATTGGTGGATTCCTTCAACCTCTATTTCACCCTCTGGGTCTAAAACATCAGGGCAATTTTCCTTCAGAATTTCTTGACGGAAGATTTCTAGGTTCTTTCTTTGACCATGACTTTCAGGTAGTCCAATAATTTTTAAATTATCACTCCTGGATCTATTTTCCAGGTCAGTGGTTTTTCCCATGAGATAGTTCACATTGCCTTCTATTCTTTCATTTGTTTGGATATGTTTAACAGCATCTTGATTTCTCATATAGTCACTAGCTTCCATGTGCTCCAGTCTAACTCTGAAGGAATGAATCTCCTCAGTGAGCTTTTGAGATTCTTTTTCCATCTGGCAAATTCGACTTTTTAAGGCATTCTTCTCCCCATTGCCTTTCTGAGCCTCTTTTGCCATTTGAGTTAATCTATTTTTTAAGGTTTTGTTTTCCTCAGTCAGGCCATTGACTGTCATTTCATACTTTTCTTGCATCTTTTTCATTTCTCTTCCCAAATTTTCCCCCACTTCTCTTATCTGCTTCTTAAGATCCTCAATGGCCTGTAATGAGCTTGTATTTTCATTTGGGGCTTTTGGTGCAGGAGTTCTGACCTCACAGTCCTCTTCCTGTTCCATGCTTTGATCCTCTTTACCCCAAAAATAGAAGTCTAAAGTTGCATTTTTCTGTTTATTTTGTTTCCTTTGCTAGGCATATTGCCACCTAATTACTTGATTTTTGGCTTTTTGCCACAGTAGGACTCTGCCACCAGCCAGGAGAGCTTCCATCCCAAACGTGGGGTCTTCACAACTTCTGCAGGTTGTGTGGCCTCTTTAAAGCCTCCACACGCTCTGGCAAGCTGGATACCCACCCCAAACCTCCACCCCAGACCACAATCCAGATCCAAGCAGTTTAAAGCAAGAGCTATTAACCCCCAGACTGATTGCTGGATCTCTCTACAGTTTGCAGACCAGGAGCTGGAGCAGCCACTGACGCTGCAAAATGTCCTCTGTACCATGTTTCCTCAGCAGCTTTTCGCCCCCAGGGGAGGAAGCCGATGGGTTCCACAAATACGGGTCCCGAAGTCCATAGGGCACTAACCTCTCACTTTGTCCTAGGCATATCTGTGCTGATAGATCTGGAATCACCACAGCTGCTGGTATTCTGGGGTTCCTCTAGCCGGCTGCTGGCCATAAATAATTTTTATAAAACATATTTTTTCTCTTCCATTCTATTTTGATACCAAATAAACAAATATAATCCCAAAAAGCAGTTTGGGGTCCATTTCTTATTCTCCTCTAAGAATTTTTTCCATCATTGTTTTCTTCTGATTTGTAGAAATTTGCAATTATAAGTAAATACATTCAGAATTTCAGTTTATACAAACTTTGCCTGTTTTATATTGATTTTTTTCTCATTTTATTAAATGATTATAATTTTTAAAATTCTAGATATCAGGATGTGAAACATCACTACAGACTTAAATCCTAGGATCTAGAACAGAAATGAAGTTAATGAGGTTTTCCAAGGACAAGAAAGTTCATCAGTACATCAGTGGTAATAGCAATAGACAGAGCTGGAAGGAACTTTAGATGCCATCATGACAAAACACCAAATAGGTGAGGAACCATTAACTCCAAGTCCAGTGATTTATGAATTATGTTTACTGCCTCATATGTTCCTCACTGTAAATTAATGCATTTATTTTCTTTACATATAAAATTAATACAGAACAAGCCAGGTTTCTCTGGACCTGATTATCAGTATGCCAGATCCAGGGGGCTGAGATAACTTCACAAAGGGGTGACTTGATTGGTAATCCAACCTGAAACAATCCATGAGTCTTATACACTTTTCTTCTTTATTTTTGTCAATTATAATGTTTACATCATCCCTATGACAAACATCATGTGGTATTGCACGTCTGTGAGAGAGATAACTGATGTGAGGGAAGGGAATTTGAAAGAGAAATCTACACTAGAAGGGAAAGCAATGCTGGTCAAACATGAACCTCCTTACCTCTCTTTAAGTTTCTTGCTTTTGGAGGAACTTTTGTAGCAAGGTAACACTATTTTTTCTGGGGGAAGTCAGACAAACATTGTTTCAGGATTAAAAGAACAGATATAGATAGATAGATAGACAGACAGACAGACAGACAGATAGATAGATAGATAGATAGATAGATAGATAGATAGATAGATGCACAAATCTGATTTCATGAAAATAGAGGAGATGGAAAGCTGGAGGAAGGAGAATCGGATGTTGAGAAAGTAAAATTAACACTGGCTGCTTTTCTGCTCACATCTGCTTATGCAATATATTTGGGAGATGCTTCTAGGGTGCTCTGTTTTTCCTACATTCATCCAAATACTGTGGAGAATTGTGTCAGTTCAGGAGTTATTTGTTCTTTGTCCAATTTCCACACAGGAAGAAGTGAACATAAATTTAGAGGTAACAGCCTTCTCTGAAGTTTAGAGATGGAACTGGAACTGAAAAAATGTCACAGACTAACATGTGCTTGATGTTAATTTATTAAAATATTAATATTACTTAGAGTTTAAGCCTAAGCATTTGTATGAGACTCTCCTTACTGATAAAGAAAAAAAAATCATTAATCATTTAGAGTTTCTGCAATTAGTTGAGGATTAGAGTTGGTAATAGTTTACCACTCCTAACCCAGGTATTGATTGTTAAGTAATCATTCTCTTCACTAATAAGGAGAGGTTTTTTTTCAGTTTCTCACATTTGAATCTTTGCTTTCATTCCTGCTTTCTTTTATCATTTTGATAAAAAATGCTACCTAAAACACTGACCATAGTAAAGGTGATTTTATGGAATGCTTATAAGAGACAAGAAGGAAGAAGAGTTGCAAAGTCCAACCTGGGTCAAACAAAGAGGTTTGATTTATGAATACACAAGTTATTTGATTCGTGATAGTCATACATGTGATTTGGTTGATGGACACCAGAGAGATTTAATTGATACATACACAGAGACCTACAGACAAACATCATAATGTGACACAGTTTATCCAAGGGAACAAAAGTAATGGAACTGTTGACCAAAATATTCTGAGACTCCTGAGAGATTCAGACAGCTTATTAGATACTCATATTGCCCCCAGTGAAGTCTTTACTGCTTATTGGCTACTAAGCAGACATGCTTCACATTATTCTGAGTGTGTAAATTAAAATCTCAACAAGATTTCACTGAGATACAAACAAAATGCCAAATGCTATATTTAGTAGTACTGGTTACTACCTTAGACTCCAAAAGACACTCTAAGCTTGAGAAGGTGGCACCACCGAATCAACCCTTTTCATTGTTTATGAGGCTCTACCTGTAAATCCTCTGTTTGCATAGAAACATCTTATTTTTCTTAGCTTGTATTTGGGTATAAGATTAGATAGATAGATAGATGGTTAGAGACGAACATATTCTAGACAAACATATCTTTCACCTATCTATCTATCCATCTAGACATCTATCTACCTAACTATATGCATATGTATGTGAATGCACATGATTCAGTGTTATCATACATACCTTCAAGGATGTCCCTAAATACTTTTATCATAATTGCAAAATGAGTTTAACTTAAACATTGGGAGTAACTTAGATAACAGAAAACTTAATTATGTGTGCATCTTTTCCTTGGAATTTTTATCATGTTCCAATTTTAGTAGATATATAAATGTGACAAAAGCATGGTAAAAAGTGCTTGTTATTGCCGTAATAGCTACAGCCTTTCAGGGAATAGAATCATATGGATTAATATTAATGCAAAATTAATATAAATTCAAAATAAGTGCCATACCAAATAGTTTGCATATGTTATGTAAACATATCTGAATATAAATACTAAGTTACATGTTATTTTATGGAGCTTTCAAAAATAAATGCTATGGATATTTGGAATTAATGGATAATAACCAAATGCAGAGTATAATCTGAATAAATACAATCTCATATTTTCTATAGATATATTTATTTAAATTATCTTAAATTCAACCAGACTGCGTAGAAAATATTCTTAAATTTATTCTCAAAATTGGGGCAAATAGAGCTTTCCATTTTGAATGAAATAAAAAAGTCTGCTTGGATCCTTAATATTAGCTCTAAGCACTCTGCTTAGATATTTTTGGCACTCTTTTTAATAGAACCATTGAGGTTGTCTTAATTAAGAGTTCTAAAATTAATATTTAAATTTCATAATTGCTGGACTATGGTATCCTGAGCAATAATAATTACCTGTCTGATTGCAAAGTTGAAGTGAGTGGTTATGTGCATTTGGCTTTCTTTAATCTTACTTCCTATACCACTATTCACTTGAACAATATTATTAAGTTCCCAAAGTTGATTATATGTGTTGCATTGTGAGACTGGGCAGCAAGCCCTTCAGGCATCTAAAAATAATGCTCTATTTCAGTGAAAGGAGAAGTACTTGTACCTGTCATCACCTTTGAGGAAAATGCCCTAAATATTAGAATTAGAATTGTGATTCGTGAAATGGTTTGGGCAAATTAACACCTGGTTCAGGGTCAGCTTAAACCCCAGACTGTGCTTGAGAAATAGTAGAACTATACTTTGTATCTATTTATACAGTGACTTTCCACTTAGAGATTTGAAATGCTTTACAAATATTTTCCTGATTGGTATAAGGTGGCACATAGAAACCTCATCCAATTTCTTTTCCTCTGGAAGCAGGTACCTTTGTGCCTACACAATAAACTTTGAAAATGTAGCATATGAGATGTCAACATAAAATAGCAAAATTGACTTTTTTGTGTGCTTCTTGTAGAATCAGGCTTCATTATAGACCTATCCATGTGTTTAGAGTATAAAGATTTTACTTTAATAACGAAATACAAATTGAACAAATTGAATCTGGCAAAATTTTAAATTACATGAAAAATTGAATTGTATATATAAGAATTAGACCTATTAAGTGGTAAACAGTTGATATAAAGCTTTTAAACTAATATTACCTTTCAATACTCAAATAGATATGTGACTTAGCATAGCTATTGCTTTCCATTCATTCTTGTCTATATTATGAGACTTTTCCTCTTAGGTAAATTCATCCTAACGGATCTACCAGATGTGCTATTGTCCTAACGTTTTTCCTAAAAATACTTGTAAATTACATGTACTATGCTTCAGTTTTCTTACATTTTTATCACATGACCTCCTTATCAACCTTTCTTTGAAAACACTATTGATCCCTATTCTTTATTCCTTTTTGAATTACATGGTGGTAAGTTTTACAACCCATCACATATCTATCCATTACCTTTTAAATGATATGCATGTATTATTATTAAGATAATCATGTTCAAGTATACTCTACTAGGTGAAATTCCACCTTACTTTGACTGGAACCAGAGCTCCATATTACTTCCTGTTCATTTTCAAATGATGCCCTCCTCTTTTTTTTTTCCAGTACCCATTACACTTGGTCCTAGATTCTGCCCCTGGATTTTGTTGGCTGATCTTTGACCTTATCTTGACCTGACCCAAGCCTTCATGTCATTTTCTGACCATTTCAAATGATATTACCAAATACACATATATATATATATATATATGTATATATATATATATATATATATTTCTAGGTGTTTCCTTCTCTATGTTATCAGTTCCAGATATCCTAGGCATTGAAGTAGGTTATTAAAACATATATTATTTATTTATTTCATTAAATATTTCCCAACTACATGTAAAAAAATAACAATCTATTTTTTAATTTAAGTTCCAAATTTTCTCCCTTCCTCTAACCCTTGTCTTGTCCTTGAGAAGACAATGGTATTGCAATTGATTATTTCTGTGAAGTCATACAAAACTTATTTTCATATTAGGCATGTTGCAAAAGAAAACACTGACCAAAAAGAAAAACAGAGAACATTAAAAATGATGTTTTAATTTCCAGTCAGTTTATCAGTTCTTTTTCTGGAGGTGGATAGTATTTCCCATCACGAATCATTCGGAATTATCGACTTACACAATTGTCTTGATCAGAGTAGTTAAATCTTTCATGGTTGATCATCCTTACAATATTGCTGTTAATATGTACAATGATCATCTGGTTCTGCTCACTTTGCATGAGTTCTTATAAGTCTTTCCAGGTTTTTTTCCGGAAACATCCTGCTCATCATTTCTTATAGCACAATGATATTCTATTATAATCATATAACTCATTTCATCCATTCCTCAAATGATGGGCATTTTCAATTCTTTGCTATTATAAAGGGGGTGCTATAAATATTCTGCATAAATAGATGTTTTTTCCTATTTCTTTGATTTCTCTTGGATACAGACCTACTAGTGTTATTACTTGGTCAAAGACCACACACAGTTTTATAGCCCTTTGGGCATGGATGCAAATTGTTTTCCGGAACAGTTGTTCACAACTAAATTTTGTGTGATCCTGAACCCAGTGCCAGCTCTTTGCAGTCCCCTGTAATCTCTTTCTGACTAGTTCTCCAATCCCCTTACCATCTGTGGTTTGAGAGCTTCCAAAGCTGCCACTGCCATTTATTAAAGCTATCTTCAAGGCCAAATTCTGGTATTGCCCCAGTGTGTGCTGAGCTCTGAGCCAACCACCACTTAAGTGTCACAGATCTCTCCTTCTGACTTCCTAAATTGTCTTGGACTGGATAAAAAAGTCTTCCTTCAACCATTTGTTGGCTTTTCCACTCCAGAATTTGATTTGAGGCATTGTTTTAAAGTGGTTTGGAGGGTAGTATTGGGGAAGTTTAGCTGGGTGACTGCTTTTACTCAACCATTTTGACTCTGCCTCACACAAGTTGGATTTATACCAAGAATTAAAGGTTCATTCAGTATATACACCATATCAATGACAAAAACAATTAGCTTTATAACAAAGCGTTTGGCAAAATAAAAACCTCATAATATTGCAAACATTAAAAATTTGAATATGTACACTTAATATGGAAAATATTAGTATAAATCTAAAGCCAAGAGTTAGTATTATCTGTAATGCAGATTTGCTTAGGGTCCTCAGATGTAAAGCAAGGGTGATGATTATTACCAGCCACTATTATTTAATATATTTCTAGGTCTGCTAGTTATGGCAATAAGATATACACAAAAAAGAAATTGAGGTAATAAGATTAGGTGAAGATTTTTTTTTGCAGATGACATATTGGTTTACTTAGAAAACTCTTAAAAATTCAACTAAAATTTAATTCAAGGAGTAACTTCAGTTTACTGACCTTTCCTTATGTTACCAACAGAATTCATCAAGGAGTTACAGAAAATGAAAATACTTCAAAATAACTATAGAATATAAAACTTATAGGAGCCCAATTACCAAGATAAGCTAAGAAACTATATGAATTTACCTACATTTCTTACAGTTATAAAGACAGACCTAAACAATTGATGAGATACTAATTACCCATAGGTGCACTGTGCCATCATGGTCAAATAAAACTACTTACCTTACAGATTCACAGCTATACTGACCAAATTAATAAATGATTTCTTTATATACCTAGGGTTTGTCCACAGGAAGAAAAACATTAAGAATCTTTAAAGAAATAATGGGGGGGAGGAGCCAAGATGGCAGAGTAGAAACAGCGTTTCCAAGCCAGTCTCCCCTCAGATCACCTCCAAACGATGAAAAAGGGGACTCTGAACAACTTCTGGAGCCCCAGCACCCACAGAAAGACACAGAGAAGCTAACATCCCGCTAGGGACAGCCCAGCAGCCCTGCAGAAAGGACCAGCCCAGCAATCTGGGAACCAGCAACACAGCACTCAGTGCAAGGGGAGCCGAGCACAGGTCCACCTGAGTCGAGGTTTTAGCCCCAGGGCATCAGGGCCAGCAGATGGCTGGAGGGACCCCAGAACACCAGCAGCTGTGGCAATTCCAGAATTATCAACATAAGCATGCCTAGGACAAAGTGAGAGGTTAGTGCCCTATGGACTTTGGGACCAGTATTTGGGGAATGCTTTAGCTTCCTCCCCTGGGGGCTAGAAGCCACTGAGGAGACATGCCATTTTGTAGTTTTCAGAGGCAGCTCCAGCTCCTGGCCTGCAAACTGTAGGGAGATCTAGCAGTCAGTCTTAGGGGATAATCCCTCTTGCTTTAACCTCCCTGGATCTGGATTGTGATCTGGGGTGGCAGTCGTGGGTGGGTTTCCAGCTTGCCAGAAACAGAAGTTGTCCCCTAACACATTCGGGATGAAAATTCCCCTGTCTAGCCCCCTGTCTGGCGGCAGAGCCATACTGTGGCAACAAGCCCAAAAGTCAAGTAATTAAGTGGCAGCATGCCAAGACAAAGGAAACAAATTAAACAGAAAAATGCAACCTTAGACTCCTACTTTGGGGGCAAAGAGGATAGAAGCATAGAGCTGGAGGAGGGCAGTGAGGCCATAAGTCCTACTCCAAAAGCCCCAGGGGAAAACATGAGCTGGTTGCAGTCCATAGAGGACCTTAAGAAGGACTTTAAAAATCAAATAAGAGAAGTGGAGGAAAAATTGGGAAGAGAAATGAGAAGGATGCAGGAAAAGTATGAAATGAGGGTCAACAGCCTGACTGATGAAAACAACACCTTAAAAAATAGAATAACTCAAATGGCAAAGGAGGACCAAAAGGGCAATGAGAAGAAGAATGCCTTAAAAAGTCAAATTTGCCAGATGGAAAAAGGATCCCAAAAGCTCACTGAGGAGATTCATTCCTTCAGAGTTACACTGGAGCAAATGGAAGCTAATGACTTTATGAGAAATCAAGATGCTGTTAAGCAGATCCAAACAAATGAAAGATTAGAAGGCAATGTGAAATATCTCATGGGAAAAACCACTGACCTGGAAAATAGATCCAGGAGAGACAATTTAAAAATTATTGGACTACCTGAAAGCCATGATCAAAGAAAGAACCTAGAAATCACCCTTCAAGAAATTCTCAAGGAAAATTGCCCTGATGTTTTAGACCCAGAGGGCAAAATAGAGGTTGAAAGAATCCACAAATCACCTCCTGAAAAAGATCCCAAAAAGAAAACTCCCAGGAATATTATAGCCAGTTTAGACAATCCCCAGATCAAAGAGACAATACTACAAGCAGCTAGGAAGAAACAATTTCAACATTGTGGAAACACAATCAGAATAGCCCAGGACCTGGCAGCTTCTACACTGTGGGATCGAAAGGCATGGGATATGATATTCCAGAGGGCAAAAGAGCTGGCACTGAACCCAAGGGTCACTTACCCAGCAAAACTAAGTATTTTGTTTCAGGGGAAAATATGGTCATTCAGTGGAATAGAGGACTTTCAAGCATTCTTGATGTAAAAACCAGAGTTGAATTGAAAATTTGACATCCAGATGCAAGAAGCAAGAGATGCCTGAGAAGGTAATCAGGGAAAAGAAATCAAAAGGAACTTATCAAAGTTGAACTATTTACATTCCTATATGGAAAAACAATAACTTTGACTGATGAAATCTTTCTCAGTATGAAAATAATGGAAGAAGGGTGTATGGTCATATGAATACATATGTGATTGTGTGCATATATGTTTACAGGTATATATGGATAGAGGGCATAGGTTGAATTTGTTGGGAAGGGAGTATACTCAAGGGATGAAATTATGAGGTGAGAGAGGAAAGTGGCAAGACTAGATGGGGAGAGACAGGGTAGGGTAAACTATCTCATGTAGAAGAAGCAAGGGGAAGTGGTTTCAAGGGAGGGGAAGAATAGGAAGGCAAAAAGGCAAAACTACATTCTCATTGAATTTGGTTCAGGGAGAGAATGACATACATACTAAATGGGATATCTCAACCTGCAGCAGAATAGGGGGAAGGGGGATGAGAGGAGGGATGATGGATGGGAGGGCATCCTTGGGGGGAGGGGAGGTTGGAAGTACCCACTATAGAAGAGGGACAGGATCATGTAGGGAATGGACCAGGTGGGGGGTGGGATGAGTGGGAGGGAATTATAAGCAGCCTTGTACAATATACCTGCTATGGTAAGGTTTTGCATAGCTAGACATGTACAACATATACCGAATTACTTATTTTCCCAGAGGGAGTGGGTGGCCAGGGAGGAAGGGAATGGATCTGAAATCCAAGGTCTTAAGATTAAATGCTTCAAATATATATATATATATATATATATATATATATATATGTATATGTATATATATATGTATATATATATACATATATATACATATACTATTATTAATACTCTTTTGCTTGTAATCGGGAGATAAGATGTACAGGCATTGGGACACAAAATGTCCTACTCTAATGGAAAAGTCGAAGGTGGTATGGGAGAAGATATGGGAGAAAGCAGATAGGAGGAAGTGTTATCTTGTGGGACTGCTATTCTGGCAGGGTGGGTAGGGGAAAAACAGGGGGGAAAATAATTGTAGCTCAAAATCTGGTGGAAATGAATGATGTAAAGTAGAAGTTAATAAAACATATGTTTAAAAAAAGAAAAAAGAAAAAAAAGAAATAATGGGGAAAAAGAAAAGGAATGAGACATTGATAGTGCTGGATCTCAAAAAACACTGAAAGCAGTAATCATAACTATTTGATACTATTTAAAAAATAGAAAAGTTGACCAACAGAATAGATTAAGTTACAAGTTTCAATCATCCTGGGCCTGTTCAATCTTTTATAAAATGATGAGGTCAAGTTAATTGAATTTTGAGTTACTTTCAAGGTGTGGATCTAAGAATCCTAAAATCCTGCTATCCATTTTTTCTGTTATTATTTGCATACTGAAATGTTTGTTGATATTGAGTATCCAATGAATGTGATTTATTCTGTAATAATTAAGATGAAGGCCCCTAAACTTGGGGATTCCTTTTGGCATATTTTTGTGATGTTGTAATATTAATTGGATTTAAGATGTTTCTCACCCATTAATAGGTATTATGTATAGCCCATTAAGGGAAGTTTGCTTAGGAGAAGCTTGCTTGTAGGAAGGCTTTTACACCTTTTGCTAATGTATAATTAGGCACTGTAATCACAAGGGTTGTGATGTTTTCTGGCTCTATGAATTGTATATATACCCTGAGGTAGTATTTTGCATTAGGGGTTCACTTATGAGGAAGATCTTGTGATTACCTTGTCGAGATTCTGAGTGACAGTATGTTCACATTCAGAGCCCCCTTATTGCTCAGATGTAAAGGCTCTCTCCATCTAGCAATGTATGTAAAGTATATAGTTGATTCAGGCAGTTAGAGCCCTTTCTGTTGGTCTTTATTTCTCTGTTTGTATTTTTCTCTGAAGTTCAGTGTCTTCACTTCGCCCTGACCTAGTGAATGCAATTAAAAAAGATTGTTGATCCCTTAAACAGTTATCTTTCCTAGTAGAACAGATCTAAGAACCTGTGCTAGTGGCCATCATGGATATGCCAGCATGTTTGCTTCTACAGATGTCATAGACAAGTGTTACATAGGATGTAGAGGCATGCATGGACTACACTCTGTAGTATTGTAGGGAGTGTCTGTGTTCAGAATCTTGATGAACTCTTCGTTGTTTTGTTACTAAGTTAAATTGTTTCTGTTATAATTATAAGCTTATTTTATATTTTCCTTAAAGTTTCCTTTATAATTTTATAAGGAAAACAAAATAAAACATGGTTTCTTTGCTTTTTTAACGCTAAAATTTAGTCCAGTTGTATAGATGTAGGGACTAGTACCCAGCAGAGGATAATTTTCCTCCATGACCTCTTTGTATTATGGCAGTTTGTTGAATTTTGTAAGGCTGGCCCAACGGAGGGCAGATTTTGGCAGATATTGCCTTTTTGTGAAGGTTTTTAGAATGATAGATTGTGACAATGATAGATTGTGTATCTGTTGTCTGAGAACCAGACTAAAAAAGGTTTAGTCTGAAGGTTGATTTTTGGGTTGTTTTATTTAGTTTTGTTTCAGATGCAGCAATACCAAAAGTTTATTTGCTGAAGAACAGGAGAAGATATAAGTATCCTTGAAGTGTTAAGCAGTTTTAATTCTGTTTTACCATCCTTTCTTTTTATTTCTCCTAATTGTGAATTTATGGGGTCATTAATACAGTTCAATGTATTGGGAAAGCCCCAGTAGCAATAGAACAAAAGCCCATTCCTGTTGGCTTAGTCTATTAAAAAAGGTCTAACAGCAAACTCAGGAGGTCAAAACCCAGAATATGGTCTTCAAACAAACTGGTAGGCCACGAAGTAAGCCAGGAAACTCTAGCACTATATCTTCCAGCCTATGAAAGCTCTTTTAAAAGAATAGAGCAAATACTAGAAGAAATGAGAGACTTTTAGGTACTTTGGCTACTATTTACATCATAAAAAAAGACAAATCACCTCTGTCCAGCTGGTCCTAAGGAGATTTGAAAGCCCATTATACCTGAAATCCAATCTTTTTTTTTTCTCAACTAAAATCAGCTTCAATATGAGCACCTAGATTTGTGTAGCAAATTATGTTTCTATAGCACTTTTAATATACTTCCATAAGAATAATGCCATAAATATTGTCCTAATTTTAAAAGATGAAGGAATTGAGACTAACAGAGATGAAATGACTTGCCCAGGGTCATACAATTATCATGTTTTGGAACCAGGATATGAATCCAGATCTGCCTTGAATCCATACCCAAAGCTCTTTAAACAACATATTTAAAAATTGTTTAAATCACTAATATGGCATTCTATTTTTATTTGTTTGTTTTTTAAGGATTTTTTCATGTTCCCAAATAAACATATTTTCTTGTAAGCATAAATAAAAGAAAAAACTAGGACCTTATTATGGTAATTTAGCAGATTATATATTATTAGCTATGAATTAACACATTCATAGCTAATAATATATAATCTGCTAAATTTGAATCCTGACTCTAACAAGTACTATAGCTTTGAGATTTGGAGCAAAAATATTTTTTTCTTTTTCTGGGCCTCAGTTTCCTTACTCTAAAATAAAAGGATTGAATAAGATGGTTTCTAAAATCCCTTCTGATTTTAAATCATATATATTCAGAAATGACTTACTCCTTTAATTTATTTATTGTACATTATCGATAGAATATCGATATCACACACCTTACCTTGAACCATTTTCAGTCTTATAAAGAATATTTTCAAAGTGACTGTTATATATTTTGTTTTGCTTTAAATAACTTGCTATAAATCACCTCATAGTTATTTACAGAAAATTAAAAATATCAATAAAAATACGCTGTGTATTCCTTAATTTTATTATGATGATTTAAAAGATACTTACCTTTCTTGGTACTAATTTCTATTGTAACATCAGGTTCATGGATTTAATTATTCTAAAGTCTTTTATCCCATTTCAAATAATGAAAACATATATCTCACAATGGCTATACAGTATGATAACTTAATAATAAGTACATGAAGGTCTTAAACTGTCATTGCAAAAGGCAAATGTTGGAAATCAAGGTACTTAGTATTAAAGAAACACAAACATAACATGACATACAAAAGGAGTAATTGGTATGGTGCCAAAAATTTTATGAACATTTTTTTTCCACAAGAGTTGCTCTGATTTCCCTCCATTCTTTTCCTTTTCTGTACTTTAGAAACTCTTCCTTTGATAAATAAAATGCCCTATCACTTGCATGGCAGGACTCTATTCTATCGATAATGTACAATAAATAAACAAATTAAAGGAGTAAGTCATTTCTGAATATATAGGATTTAAAACCAGAAGGGATTTTAGAAACCATCTTATTCGATCCTTTTATTTTAGAGTAAGGAAACTGAGGCCCAGAAAAAGAAAAAAAATATTTTTGCCCCAAATCCCAAAGCTATAGTACTTGTTAGAGTCAGGATTCAAATTTAGATCTTCTGATTATAAAATTCAGTTTGCTTTTTGGGCCCTGTGTTTCCTGTACCACACTAAACTATGAAAAGTAAGTAGTCATTTTTGTTGTTGTTTTTTGGTTGTTTTGTTGTTGTTGTTGTTCTTCTTCTTCATGTTGTTTTCCTGGTAGTGGAACTAATTCACACTTTAATTAATTTATGTAAGAAAAATATGAAATTGTCTGATATAGAATACAACATTTTGTTAGGATCCTATGAATTCCACATGGATGGTGTCCATTGCAAAACAGCCAAGTTCCCTGCACCAAACAATTGCCTGTACCTACTCATGTAAGACACTGCTAGATTCTGTGGATAGCAAGGCAGAAAACACGATAGTTCTTTCCCTCAAAGAAGTTGAATTTTATTGGGACATATGAGATGTATACAAATAAGTATAATGCAAAACAGAATGTGATAATAGTAAATGGAAAAATCTAGATATAAGGCTCTGGGGAATATGGACAAGACAATTTTCTGTTAATAATGCTATCAGACTTACAGGAGGGATCAGGGAATACTTCCTTTAGGGATTGCCCTGGAGACTGACCTTGAAGGAGGGCAGAGATAGAAGGCATTGTATTCTGGGCATGAGGTTTGCTCAGTGTTGGAAGATAGTAGGATGAGCTCAAAGTATAGATGATATCCAGTTGTGAAGTAGCCAATGTACCAGTTTGCTTGGAAAGTAGAGAGCATGAAGGGGATGAATGTGAAAAAAAAAGACTTTAAAGATAATCTAGAGTCAGTGTATAGAGGCCAGATTGAAGAGTTTGTACTTTACCCTATATGGAAGAGAGAATCCCTGAAGTAGGCCATGATTCTACCACCTTGTTAAATGGAGAATCTCAAAAGACTCTGATACCCACAATAGTACTTATTTCTCAATAATTTCTACAGGCAGCTGAAACTAGTAAAACATACCTGACAGTAAAAGAAAAGATCACAGAGATCACAGATTTAGGCAAACATCCATGATCAAGTAACAAAGTCCCTTCAGTATCCTTTCTGAGCACAGCTCAATGTCTTTGTGAGGAGTTACTAAGAAAATGAGTCTTTAAGAGAAGATCTGTAAAATGAACTGGAGAAGGACATGGCAGACCACTTCAGTATCTTTGCCAAGAATACCCAAAATGGGGTCAAGAAGAGTTGGACATGACTGAATAACAATGAAAAGGAGATCCCAATCTAAGGATCACTGAGAAATCAGGGGATGTTAAGATTCTCTGACTGAAGATTTTGTTTATTTTTCAACCTGCCAATTAGGAATGTGTGGTTGGTAGCTACTGTGGCTGCTAAAATACCTTTTCATTGATCAACTGTCCTTGTTGGTACCAAATTAGGCACTGGGAGAAGAGTAAATTTGGGCATCACTCATAATTCATGGACATGAAAAAATAGTGGAGAAAAGGAGGAACAAACAAGCATAGTAATGTTTTTTGTTTGTTTTGCAGGCTATAGCCTTTGTACATGTGGCTATGAGGTTGATGCTAGTAAAGGCAATAAAAGAAGATGCCTGACACCATTAACACTTCCTTGATTGATAAATAGGTATTTTGTAATCTGGAAAGAACAAGGATATGTTTTATGGTAGGGATTTTGAACTGCTATTGGAAAACTATTATCAAATCCTTCTACATACAGCAAAGAGAAAAATTCATCTTTAAGGGAAAAACAATAGTTTTCTTTTCACTCATCTAAGTATATATTCCTTAGACCTAAAGAGCATAATTTATTTGTGTGTGTGTGTGTGTGTGTGTGTGTGTGTGACAAATGCTATACCTGAAATCAAAGAAACTTGTTTCTGACCCAGCAACTTATTATTGTTGTGACCTAAATAAGTTATTTAGGCTGTTTAGGTATGAGATTCTTTATCTGTAAAATGATTAGCTGACTTCAATGGTAACATTCTTATTTATGACCCTATGATCTTCATAGGATCACAGATTTGGCTATTACCTTTTCCTGATATTAGGGAAGGACTATTAGTCTGGACCAACTGTATTTGATGTCCTGATATATATACACATACTTTCAGATACAATATTGAAAATGGATGGATGATCTCAAACACTTGGGGACCTTCTCATACTATATAGGTTCTCTTACTATATATCTATTTAAAATTTGACAATCTGATTCATATCCCATGCATAAAGGGCCTATCCCATTGAAAAATCTGTGATCCATAGTAATAATTAATAATAATTTATTATTGTTATGATTATTAAAAATGACTTTTTTAAGCAAAGGTACCAGAACTAATGTAACTAAATGAATATTTTCCTTTCAAAGTAGTCTCTTAGAGAGGTCACAGAGTTCTTTGAATGATCCTGGCCATCCTATTGAAATAAGCACTTATTAAGAGCCTTCTATGTGTAAGAAACTGTGCTAAGGTACTGGGGCTACAAAGGCAAAATGAAAAATTCCCCAAGCCCACAAGGAATTTCCATTCAACTGAGAACATATAGTAGGGAAACAGGTAAGAACATCCATGATAATTTGAAGGAGGGGGAAATTATGAACAACTCAGGACAATATAAAGACTTCTTACAAAATGTCCCGAACCTGGGCCCAGAATCACTATTGTAAGAGGGGAAGAGCAGGGAAGAAAACACAGATTTGTTAAGTACCTACTATGTGCCAGGACCTGATGGAAGCCTTTTACAAATAATATATTATTTAATCCCCATAACAACCCTAAGAGGTTGCTTTGCCCAAGAGGCAAAGAAGCATATTCCAGTGTGAGAGAATATATTTGTTATGTTTCCCAGATGAAATATGAGACCCTAAAATCAGAGAACAGAAGCTAAGTTTTGTTTTTTACCCTTTTTTTTTTGTAGAGCTGAAGCTGTACTCTTCTGACTTATATTAATTCATTTCCCCTTGAAGGTGGTATGAATTTGGAAACAGCCAAAAGGCATTTTAAACCAAACTTGGTGACTTATGTGAGCAAACAAATAGGGCAATAACTGTTTTGGGTCCTAAACAAGGTTTGAATAGAAAGTAATGAAACTAACTTCCATGGAACTTTGAAGGTGATTCCAGAAGACAAGTCTCAAAAATGCTATTAGCAACAGCAGCAACAATGAAATCAGTGCTCAGCTTCCCAAGGTGACCTGTTTGATGGGGAACAGGTTTTTCTGGTTTGTTTGTTTTGATTTGTTTTCCCTTAATTACCATGTGTGCTAGGTCCTTCTTGCTTAATCAGACATAAGAGGGAACCATATTCATTTAATTCTTTGCGATTCTTTTGATATTAAGGGAGTAGGGGGAGAAACATTTCTTTTTATTCTGTTTCCTTATACTTTATAATTGTTCTCACAAGCAAATTTGAATAACCAGCATGGAGTGTGAAAAATACTCTTGGGTTTGGAGGTAGAGGCTAGACACAGTCAGATGGAAGAAATAAAGATTTGGACTTGGGATCAGGAAAACCAGGCAGGATTTGAATCCTGCCTCAGATGTTTAGCTGTGTGATCAGATACAAGTCAGCATCCTGACTTCTTTTAGACTTAGTTTCTTCACCTACAAAATGAGGATAGCACCTTATTTGTCCTGAGACTCAAAAGAGATAATATACCTTGAGTGCTTCTGGGAAGCTTATGTGTCACTATTATTACCTGCTTTTACATTTATCTAGTGTTTTTAATATTTTCTTTCTAACCTTTATTTGTTTGTTCCTTCCTTTCTTTCTTCTTTCCTTCCTCCCTCCCTTCCTCCCTCCCTCCCTTCCTCCCTTCCTTCCTTCCTTCCTTCCTTCCTTCCTTCCTTCCTTCCTTCCTTCCTTCCTTCCTTCCTTCCTTCCTTCCTTTTGGCTTCATGAGAGTAGGGAGCTATTTTTGAATCTAAAGTCTCCCTCAGGACCTAGCACAGTGCTCTATGTGTAGCAGTCATCAAGCGAATTGAATTGACCTACCCAGGAGTACATATCAGGTTGGCTGATGCGGTAACATTCTTGGGGTAGGTTTTTGTTTTGTTCTTGCTTTCCCTACAAAGCTGCTTCTGTGGATGCCAGTGCCCTTCATTGCCATAGATACACTGAGGAAAGTTCACTGATTGTTCTTGACACAGCAGGCAGCCCTGGCTTTGGGCTAGGATCAATTCCTAGGAAATGGGGGTCTGGGAAATTGGGACCCCGGGCAACAAGGGCCCTACATAAAGGGCATGAGAGAAATTTAAGGTAGTATTTTTCTTGGCAGCTGTCTTGAATATGAATTACTTAGGGTTTTAGTCATCTGGATCAATTTGACCTCCAATTGAATAATGGGATTATTGATAAGAATTTTAGATTCTAATGATTCTATTTTGCCTGTAAGCAGGGGAAAAAAAAGTGGTTTGTATCACAGAATCTTTACTGAGTAGTGGCTGATTGTTGTTGGTATATAATATAAAAATCCACATATTCTATACAATGATATAGGGGAAGTAGTCTTTGGAGTATTTCCATTCCATTCCTTCCCCCTACCTCTAAGTAACACTTCACTCCAAACTAAGGCTTGATGTAATAGTTTGTAAGATCATGCTTTTCAACCCTTCAGCCTTGTTCCCTGGACAGTATCTATAGCCTATTTAGCTGAAGGGACCCTATCTGGGTATGCCAGAAATTGTGACTTCCTTTCTCTCCTTCTGCCACCCCCTCTTTCCAACCTGACCAAATAGGCCCATACAATGACCCTTTTGTTTGGAGCATCCAGGTCATCTTTTAAATGTTCAATTATGGAAATAATCTCACCGTATTTAAATGACAAAAGCATACTTTTGGTGGTCTTTGCTTACAAATGGTGTTTCTTGTACATCAAGCAGAATGCCAAGTCAGAGTAAACTAGGTAAGGGAATATATGATGGAGGAAGGTAGAGATGAGCAAAAGACTTGAATGTTGCAGGTTTAAAAAAAAGGTTTTTTATTGATTTAAAAAATTACCAACAACATCCTTTAATGCCACTCCAGGGTATTTCCTAAAATGTGATTATCTTTGTTTCTATGGTACCATAGAATTTAGGTTTTAAACTGTGGTTATCTGGAAATGGTTGGGTAATTTTTTTTTTAGTAATTCACAATTCTGATTCTTTTCAAATAAAATATGATTGTCAATGAAGTTCTTATGAAATTGTTTTCTCTGTGTGTTTGGGGTGTGTGTTTGTGTGTGTGTGTGTGTGTGTGTGTGTGTGTGTGTGTGTGTGTGTGAAAGAGAGGGAGGGGGAGGAGAGAGAGAGAGACAGAGAGAATATGTGTATTTAAAAAACTCATTCTGTTTAGACTAAGTAGGTATATATTTGCCTTCTCCAGCCATTTATTGGTAGAAATCATGACTTGATCACATAATACATGTAGGCTTGGATTTCCCTCCAAAACGCACAGGCAATAGCAAAAACATCAATTTATTCAATTTCTTAGAAGTTCTACATCGATTTAAAATAATTTATTAATATGAACACAGACACTGTTTCTAATTTCAGTTTAAAATGGTATTGATATTTTCACTTCCCACCTTTTTGTTCAGTATAAGAAATAATATTCTTTCATATTCAGAAATCAGTGATCATTTAGAATTATTCAAGCTGTACATTTTAAGCCCGATTAGTGGGAATACCAACAACCGCAAGGAACAAAACTGTGATTGTATCAAGTAGAACTGACAAAAGTCTTATTAGGAAACAACTCATTCTTCTGTGTTTTCCTATAATGCCTCAATTTAAAACAAACAAAAAAAAATCCTATTTTTTCTCTGTCACTTGACAGCCAGCAACTGAAATAGAAATTTACCCCAAATTGGCCTTTGGTTACAAGGGAAAGTTTTTATTACAAAGACTAGACTGCCATCTATTGGATAATTTGATTTAACAGGAATTCTGTTTCATTTTTCTTCATTGTATTTGACGCAAATTAAAACAACAACAACAAAAAAAACAAACCTAAAATTTTCTGAATTTCTATTACATTCTGTCAAAATGTTCAAAATGAAAACATTTTGTATTACATGATTAAGATACAACACTATGTTGGTTATATTTCTTCTTCCACAACAGAGTATTTTTGGATCAAAGGCATTAGTGTTAAAGGGAATGTTAGTGATCACCCAGTAGCCTTTCCCCCTATTTTATAGATGATTAAATTGAGACCTTCATAGAGGAAATAACCTGTTTAAGATCACAGTTGCAGCAAGAAACAGAGCTGAGTTTCAAACCCAAGCCTAGGGTTCTCTTATGATTGGCAGTCCTATCAAGGACACAGGTGTGTGGAGTGGGGGAAAAAGCAAACAAACAAAAACTGACAGAGAAAAGGATGTCTTCTAGGTTTAACTAGGGATTTAAGAATGTTAGGAAAGTGCTAGGATATTAGAAAGAAGAATATTCTGAGAAAGATGCATCAGGTAAGTGTGGGTCCACTGAAATTTTGCAGGAAGTTAAAATAAATGTGTACATTATGCTTTAGTGTGTATTATCTATGAGTAAATTGACAAAAAATAAAAAGTGAATAAAGAGAAATCAAGCTAGAAAGGAAAAAAATGCTAGGTTTAGAGGTAGGGGGATACAAAGTGATAATAAATATAATTGGTAGGTCAGGCTGACAAAATCCAGGATTTTAATAATTAAGTCTTACAAGGTGTCTTAATTTTAGAGTTACTACACATCTAACTTCTACATAGACATTATGAAAAGCTAAGTTCTTCATCTTGATGTTTCAACCCACTTTCAATTAAGACGCCAAACAGTTTATGTGAATGTGGGATAAGAATTGAGTGTATAACTGTTTGCCTTGTCATGACCCTTCTCATGTACCAGTCTCCATATGAGGTTTATTTTCTCTCAGTTTTGGTTGAGCTATTGTATCATGACATGAATTACAACAACATATTCATTTCTAGACATCTTATAGAGGAGAATTTTCCTCTCTGACAGCTTACATAAATTCAAATTACTTAATTCCTTTTCACTGGATGAATGTAGGTCATGTGAAAGTTGAACAAAATTTAGCCAAGGATAAATTTAAATAAGAATTTATGGCTTAAAATAATTACTCTCACAAAAGGACAAAGTAAATAGCTACCTGTATGTTATGGCTTATAGGATAACATGGAAAGGTCTGATTTCCCTACATGAACTCCTAATGCTAATCCTAGGTCTCACTAAGAGAGGCACAGTGTCCACCATATCAGAAATTATAGCCTTGCTCTGCTGTGTACTGATCAGACCACATCTAGTATGATGTATTCAATTCTGAGAATTATATCTTAGGAGGAATATTGACAAGTAGAGAGTTTGTGGAGGAAGATGACCATATTATAGAAGGAACTAAAGTAATTGGAGATGTTTCACTCGTGAGAGACTGACCATCTGTAGAGAGATGCTAAAAGGCGGCAGTCTGAAGAAAAGGCACCTGGAAAGCAGGACATTTAAATAAATTCAATAAGCATGTTGTATGGAACAAAACAATTACAAATACAAGCACATAAAAGATTTAAACAATAAATACAAAGCAACTTTGTTTTTGGTGATAGGGAAAGCACTAACTACTGGGAACATGATGCAAAGCATCCAGCAGGAGGTAACACCTGACTTGTGTTTAGAAGGAAACAAGCCAAAGCAAGGAGATATAACATTCCACGCATGGGGGATGATACTTATGAAGGCAGACAGGTTGGAGATTGAATGTCGTATATGAAGAATGGCAGGTAATACCATTTATTTGGAACATGGATTATGTACGTAAGAATAAATTTAAATGTCAGAGAAAGAAGTTTGTATTTTATGCTAGAGGCAGTATGGTAGAAGATTTTCCATCTGGTGCTTTAGGAATAGCAACTGTTCATGGTGGTTTGGAGAAGGTGAATAGGAAAGGGGAAGAACCTAGAGATAGATGAGCCAGTTAGAAGAAGATAACTGCTAAGTTCTAGGAGAAAGGTGTTGAAGATTTCGGTGAAGGTTATGTGAATGAAGAGAAGTTATATGTGAAAGATGATGTAGAAATAAAAACTGATGGAACTTGGCAAGTAATTGGATATGGGGGAGATGACACTGGGTGTGTAAAGAGTTAAGGAAGATAGTGGAGAAAAAACAGCACTTCCACGGAGCTCCAGCCCATACCACTTCAAAGTTATGTAAAAGGGGGGCTCAGAGTGACCTCTGGAGCTCCAGAAACCACAAAATGACACAGAGAAGCTAACCTCACACTGAGAACAGCCTAGCAGGCCATCAGGGAGAAACCAGCACAGCACTCTGTGAGCCAAGCCCAGACCAGAGTGAGTCAGAGGTTTTAGCCCCAGGACAGCCTGACCAGCAGCCCGGCTAGAGGGACCCCAGAACAACAGAAGCTGTGGCATTTCCAGAATTAACACCACATAGATATCTGGGACAAAGTGAGAGGTCAGTGCCCTATGGACATTGGGACTGGTTGGGAGAGTACATGAGCTTCTTCCCCTCGGGGCCAGAAGCAACTGAAGAACCAGCACAGCTTGCACCATATTGCCATGTTGCAGCTTCAGCTCCTGGCCTGCAGACTGTAGGGGGATCTGGCAATCAGTCTGGGGGGGTTAATCGCTCTTGCTTTAACCTTCTTGGATCTGGATTGTGGTATGGGGTGGAGGTCTTGGGATGTGTGACCAGCTTGCCAGAGTGTGTGGAGGCTTAGAGAGGCCACCCAACTCTTGACTCAGGTAGTTGAGAAAACCCCAGCATTTGGGAAAGAAGCTCCCCTGGCTGCTGGCAGAGTCCTACTGTGGCAAGAAGCCCAAAAGTCAAGTAATTGAGTGGCAACATGTCTAGGCAAAGGAAACAAAATAAACAGAAAAATTCAACATTAGACTCCTATTTTGTGGGCAAAGAGGATCAAAGCATGGAAGAGGAGGAGGACTGTGAGGTCAGAAATCCTGCACCAAAAGCCCCAAAAGAAAATATGAGCTGGTTACATGCCATAGGGGACATTAAGAAGCAGATAAGAGAAGTGGTGGAAGAATTGGTAAGAGAAATGAGAAAGATGCAAGAAAAGTATGAAATTAGAATCAACAGCCTGACTGAGGAAAATAACACTTAAAAAAAAAAAAACAAAAAACTAAATCAAATGGAAAAATAGGCTCAAAAAGCCCATGAGGAGAAGAATGCCTTAAAAAGCCGACTTTGCCAGATGGAAAAAGAATCTCAAAAGTTCACTGAGGAGAATCATTCCTTCAGAATTAGACTGGAACAAATGGAAGTGACTTTGTGAGAAATCAAGAAGCTGTTAAGCAGATCCAAACAAATGAAAGAATTGAAGGCAATGTGAAGTATCTCATGGGAAAAACCACTGACCTGGAAAGTAGATCCAGGAGAGACAATCTAAAAATTATTGGACTACCTGAAAACCATAATCAAAGAAAGAAGCTAGAAATTATCCTTCAAGAAACTCTTAAGGAAAATTGGCCTGATATTTTAGAACCAGAAGGCAAAATAGAAGTTGAAAGAATCCACTGAAGACATCCTGAAAAAGATCCTAAAAAGAAAACTCCTAGGAATTTTATAGGCAGGTTCCAGAATTCCCAGATCAAGGAGAGAATATTACAAGTAGCCAGGAAGAAACAATATTAATATTGTGGAAATACAATCAGGATATCACAGGACCTGGCAGCTTCTACACTGAAGGTTCGAAGGGCATGGACTGTGATATTCCTCAGGGCAAATGACCTGGGATGAAAACCAAGAATCACCTACCCAGCAAAATTGAGTATCATGTTTCAGGGGAAAATATGGTCATTCAGTGGAATAGAGGACTTTCAAGCATTTTTGAGGAAAAAACTAGAGTTGTATAGAAAATTTGACATTCAGACACAAGAAGGAAGAGATGCTTAAGAAAGTAAACAGGGAAAATAAATCATAAGGAAG
This sequence comes from Gymnobelideus leadbeateri, assembly GCA_011680675.1. Lineage (NCBI taxonomy): Eukaryota > Metazoa > Chordata > Mammalia > Diprotodontia > Petauridae > Gymnobelideus > Gymnobelideus leadbeateri. The sequence goes on along the minus strand of WOXC01005509.1, from coordinate 32,415 downwards.
TTATCAAAGCTGAACTGTTTATATTCCTACATGGAAAATAACTGTAACTGATGAAATCTTTCTCAGTATGAAAATAGCTGAAGAAGGGTATATGGGCATATGAATACATATGTGAATGTGTGTATATATGTTTACAGGTATATATAGATAAGAGGGCACAGTTCAAAATTAATGGGAAGGGATGATACTTAAAGGGTGAATTTTGGAGGTGAGAGAGGAACATAAAGAAAGGAGATAGGGAGAGACAGAATGGGGTAAACTATCTCATATAGAAGAGGCAAAGGAAAGTGGTTGCAGGGGAGGGGAAGAACAGGAAGGCAAAAGTGCAAAACCTTATTCTCATTGAATTTGGCTCAGGGAGAGAATGACACACATACTGAATGGGATATTTCACCCTGTAGGAGAATGGGGGGGGAGAGGTATGGGGGAGAGATTATGGGAGGGGAGGGCAGGGTGGGGGGAAAGAAGTTGGAAGGACTCACTTTTGAAAGGGGATAGGATCAAAGTGGGGAGTGGACCAGGTTGGATGTGGGATAGGAGGGCGGGAAATGTAGTCAGTTTTTTTATAATTTTATCTACTGTGGTAATGCTTTGCATAGATATACATATATAGCCTATACTGAATTGCTTATCGTCCCAACAAGAATGGGTGGCAGAGGAGGAGCAGAATGGGTCTGGAATTTGAAGTTTTAAAATCAGATGTTTTAAAATATATAAATACTATGATTAATACTATTTTGCATATAATTGGGAGATACAATGTGCAGTCATTGAGGCATGGGGATTCACCTTGCTCTATTGGAAAAGTTGAAGGGGTTTTGGGAGAAGATATGGGAGAGAGCAGATTGGATGAGGGGATATCCTGTGGGACTGCTATTCGTGGGTAGGGGAAAAAATTGTAACTGAAAATCTGATGGAAATAAATGTTGTAAACCAGAAGTTCATATAGCATTTAAAACAAAAGACTTTAGGATGACTCCCAGGTTGGAAATTGGAGTGACTAGAACAATTATAGTGCCCTCAATAGAAATAAAGAAGCTAAAATAAGTGATTGATATTGTTGAATGAGGGATTGGGTAAGGGTGAGCAAGATGATAGCTTCTGTTTTTAGTAAAGTGGACAAAAAGGGACATGTGTGAATTAAAGCACAGAGGCAAGAGAAGATGGGCAACATTGGGAGACCGGTGAGTACTCTAGTTTTACTTACCTGCATAGGACAAAATTACTATAGAAAGAAAGATCATATAAGTAGTAATGAAATTAAAGTTGGAGCTAAAGTTGGAAAGGAGCTATATGATATTATCAGGTACATAAATAAAACATACTTTCTGAAACTCACTTCACTAGTCTTCTTGTCCTCCATCCTTCCTTCTTTTCTCTCTCCCTCTTCTCTTCATTTCTCTTTCTTTCTTCCTCCCCTGCTTCCTTTCTGTCTTCTACCCTATCTCTTTGTGTTTTCCTTTATAAGAAATCACTAAAGTAGGGTGAGCCAGGGATCAGGAGTTCAGAGGGAGTTGTGTTATTAATGTTTTAAGATTGAGCTACAACTTAGATTCAGTTCTGTGATAGAAGTGCTATTATAAATGAGATCCAGATCCTAGGCTAGTCTAAGAGAATCTCTTCCATAATAGCTGGCATAAGCACTAGCATTATATGGCATTCATTTCTATGATGTACTTTGCATAGGTTTCCTTGTTTGATCCTCACTATAGCAGAGCTCCATACATAGAGGTATTGACAAAAATCCATTTTCCCTGGTGAATATAGTATAAATTTAATAAATGCTTGCTGTATTGAATAGTAGATAGATAGATAGATAGATAGATAGATAGATAGATAGATAGATAGATAGATAGTTTATAAGACAATCAACATTTCACTTGCAAAGATTAGTACCCACCTATCTCTCAGAGTTGCCTTGTGGATCAAAAAAGGTAATAATTGTAAAGTACTTAATAAATAGTGAATGCTTTGTAAAGTTAGCTCTTATCATTGTTATGTTTAATATATTTTATTATCATGATGATTGAATGAATAAAATGGGTGCCCTCCTTTAATGCTTAGATAAATAGCAATCTCCCAATTCTCAAAACTTGTTCCATTTTGTTTTACTTTGAGAGCTAATCCTACACCCCAAATGCTGAAGGAACATAGGAAAAATACTAACTTCAAAAGAATTCAAGTAAGATGAGAAAAAGGACTGACTTTCTCTGGGTGATTGATTTTTGTCCTTTCATGGATTTTTAATTGGAGTTTAATAACTTTCAGATTTTGTGTTGGTTTCTAGAAGGTCAGAGAAGATAGATGCCATAAAAATAGAGTTGATCATTTCTATGATTGTTAACCCATCATTGAGTGAATCGGGAGGGATCACTGAAATGGCTAGATTCATGTAAATGCAAAGTTTACCTATTGAGAAAATGCCATAGTATCACTGGGACCATTGCACATGGGAGATGAACAAGGGGATGGGGCATTTTACATTTCATTTTTGTTTTTATGGGCTTATATATCAACATGAACATGTATGTTTGCAAAGAAGAGTAAAAGATGATTGCATATGGAATTGTCAGTATATATTGCATATTGCTTCTTATTTAAAATTATGTAATAGAACAAGCCTTTTATCTATAAAGCTATCCTGCTTGTCTGTGTCTCTCTATTCTCCTTTATGCATTAAAAATTACTGGTTCTCTTTTTTTTCTTTTTGAAGAAAAAAAAGCATCATTATTGCTGGTCTTCCACCTACCTGGGGTAGGAATGAGAAGAAAAAAATTATCTTTTATAACAAATAAGCCTAATCAATTCAAGCAAATCCACACATTGGTCATGTTTGAAAATACATACTTTATTCTGCCTCTCTGTTCCATCATCTCATTATCAAGAACTGGTGGTAGGCAAACATTATCACCAGTGCTTCAGAATTGTATTTGGTCATTGAATTGATCAGAGTTCTAAAGTCTTTCAAAGTTGTTTTTAATTTATGATGTCATGATCATAAATTGATTGTAAATTGTTCTATTTCTGCTTACTTTATTTTTCATCAATTAATGTGGATTTTACCTGAATTCCCCTTTGTCATTTCTGATAGCCTAATGTTATTTCATTGCATTCATATTCTTTAATTTGTTCAGTCCTTTCCCAATTACAAGGTAGCCAAAAACAAAATTTTAAACACCCCAAATGTAAATAATGTTACACAGGAGAAACTGTCTAGTTTCATCAGTGCTAGCTCTCTGTGGAATTCTTTGCTTTCTATTTCTCTTGCCACAACACCATAGTGAGGTGTTCATTTTATTGTAAAACCTATACAATTCTGCTTGAGGAAAATTACTTGGAAATTTATTCTCCTTTCCCTCATGCCCATTAATGTTAATTGCAATGTACTTTGGGGTTTTTTTGTATGCTTACTGGAGAATTTTGTCCCATATTAGGTATAGATTTATTGAATGATTTGGGGAAGTTGTATAACAAGTCCTTTGTATGTCAGTGTAAGGAAAATAGAGTTTATAGCCAGAATGCATATTTAAAATGAAGTCAGCCTTCAAGGTCTTGAGGGGATATTTTTTAGTACCTCTTGAGGTCTCATTGATGAGTGGTAAGTTCTTAATTACTAGGGAGTTAAGTAGTTGAAACTTGGTATTTATAGGCCTATTACATCATGACTTTGTGTATTTGATCTATAAACATTAATTTTCCATTTATCCCCCAAAATGTGACCAAGAAACTGAGTGGGACTTGGTCAAACTAACCTTCAAATTCAAACAGGGAGTTATTAAATTGTTCCATGACTTCTTATCTGAGTTCCACATTAAACCTCTTGTTATCATGAGTCAAATGAAAAAAAAAAAGGTAATAGGTTTAATTAGAATACTTTATCCTAGACTTTCACGTAGGACCAACAATAATATCTAGAAATACCACCCTTTTAACAATTTTACTAATAAAACAACTATACCAATCATTTTTTAATTTTTTTTTACTTAATTAAAAACCTCTCAATACTAATCTAGGAATTCAGTTACTTATGGGTGAGAATACAGTGTCTAATACATATATCTTTTCTGCTATGACAGAATGCCAATCACACAGACTTTTACCCTGAACTCCCAGCATTATAATGTTGTTCTACTACAGATTACTGAACATTTGGCATTGCCACACAAGATGTATGTGAGTGTAAAGTATGTTACATTTACTTCTACATCCTGGGTTCAAATCTCAGTGCTACCACTTAATAGTTGGGTGACCAAGAGCAAATTATATTATTTTTATGAATCTGAGTTTCCTCATCTCTAAAATATGGATAGGGATATTTAACTGACAGTGGTGTTAGGAAGATAAAGCTTTCTTTAAGGTTAAAATGTTATATATAAATGAGTTATAATGCTACATTTGCAATCAACACATTTTATATCATTGCGTTCCATTATTCCATTTTAGCCTATGTTGCATGCAAATTTGTCATCAGTATCTTCCTCTCTGTGTATTCTATATCCTCTTTTGAGATTATAAACTGCAAAGAGGTTAGGGGTCATGTTTTAATTTTCTCTGTATTTTCTTCATAGCCTAGAAAATTATTTTGTGTATGGTAGGGTCTTAATCCCTGGCTAAGGTGATTTTTCTAAACCCAGAACTCTGTCATTCCAGATCCAATAACAACCACTCTCTTTGTTATTAAAGCTCTTCATAAGCTTGCCCTTCCCTATCATTCTAGTCTTGTGTTTTGCCCTCTTCCATTTTCTGTGATGCAGTAATATTAGCCTTCTTGTCATTCCTCCCACATACCACTTCATTTCTCTTCCCTCTGCCCTTGCACTGGCTATTCCCCATGCCTGGAATCCTTTCACTCTTTACCTCTGCCTCTTAGTTTCAGGGCTTTTTTCAAGATTTAGCTCAAATACCATTTCTTGCAGACAGTCTTTCTCCTTCTCCCTAACTTCTAATTCATTTATCTCTACTATTAGTTTCCATCTATCTACTCTGTATATGTCTTGAAAATTTCTAACTCTTGATGTTGTTTCTTTCTCATTTGAATATAAGCATCTTTGGGGAGGGATTCTTCTTTTTTGTTTCTTTGTTTTTCTCTTTCTATTACTGGAGCTTACCACAGTGTTTGGCTTATGGTAAGTGCTTTGTAAATGCTTGTTAACTGACTAACTAGCAAAATCATTCAAGAAAGAGACACATCTGAGTACCTTAAAGATAGAGCATAATCCATTTTTATTTTCAAGGTAAATACTATTTTCTTTTTGAAGTATGTAAGCTCTCCTACACAAATGAAAGTGTAAACATAGTGTAAAGTTGGAAGCTATTTAAAAAATTATACATGACAGTGAAGTTCTTTTTATGTTATACATATGAAGACACACACATATGTACCATATATATGTATATATACATATGTGTGTATATATATATATATATATATATATATATATATATATATATATATATATATATATATATATATATATGGAAAGAGAGAGAGAGAGAAGAGAGAGAGAGAGGCCTAAATATGTGGTACCGTCCCTACTTACTCAAGGAATATGTTACATCTGAAATTGTTCAGTTTGAATATGGTAGTTACATTTTTATTATAAAAATAAATAACTATAGAAATCCTAGCAGACTTGTTCCATTACATGACAATTTGTTGTCTTACTTTTAGAGATTCATTTATAAATGTTCTCAGAGTAATCATGTCTTAATTTTTTAAAGTATTCTATCCTTTCCCAATTACTTTTAGCAGATTTTCAAGGTAATAATCTTATGTCACCCTCCATAATGTTTTGAAAATGTGCTTGTTCTATGAACCATTGTTGTTCTTGGCTACCATGTCTCTTCACCTGATAAGGAAATCAAATGTTTAATGATTACAGCAGTTTCTTATACTGTTTGTCTCCATTTTGGGGGGAACTTTTTGACATTTCATTAGGAAATAATAGTTATCAAAGTCACTATTTACTTTTATTTTTTCCCATCTTTACAGGTAAACTATTTTGAATATCAGGTTTGAACTGCTATAATTTTAGGTGGAATCTTCTCCCCTACTGATTTATCAACTCTCTTTTTCCCTTTTAATTTGTTTATTCCAAAACTATATTTTCCAACATTGCTCTCATTTTTTCCCCAGAGCTCAGTTGCTTTCTTTTGATTGAATTTCAAGAGCTAATACCAGTAAAATAGACTTTAGTTTGTCCATTCATATTTTATCAGCTCATTGGTAGCTGGGCACAGACTTCATATTAAAAGTACCAAATTTAATATTAATAATCGTAAATAATCTGACATCATAAATCATCACTAAAAGAAGAAACCCAAGCAAGAGTGAGGGTCATTTTGTACTTTTATTGATTTCAGTGTTTGCTACGAAAAAAAAAAAACAAACAAAAAACAATCCAAACAAACAAAAAATACCCCAAAAACAAACAAACAAAGAAACAGAAAAACAACTTATCAACAAGTGGCAAAGTTTCTGGGATTAGCACTTGTACAAATAACAGACCCAAGCTATTAATTAAAACTTTTCCAACTCAATAGAATCTGTCAGACAATGCATATACATGCCATTGATACATATCAGAATATTACTACTGTGGCAGTGACCTGGTAAAACAGCAATATTTTAAATATTATGGTGTTTCATTCAAGCTTAATCCAACTACATGTGTTTTCTATTTGAAAGTAGTAATATATAGTACATAAGATTATTAATAATATATGATAAATAAACTGCAGTCCCTGGAATTTTTCCTCTTATGTTCTCTATAGGAGAAAATAGGAAAAGGTGATGTTTATTTCAGGCATAAGCATATCCTATAGAACATGAAAAAAAACAAAACTCGAATCTTTAATTTTAAGGAATTGCTGGTTTCAAATAAAAATTCCAAAGGTAAAAGCTATATTATCAATGACTTGTATTTTCTGTACTTTATATATTCCTTTATGAAAGGAGTAAACTTGAATAAGGGACTACATATCTTTATCTCTGTATATCTATACATACATACACATGGCAAGATTGTTACTGTTTTTGTTTAGTTGTTTCAGACATATCCAACTCTTCATGACCCCATTTTGGGGTTTTCTTGGCAAAAATATTGGTGTGATATGCTGTTTCCTTCTCTAGCTCATTTTGTAAATGAGGAACTGAGGCAAACAGAGTTAAGAGATTTATTCAGAGTCCCACAGCTAGTAGGAAGTATCTGGTGCTCGATTTGAACTCATGAAGAGAAGTCTTCCTTCTTCCAAACATAGTGTTCTAGTCACTGGGTTAAAGAGTAATACTCAATTAAAAAAAAACAACTAATATTCATATAATATTGATAATTAGATAAGCAGAATAAACTGTATTTTTGTAGGTGCATGATTCAAAGGAAATGAATCATTTTAAAATTGAAACTATTAAATATATGTATTAAGGGAAACTATATAATGCCACATATACAGTCCTCTCTATAAAACAAGTAATAAATAAAGGACTTCACAGTACCATATAATAAAAACTCATTTCAAATTAACTTCTGACTTCATGATATGCTTACGCAGTCATTTGTATGTACGAAAGTAAATAACTTTAATAAAGGAAACATTATTTACCTTAAAAAAGTTGATTTTGTTCTACTTTGAAGGTACTCAATTTTATTTCAAAATAATTATTTTTAAATGTTTTTAATTAAACAAATGCCTTATTAACTTCTGGTTTACAGCATGCATTTCCGCCAGATTTTGAGTTACAATTTTTTCCCTGTTTTTCCCCTACCCACCCTGCCAGAATAGCAGTCCCACAAGATATCCCTTCCTTCAAACTGCTTTCTCCCATATCTTCTCCCATACCCCCTTCGACTTTTCCATTAGAGTAAGGTGAATCTCTGTGTCCAAATGCCTGCACATCTTATCTCCCAATTACATGCAAAAGAATATTGATAATATTATTTATATATATTTTAAACATTTAATCTTAACACCTGAAATTTCAGATCCATTCCCTTCATCGCTTGCCACCCATTCCCTCTGGGAAGATAAGTAATTCAGTATGTATTGTACATGTATAGCTATGCAAAATATTACCATAGTAGATATACTGTACAAAGCTGCTTATAATTCCCTCCCACCATGCCACCCCCCACCTGGTCCGTTCCCTACTTGATCCTGTCCCTCTTCTATAGTGGGTACTTCCAACCTCCCTGCCCCCCAAGAATACCCTCCCATCCATCATCCCTCCTCTCATCCCCCTTCCCCCTATTCTGCTACAGGTTGAGATATCCCATTTAGTATGTATATCATTCTCTCCCTGAACCAGATTCAATGAAAATATGGTTTTGCCTTTTTGCCTTCCTACTCTTCCCCTCCCCTACAGCCACTTCCCCTTGCTTCTTCTACATGAGAGAGTTTACCCTACCCTGTCTCTCCCCATCTCCTCTTGCCACTTTCCTCTCTCACCTCATAATTTCATCCCTTGAGTATTCTCCCTTCCCAACAAATTCAACCTATGCCCTCTAATCATGTATAACTGTATATATATATATATGTGTGTGTGTGTGTGTGTGTGTGTGTGTGTGTGTATGTGTGTGTATATATATGTGTGTGTGTGTATATATATATATATATATATACATTCACATATGTATTCATATGACCATACACCCTTCTTCCATTATTTTCATACAGAGAAAGGTTTCATCAGTCACACTTATTGTTTTTCCATGTAGGGATGTAAATAGGTCAATTTTGAAAAGTTCTATTGATTTCTTTTCCCTGATTACCTTCTCAGGCATCTCTTGCTTCTTGTGGCTGAATATCAAATTTTCTCTTCAACTCTGATTTCTTCCTGAAGAATGCTTGATAGTCCTCTGTTCTACTGAATGACCATATTTTCCCCTGAAACAAAATACTCAGTTTTGCTGGGTAGGTGACCCTTGGCTTCAATCCCAGCTCTTTTGCCCTCTGGAATATCATATTACATGCCCTTTGATCCCTCAGTGTAGAAGCTGCCAGGTCCTGGGCTATTCTGATTGTGTTTCCACAATATTGAAATTGTTTATTCCTGGCTGCTTGTAGTATTTTCCCCTTGATCTGGGGATTCTGGAACCTGGCTATAATATTCCTGGGAGTTTTCTTTTTAGGATCATTTTTAGGAGGTGATGTGTGGATTCTTTCAATATCTATTTTGCCCTCTGGGTCTAAAACATCAGTGCAATTTCCCTTAAGAATTTTTTGAAGGGTGATTTCTAGGTTCTTTCTTTGATCATGGTTTTCAGGTAGTCCAATAATTTTTAAATTGTCTCTCCTGGATCTATTTTCCAGGTCAGTGGTTTTTCCCATGAGATATTACACATTGCCTTCTAATCTTTCGTTTGTTTGGATCTCCTTAACAGCATCTTGATTTCTCATAAAGTCATTAGCTTCCATTTGCTCCAGTCTAACTCTGAAGGAATGCATCTGCTCAGTGAACTTTTGAGATTCTTTTTCCATCTGGCAAATTCGACTTTTTAAGGCATTCTTCTCCTCATTGCCCTTTTGGGCCTCCTTTGCCATTTGAGTTAGTCTATTTTTTTTTTTTTTTTGAGGGCAATTGGGGTTAAGTAACTCGCCCAAGGTCACACAGCTAGGTTTTTGTTTGTGTGTATGTTAAGTGTCTGAGGCTGGATCCAAACTCAGGTCCTTCTGACTCCAGGGCCAACACTCTACTCACTGCGCCACCTAGCCACCCCTAGTCTATTTTTTAAGGTGTTTTCCTCAGTCAGGCTGTTGACCCTCATTTCATACTTTTCCTGCAACCTTCTCATTTCTCTTTCCAATTTTTCCTCCAGTTCTCTTATTTGATTTTTAAAGGCCTTCTTAAGGTCCTCTATGGCCTACAACCTGCGCATGTTTTCCCTTGGGGCTTTTGGAGCAGGACTTCTGACCTCACAGTCCTTTTCCTGCTCTATGCCCCCAAAATAGGAATCTAGGGTTGCATTTTTTCTGTTTCCTTTGCCTTGGCATGTTGCTGCTTAATTACTTGACTTTTGGGCTTGTTGCCACACTACGGCTTTAAGGCCAGCTAGAGGAATTTTGGTCCCGAACGTGTGGGGGGCAACTTCCGTTTCTGGCAAGCTGTAAACCCACCCACGACTTCCACCCTAGATCACATTCCAGATCCAGGGAGGTTAAAGCAAGAGTGATTACCCCCCAAGACTGATGGCTGGATCTCCCTACAAATTCTCAGGCCAGGAGCTGGAGCTGCCTCTGAAAACTACAAAATGGCGTGTCTCCTCAGCGGCTTCTAGCCCCCAGGGGAGGCAGCCAAAGCATTCCCTAAATACAGGTCCCAAAGTCCCTAGGACACTAACCTCTTACTTTGTCCTAGGCATGTCTATGTTGACAATTCTGGAGTCGCCACAGCTGCTGGTGTTCTGGGGTTCCTCCAGCCGGCTGGGGCCCTGCTGCCCTTGGGCTAAAACCTCGGCTCACGCGGACCTGGGCTCCGCTTGGCTCCGCTTCCTGCGCTCTGCACACTGCGTGCTGCTGGCTCCCAGACTGCTGTGCTGGTCCTTCCTGCAGGGCTGCTGGGCTGTCCTCAGCGGGAGTTTAGCTTCTCTGTGTCATTCTGTGGGTGCTGGGGCTCCAGAAGTTGTTCAGAGTCCCCTTTTACATAGTTTGGGGGGAATCTGGGGGCAGAGTGGCTTGGATGAGCTGTTTCTACTCCACCATCTTGGCTCCACCCCCTTACCCATACTTTTAATTTTAATTGTGACCAGATGAGTGGGTTCTCTTTAATTCTTATTTCTAAATTTGCCTTTCCCTCTTTTCCATCCTTTCTGGAAACTTTTTCTCCTGTGTCTACAATTCTATTTCTTTCCATCTCTCCTTAAATTCTCTAACCTTCAAGTAATTTCTTCATCCTTTTTCTTTTAGGCATATACTTCAATTAATGTTTTTATCTCATTTATAGACTACTCCTTCCATTAGAATATCTTACAGTCTAAGAAAAATCAGTTTTATGAAACATTAGCTGAGAAATGTGTAACTTACTCATTACTCCTCCTTAGAACATCTATCCAATGTTAGGCCCTTAACTAGTTCTTTTAAACATATATTATTGAGGGATGCCCATCATTTTGGGAATGATTGAACATGTTCTGGTATATGAATGTAATGGAACACTATTGTTCTTTAAGAAATGATAAACAATTGGATTTCAGAAAAAAAAAAAAAACTGGACAGACCTATATGAACTGATGATAAGTGAAGTGAGCAGAACCAGGAGGGCATTGCACACAGTAACAGCCACAGTGTTTGATGACTGATTTTGATAGACTTAGCCCTTCTCAGCAATGCAAAGACCATCAGATTGCATGTCATTTCAGGGAGGAAAGTTGGAAGGAGAGGGTGAAAATGTAAAATTTATGTAACTGAATGTTGAAAACTAAAGATAAATTAACTAATAAAAGATATATTGATTCTTCATTTTTAACTTTTTTTTAAGTTCCAAGTTTCTCTTCCGCTCTCTAAACACTCCTACCCACAGGGGCTAGAGTATGTTCGGAGAGAATTTGTAACTGAGGGGTGAGTGCTCTTGAGCCTCACCTGTGGGTCCAAGAAGCCATAGAATCCTCAATGGCCATACCCTGGTAAACTGTTTCAGCAGACAGGCTAAACCCTATTGAGAGTTAGAAGATTATCTACCCCAAACATGGGAAATCTTCCTCTGGTAAAATGGTTAGACTTTGAAGGTGCTAAGGTAGTTCACTGCATTGTGAACCACCTACCAGCCATCTTGACTTTTATGTTGCCAACGGACTTTGATGGCTTTGGAAGAGAGAGTGAGGTAGATGATTTCAAGCAACTCTGCCTCACTTAAACCCAATTTATGCATGAATCAAAAGACATCACCCATTCTATTTTACATTTTTATGTTCCTCAAAATCCTGTGGTAACAGGCAAGTGATAAAGTTGCAGGTGTGGATACACTGGGAGCTGTAGTCACAGCCCTGCAATAAATGATCCAGGCATAGCATTATCTTCTCCTTGGACTAAAGCAGCAGGGGAATTCAGCATCCTTCTGCGTTTCTGTGCAGCCTGTCTCCTGGCATGAGGAAATGACTAGAAAAGATGCCCTAACATTGTCCAATTCACCCATTTTGGTCTGATTGTCTTAGGGGATACAATCCTTTGGTCAAAACACACAAAATCATACAAAACTTTTTGCAAAGTTGATCTCATTCACCATCAGTACATGTAATATACACACCTTTATGGACAACACAAATTCATCAGACCTGAAAGAAAAACAGCTCTTGTAGCAAGAGAACTCAGCAAATATAGCATCTGAACAGCAAGCCTGGGTAAAACAAAGCTGGAAAATGAAAGCCAGTTTACAAAAGTTAGATGTGGATACACGTTTTTCTGGAGTGGTTGCAATTATGAGTAAAATGTGAAGCTTTTATAGGTTTTTAAATCAAAATCAATCTAATCAGCAAACTTGTATGCTTACCAAAAGGAGTGAATAATAGACTCATGACAATGTGATTGCCACTTCAGTAAAGTGACATGCCATCATCAGTGCATATGCTCCCATCATGACAAATCCTGATGAGGTCAAAGAAAAATTTTATGAAGACCTGGAGACCCTCGTCATCAATGCACCAAAAAAAGGACAAGCTTATAATTCTAGGTGACTTTAATGCAATATTAGGCACAAAGTATAGGACATGGCAGGTAGTCCCTGGGAAGAATGGAATCAGAAGCAGCAACAACAGTGACTAACTACTGCATAGCTGTGGACCTCATGGCCTCATTAAGACTCTTCCATTTAACTAAATGCAAGAAAACTTTATGGATACATTCTCACAGCAAACGCTGACATTTAATAGACTATATCATTGTAATGAAAAGAGACAGGCAGGATGTCAGAGTAACAAAGGCGATGTTTGATGCAGGTTGCTTTACCAATCATAGACTTATCCTCCTCTATCTAAATATTCACATTCAATAAAAGCAGCAGCCCCAAGGCAAGATGACTACTAAGAGACATTAATTTCAATATAGACTATTTCTCTTAGTAGGGAAGAATATATTACTAACTTGGAGGGGAAGCTGAGTCAACACAAGGTTGACAACAGTGTAGCAGAAAAGGAGTAGGCAGCTTTTAGAAATTTGGTGTGCAGTACCACATTTACTCATCTGGACCAGAATACTCACAAACAACAAGATTGGTTTGACAAAAATTATGGGAAATTCAAAAGCTGCTAAATATAAAATAAGAACTCCACACACTTTATCAGCAGGATAGTTCATTTATTTCTAAGAAGGCAGCATTCAACTACATCAAAGTAAAGTGCAAGAAAAGGTTAGAGAAATGCAAGATTCTTAGCTCAGTAAAAAGACAGATGAAATTTAGTTTTACATTGATAGTAATCCAAAGTGCATTATGGTGCCCTACAGGCTTTTTATGGGCTAAAGACCTATGGAGCATCTCAACTATTCAGTATCGATGGAACCACCTTGATTAGTAATAAGGGCATAGTCCTAAAGAGAAGAGCTGAACACTTCCATAGTGTTTTCAACAGACTATCACCAATCAATGCTGAAGCCACTGACCTCAGGTTCAAGTCAGTCAGTCTCTATCTGAACTTCCAGTTGAAGAAGGGATTTTGAGAACTATTAGGCTCCTCTTGTGTGGCAAAATCTCTGGTGTTGATTCTATTCCAGCTGAGATTTAGAAGACAGAATGTTTACTATTTACACAAAGGCTGATTGAAATTTTCCAGGTTATATGGCAAGAAAAAGTGATCTCCCAGGAGATCAAGGATGCCTCCATTGTCTGTCTCTGTAAAGGTAAAGGAAAAGGTGACAGTTACAGCAGGGTCTCTCTATTAGCCATTGCTTTTAAGAATCTTGCCAGAGTCCTCATTAATAGGCTTATTCTTCAACTTGAAGATGGGCATCTGCCTGATGTGTGGCTTTAGAAAGGGTCAAGGAATAGTTGATATACTGTTTACTGCCTGACAACTCCAGGAAAAATGCCAGGAGTAGAATAGTGTTCTGTACCTAATGTTCATCTATGTGACCAAAGGTTTTGATACTGTCAGTCAAGAAAGTTTATGGAAAATTAAGACAGTATCTTATTGTCCAGAGAAGTTTATCACTTTCATGATACTTCTCTTGCGCAGGTTAGGGATAATGGACAATGCTCTCATGCTTTCCAGTCACTGATTAAGTGAAGCAAGACTGTGTGCTTTCTCCATTGCTTTTAAGGATGATATTTTCAGTGATGTTGTCAGATGCCTTCAACAAACATGAAAACAGCATCAAGGTCAGTTATCACACCAATGGTAAATTATTTAACTTGAAAAGACTAAAAGCCAATTGCAAGTAGAGGGATAGTTAGTGCATGACTTTTTGTAAGCAGATAATTGGGCACTCAATGCAGTTTCTGAAGCTGAGTTGCAGCAAAGCATGAACCAATTCTTTCAGGTTTGTGGTAATTTTGACGTAACACCACCAAAAATAGGTTCTCTCGTATCCAGCACCACCACTATACATACATGTGACTATCAAATGGAGAAATATTGAACACTATGGATAAGTTCACTTACCTTGGCCATTTACCTTTCAGGGATGTATAAATTGAAAATGAGTTTGAGGGAGGCCGAGCCAAGATGGCAGAGTAGAAATAGCACGTCCAAGCCACTCTTCCCCCAGACTGCATCCAAACTATGTAAAAGGGGACTCTGAACAACTTGTGGAGCCCCAACACCTACAGAACGACACAGAGAAGCTAACCTCCTGCTGAGGACAGCCCAGCAGCCCTGCAGGAAGGACCAGTGCAGTGCCAGCAGCACAGTGTGTAGTGCGCAGGGAGCCGAGCACAGGTCTGCCTGAGTCACAGTTTTAGTGGCTGGATGGAGGGACCCCAGAACACCAGCAGCTGTGGTGATTCCAGAATTATCAACAAAGACATGCCTAGGACAAAGTGAGAGGTTAGTGCCCTATGGACTTTGGGACCAGTATTTGGGGAACGCGTCGCTTTCCTCCCCTGGGGGCTAGAAGCCACTGAGGAGACACACCATTTTGTAGTTTTCAGAGGCAGCTCCGGCTCCTGGCCTGCGAACTGGAGGGAGATCCAGCAATCAGTCTTTGGGGGGGTAATCGCTCTTGCTTTAACCTCCCTGGATCTGGATTGTGATCTGGGGTGGAGGTCGTGGGTGGGTTTCCAGCTTGCCAGAAATGGAAGTTGCCCCCCCCCCACACACACTTTCGGGATGAAAGTTCCCATCTGGTGCCAGGCCATACTGTGGCAATAAGCCCAAAAGTCAAGTAATTAAGTGAAAAAATGCCAAGGCAAAGAAAACAAATTAAACAGAAAAATGCAACCTTAGACTCCTACTTTGGTGGCAAAGAGGATTGAATCATAGAGTGAGAGGAGGGCTGTGAGGTCAGAAGTCCTGCTCCAGAAGCCCCACAGGAACATATGAGCGGGTTGCAGGCCATAGAGGACTTTAAGAAGGACTTTAAAAATCAAATAAGAGAAGTGGAGGAAAAATTGGGAAGAGAAATGAGAAGTATGCAGGAAAAGTATGAAATGAGGGTCAACAACCTGACTGAGGAAAACAACTCCTTAAAAAATAGACTAACTCAAATGGCAAAGGAGGCCCAAAAGAGCAATGAGGAGAAGAATGCCTTAAAAAGTCGAATTTGCCAGATGGAAAAAGAATCTCAAAAGTTCACTGAGAAGATTCATTCCTTCAGAGTTAGACTAGAGAAAATGGAAGATTTTATGACTTTATGAGAAATCAAGATATTGTTAAGCAGATCCAAACAAATGAAAGATTAGAAGGCAATGTGAAATATCTCATGGGAAAAACCACTGACCTGGAAAATAGATCCAGGAGAGACAATTTAAAAAGTATTGGACTACCTGAAAACCATGATCAAAGAAAGAACCTAGAAATCACCCTTCAAGAAATTCTCAAGGAAAATTGCCCTGATGTTTTAGATCCAGAGGGGAAAATAGAGGTTGAAAGAATCCACCAATTACCTCCTGAAAAAGATCCCAAAAAGAAAACTCCCAGAAATATTATAGCCAGGTTCCAGAACTCCCAGATCAAGGAGAAAATACTACAAGCAGCCATGAAGAAACGATTTCAATATTGGGGAAACACAATCAGAATAGCCCAGGACCTGGCAGCTTCTACACTGAGGGATCAAAGGGCATGTAATATGATATTCCAGAGAGCAAAAGAGCTGGGACTGAATCCAAGGGTCACCTACCCAGCAAAACTGAGTATTTTGTTTCAGGGGAAAATATGGTCATTCAGTGGAATAGAGGACTTTCAAGCATTCTTGAGGAAAAAACCAGAGTTGAATAGAAAATTTCACATCCAGATGCAAGAAGCAAGAGATACCTGAGAAGGTAATCAGGGAAAGAAATCAAAAGGAACTTATCAAAGTTGAACTATTTGCATTCCTATATGGAAAAACAATAACTGTGACTGATGAAATCTTTCTCAGTATGAAAATAATGGAAGAAGGGTGTATGGTCATATGACTACATATATGAATGTGTGTATATATGTTTACAGTTATACATGGATAGAGGGCATAGGTTGAATTTGTTGGGAAGGGAGGATACTTAAGAGGTGAAATTATGAGGTGAGAGAGGAAAGTGGCAAGAGGAGATGGGGAGAGACAGGGTGGCCTAAGCTTTGAGACAACAGAAGAAAGTTTGAGAAACTAATATGAACAATGGGGAAAACTCACAGACTGTGTGGTTATGAGGGATCCTGCAAACGAAAGATCCAGGGAATTTGGTTTTGTGACATTTTCATCTATGGCTGAAGTAGATGCAGCCATGTCTGCAAGACCTCATTCAATTGATGGAAGAGTGGTTGAGCCGCAAAGAGCAGTAGCCAGAGAGGAATCTGGAAAACCTGTTGCTCATGTTACTGTGAAGAAACTGTCTGTTGGTGGCATTAAAGAAGACACTGAAGAACATCACCTTAGAGATTACTTTGAGGAATATGGGAAAATTGATACTATTGAAATAATTACAGATAGTCTGGTAAAAAAAAAGGGGGGGGCTTTGGTTTTGTTACATTTGACGGCCTTGATCCTGTGCATAAAATTATATTGCAAAAATACCACACCATTAATGGCCATAACGCAGAAGTGAGAAAAAAAAAGCTTTATCTAGACAAGAGATGCAGGAAGTTCCGAGTTCTAGGAGTGGAAGAGGAGTAATCTTTGGTTTTGGGATTCCCGTGGTGGTGCTGGAAATTTTGGACCAGGCCCAGGAAGCAATTTTAGAGGGGGTTCTGATGCATATGGAATTGGAGATGGTTACAATGGATGTAACCTCTAAAGAGGAGGACCAGGAGGTGGCAATTTTGGAGGTAGTCCTGGTTGTGGAGAAGGAGGAGGAGGATATGGTGGTGGAGGACCTGGCTATGGCAGCCATTGTGGGGGCTACGGAGGTGGTTATGACAACTATGGAGGAGGCAGTTATGGAAGTGGGAACTACAATGATTTTGGAAAGTATAATCAGCAACCTTCAAACTATGGTCCAATGAAGAGTGGAAACTTTGGTGGTAGCAGGAACATGGGGGGACAATATGGTGGAGGGAACTATGGTCCTGGAGGCAGTGGAGGAAGTGGGGGTTATGGAGGGAGGAGCCACTATTGAGCTTTTCTGCCTGTTGGCCATGGGCTTCACTGTATATATAGGAGAGGATGAGAGCCCAGAGATAACAGAACAGCTTCAAGTTATAGAAATAACAATGTTAAGGAAACTCTTATCTCAGTCATGCATAAATATGCTGTGATTTGGTAGAAGACACCAGAGCAGATGCAGAGAGCCATTTTGTGAATGGATTGGATTATTTAATAACATTACCTTACTGTGGAGGAAGGATTGTAAAAAACATAAAAAACACAAAAAAATGCCTTTGAGACAGTTTCTTAGCTTTTTAATTGTTGTTTCTTTCTAATGGTCTTTGTAAGAGTGTAGAAGCATTCTTTCTTTGATAATGTTAAATTTGTAAGTTTTAGGTGACATGTGAAAACTTCTTTTTAAAGATTTTTTCTCAAAGTTTTGAAAAGCTATTAGCCAGGATCATGGTGTAATGAGACATAATGTTTTTTCCTTTAAAACTTTAAGTGTGTGTGTAGAGTTAAGAAGCTGTTGTACATTTATGATTTAATAAAATAATTCTAAAGAAAAAAAAAAAAGAAAATGAGTTTGACTCACACAGAGTGAAAGAGCTAGCTCAGTATTTGGGATACTCCAAAAAAATATGAGAGATAAGGGGTATTAGACTGACTACCAAGTGAATATCTGCAGTGCTGTTGTGCTGACTTCACTAATGTATGCCTATAAAAACCTGGACAGTATAGCAGCATCATATCATGCAACTGAATCATTTCCATTTGAATTGTCTTAAGAAAATTCTGAAGATCACCTGGCAGAATAAAGAAGCAGACAGTGAGTTCCTTTAGGGAGCTAAACTGTTAAATATTCACATTATTCTGAAGAGAGCACAATACTGATGGACTGGCAACATTGTTCAAATGCCAAGCATATGCTTGCCTAAAAACAACAACAACAACAACAACAACAACAAAACTATTTTACAGAGAACTTACAAAATGCAGATGCTCACATAGAGGTCGTAAGAAGCAATACAGAGAATTCTGGAATAATTGCAGAGTAGGTCAGAAAATTCCAAGCTTTCAAGATTTTATTCCACAAAAAAGATGAAATGGCACCCCATAGCAAATATTAAGCAGTAAAAAATAAATAAGAGTAGGGGAAGAACAGGGTTCCTCCTTGGATAATCAGAGAAGATCTGGAGAAAAGTCTGAGCACAAGGTTTGGTCCCAGAGAAGAGTAAAAACCTACAGGTTAGGTCTTAGGTTCACTTAAATAAAAAATGACAAGCTCTGGGGTTAACTGGGTTGTGAGACAGCCTTGATCCCAGGGAATATTTACCCTGGGATAGTGAGGAGTATTGGACTTTTGCAATGGGAAAATTGAGGAAAGCTCTGCTGACAAGGAACACCATACCCAGATGTGCTGTGGAGACAAAGTGGGGGTGAGAATGAACCAACACAGGCCCAATTGGTACAGAAGAAGTGGGGTGGGGATATTGCTGGCTGTGGGCATTTTCAGAAGACTGGAGGTCTTTCTTCCAGAGGGGAGAACTGAAGGAAGACCTGAGACCAGACACCTCCTCCTCCATACCTCAGCACTAAAGGTAATCATAAAAACTAAGGTATTGCAAAAATAAAATTGTGTGTGTGGGTGTGTGCACGCGTGTGCGCATGCACAAGAATCTAACCAAAGATAGATAATTAACTTGGGTATAGAGAACACTGGGGTTCATCTTCAGAGGAGAACACTAGAGAAAAGAAATGCTCTTCTTCCTCAAAGAGTAATGTTAAGTGGACACCTGTTCAAAAATAATTCATAGAACTTTAAAATGACATTAAAAATCAAATGAGAGAGATTAAGAAAAAATATGAAGAAAAATCAGAAGAATAAAAATAAGATTATAAAAAGAAAGAAAACTAATTAGGAAAAAACAGATACAGAATCTTAAGGAAGAAAATAATTTCCTTTTTTTTTTCATATTTGAAACATTTAATTTTAAAACCTCGAATTTCAGATCCTTCCTCCCTTGTCACCCATTCCCTCTGGGAAGATAAAGACTTCAGTATGTGTTGTACATGTATAGCAATGCAAAACATTACCATAGTAGTTTTATTGTAAAAGGCTGCTTATGATTCCCCCCACCCATCCCACCCCCCATCTGGTCCATTCCCTACTTTGATCCTGTTCTTCTTCGATAGTGGGTACTTCCAATCTCCCCTCCCCCCAGCATGCCCTCTGCTCCATCATCCCGCCTGTCATGTTTCTCCCCCCTACTCTCCTGCAGGGTAAGATATCTCATTTAGTATGTATATCATTCTCTTCCTGATGCAAATTAAATGAGAATATGGTTTTGCCTTTTTACCTTCCTGTTTTCCCCTCCCCTGAAACTACTTGCCCTTGCCTCTTCGTCATGAGATAGTTTACCCCACCCTATCTCTCCCCATCTACTCTTGCCACATTCCTCCCTCACCTCTTAACTTCACCCTTTAAGTATCATCACTTCTCACCAAGTTCGACCTGTGCCCTCTATACATGTATACCTGTAAACATATATGCGCACATTCACTTATGTATTCATATGCCCATATACCATTCTTCAATTATTTTCATACTGAGAAAGGTTTCATCAGTCATAGTTATTGTTTTTCTATGTAGGAATAGAAATAGCTCAACTTTGATTTTATTTTCCCTGTTTATCTTGGCAAGCATCTTTTGCTTCTTGTGTCTGAATGTCAAATTTTCTATGACCATATTTTCCCCTGAAACAAGATACTCAGTTTTGCTGGATAGGTGATTCTTGCTTTTAATCCCAGCTCCTTTGCTCTCTGGAATATGATATATTCCATGCCCTTCAATCCCTCAGTGTAGAAGCTGCTAGGTCCTGCGCTATTCTGATTGTGTTTCCACAATATAGAAATTGTTTCTTTCTGGCTGCTTGTAGTATTTTCTCCTTGATCTGGGAATTCTGGAACCTGGCTATAATATTCCTAGGAATTTTCTTTTTGGGATCTTTTTCAGGAGGTGATCAGTGGATTCTTTTAACCTCTATTTCGCCCTCTGGGTCTAAAACATCAGGCCAGTTTTCCTTGAGAATTTCTTGAAGTATGATTTCTAGGTTCTTTCTTTGATCATGGCTTTCAGGTAGTCCAATAATTTTTAAATTATCTCTCCTGGATCTACTTTCCAGGTCAGTGGTTTTTCCCAGTATTTCACATTGCCTCCTATTCTTTCAATTGCTTGGATCTGTTTAACAGCATCTTGATTTTTTATAAAGTCACTAGCTTCCATTTGCTCCAGTCTAATTCTGAAGGAATCAATCTCCTCAGTGAGCTTTTGAGAGTCTTTTTCCATCTGGCAAATTCAACTTTTTAAAGCATTCTTCTCCTCATTGCCTTTTTGAGCCTCTTTTGCCATTTGAGTTAGTCTATTTTTAAGGTGTTATTTTCTTCAGTCAGGCTGTTTACTCTTATTTCATACCTTTCCTGCATCCTTCACCTTTCTCTTGCCAATTTTTCCTCCACTTCTCTTATTTGGTTTTTAAAATCCTTCTTTAGGTCTGCTATGGCCTGTAACCTGCTTATACTTTCATTTGGGGCTTTTGGTGCAGGATTTCTGCCCTCACAGTCCTCCTCCTCTTCCATGTTTTGGTCCTCTTTGCCCCCAAAATAGGAGACTAATGTTGCATTTTTCTGTTTAATTTGTTTCCTTTTCCTAGGCATGTTGCCACTTAATTACTTGACTTTTGGGCTTGTTGCCACAGTAGGACTCTGCCACCAGACAGGGGAGCTTCCATCCCAAAAGTTGGGATATTCTCAACTGCCTAAGGTATTAGTTGGGTGCCCTCCATGAAGCCCCCACACACTCTAGCAAGCTGGACCCATACCCTAAGACCTCCATCCCGGACTACAATCCAGATCCAGGGAGGTTAAAGCAAGAGCGATTACCCCCCAGACTTATTGCCAGATCCCCCTACAGTTTGCAGGCCAGGAGCTGAAGCTGCAACTACAGCTGCAAAATGGCGGCTGTGCCAGCCCTCCTCAGTGGCTTCTCACCTCCAGGGAAGAGGCTGAATTGTTCCCAAATACTGGTCCCAAAGTCCATAGTACACTAACCTCTCACTTTGTCCTAGGCATCTCTGTGTTGGTAATTCTTGAAAAGCCACAGCTGGTGGTGTTCTGGGGTCCCTCCAGCTGGCCGATGGTTCTGGCCACCCTGGGGCTAAAACCTCTGACTCATGTGGTCCTGGGCTTGGCTCCCAGAGTGCTTTGCTGGCTGCTCCCTGCTGGGCTGCCAGACTGTCCTCAGTGGAAGGTTAGCTTCTTTGTGTCATTCTGTGGTTGCTGGAGCTCCAGAGCTTGCTCAGAGTCCCCTTTTACATAATTTTGAAGTGGTGTGGCTGAGAGCACCCTGGCAGTGCTGTCTCTACTCTGCCATCTTGGCTACCAAGAAAATAATTTCTTGAGAATCAGAATTGGGCAAGGGGAATCCATCAAAGTTATAAAAGATCATGAAATAATAAAATAAAATATAAAGAATGAAAAAATAGAAGAGAATATGAACCATCTCATAAGAAAAGCAATTGATCTGGAGAACAGATCAAAAAGAGAAAACATAAGAATAAAAAGACTACATGAAAGCTATGATTAAAAAAAAGAATCTGGGTACAATAATACAATAAATAATTAAAGAAGATTGTCCTGAAGATTTAGAACAGAAAGAAAAATAGAAAAAAATCCACCAATCAGCACATGAAAGGGTTTTTATGAGGAAATTCCATAGGAATATTTTAGTCAAATTATAAATTCCCCAGGTCAAGGAAAAAATATTATGAGCAACAAGAAAAAAAAACACAATTTAAATACGGCAGTGCCACAATTAGAGTCACACAAGATCTAGCAGTCATGACACTAAAAGACAACAAGTCTTGGAACATTAATGTATCAAAGAGCAATGGAACTGAAGTTGCTGCTGAAAATATCATAACCAGTAAAGCTAAGCATAATCCTGGATTTAAGAAGAGAAAGGATACGTAATAATTCTCAGACTTTCTGGAGAAAAAAAATCAGAATCCTGTACTTAATAGAAGATTTGACATACAAGAGACACCCACCAAAGATACAACTCCATTCTCCACTGGGTCCCAAACTGTGGGATGCAGCAAGAAACACATTCAGTGTTCCTGCCTAGCTGCACAGTCCTTATCTTGTCTTGTGGCTGTATTCAGAACTCCTGGGTCTCTCCTCCTCTACCAGGAGGCAGCCACTCCTGCCTTCTGCCCCAGTCCCAATGCAGGCAGCTAGCTCCCCATTCCTGCTCTCATCTCATTGAAGTCAGCATGTAAGCAGTTCTCAACTACTGTTCCATAGCTCCAAAGAGTCACAGCTACCACAACTGGGAAACAAAGACTTTTCCTAGCCTCCATGCTTTCCTTTTGGTTTACTGATCTTGTTCGTGATGCCATTTGTAGCATCAAGCACCCAAGGACAGTGCATACACAGGATGATTACTAGCACATGTTATTTTATCTGCTTTTCTAAAGGAAAGTAACTCAAAATGGGTTAATAATATTACTTTAATCGATCAACCATATATCATTTACCTAGTTCAGGCGGAAAAGTCAGCACCCTGAACTTCAGAGAATACAAAAAGAAGTTACAAGAGAAAAAACACAGTTCAGCAGACAGGGCTTCTAGCTGTCTGACCATTGCTTCTATACCCAGTTAGTCACCAGAGAGAGAAGCATCAACATCTGGGTTTTCAAAGCCAGGGGGCTCAGTGACTTCCGAGAGTCTCATCTGGCTAAATCACACAACTCTGTACAAAGTAACCCCAAAGCAAAACCTCTCTTCAGAGGTTTAGCTTTCTCCTGGGTCAGAGAACAACCCAAACTTCTGTTATCCACTTGAGTATGAAGTAACATAAATTTTGCTTTCCTGAAAAACAAGCCTCCCACCACAGGCTCCAGGTGAGCGTATGCAGACTATAAGGGGGCAGAATATATTTTCAAATCAAGATAGGTCCTCATGTTCAATTTAGTCATATTAAGGGGCAGGAAAGATCTTCAAATTTCTATTACCATTACACCTTGGGGTTCTAAGGTATGTGCATATAAAATCATATGCATATATACATATGTTATCAGTATACTTTGTTTCCATTGAAGTCCTACATATTTTATTGCAATATATATATGCATATATTTTGAAGTAGGAGGATTGACCATATTATAAAATAATAATATCAATAGACAAAAAATTAATCATATTTATAAAGCCTGTATCTTCATCATTTTGATATCCCTTACTCTGACAGATTTTATAAAGCAAACATCAATGTTTTCAAGATTGTTACCTACAGTGGAGGTTTGCACAGTGAGTACTTGGCCTAGTTTGACTACTCCCTCCTCTCAACTTAGTCTTGTAAGATTCCATTTACTCTTCTTACATAGCAATTCAGTATTGAAGCATCAAATATAGATATCCTTCTCTAAATGGTGAAAATAGTTTATTATAAATATTGATAGGTGTTTTCCATTTGTAATTTTTTTTTCTTCCTGGTAATACCATGGGTATGTATTATACATGGCTCAGTTATGCCTCATGTTAGACGTCATTTTATGCATATGCATGTATGTATTTAGGTACATATTATTGATTATGACCCCATTTCTTATTTAATTACAAAACAGGGAAATATATTTATTACTCAATAAAATAAATATGATAGTTGATATTATTTAATAAAGCTTTAATATATACATATGTAAATACAGGTATAATGCTATTTGTCTCAGTCGATTAAAATTTCAAGATAAGTCAATTCACAATATGATTTAATTTTGCTCTTATTTTAAGGGAAGAAGTACTCTCTAGCTATATTATTACATATCATTATTAAAGCTATAAGATACAGTTAATAGAGTGATGGATTTAGAGTCAGGTAGACCTGAATACCAATCATGTTTTGCATATATGTGTGACCTTGTATAAGTCACTTAACTATGCTTTCCATCAATATCCTCCTTTATTAAGTAAGGATAATGAAGGTACCTGTCTCACAGAGTTGATGTAAAGATCAAATGAAATAATAATTATACGGATTTTTTTAAACCTTAAAGTACAATATGAATTACAACTATGATGATGGTGATGAATATGTTTGTATATGATTAGATGAATGAATAATTAAGTGCTTTGTGCAAAGCACCTTGTTAAGGTACACAAGTATAATTATGAAATGTGTTAATATGTAGTTCAATTCTTTCATACCATTTATTATATTTATATACATGTCATGTACATTTTAACATAGTAAACTATATATTTATGAATTACCTAATGCAATGGCACAATAGTTAAGAGATAGCATTCTATCAAAAGTTTTAGTGATTCCATTATTTTATCATTTTAAATATCATGAGAAGGGGAGCTCAATTTAATATGGCTTTAATTCTGAAGGAGATATAACTATTTGTTCCAGTTATATCACATTAAATACTATAGCAAAATTTGTTATAAATATTAAGGTTGTTTCCTTTCTGATCACGAAGGACCAAAATCTAAAATTATATTTTACTAGCCATGTAAACTCTTCACAACTACTCTAGCTCTCCTAGCATTCAATTAGTATCAGCATTGACTGACTATTACTTTTCTCCCATTATTTTCTGAAGGAAAAAAAATATTTCAGTGAATTATAACCAACTTGTAACATATAAGACCACCTGATTATAAGCAGATTATTTTCATAACAGACCTTTCATTAAAACTAAAATGAAGAGAAGAGTGACAGATCGACCATTACTAAATTCTATTTTGGGCAATATAATTGGGATAATATACAGCAATTTATTTTAATGAGTTACAATTAAGAAACAGTTTCAAGAGTCACATGTAATTTCTTTCAATTATTAGTTATTAGTTGTTCATGCATAAGTGTGTTTAAAATCAGATTATTTGAACTATAGTAAACGATCAAGAGTTCTCAATAAATTAATTCTTCTTATATGCTGGAGGTTCAATAGAGGTGGGCAAAGAACAATACCAAAATCTCAGCATTTACTAGGAAATTATATTACTATAATTATTTGGAGGAAGGAAAAATATGCAATGGCATAAGAAAAAGAGAAATAAAACATATATCTAAAATCACACAAAGATATATAAAGTTATATGATAAGGTGGATGGAGAACTGTCCTTAGAGTTTTGCCTTTGACACAGTGGTTTGTGACCATAGTAAGTTATTTAACTCCTCACTGCTCTAGACAGCTCACTAAGACTTTAAGTGATATACAAGAAGTCAATATGTGTCACTGGAAGAAGTGTCTATACATGAATGAAATCAAGGCTAGAGGAGGAATGCTCCCTCAGGTACATGCAAGCACCATTCCCCTCTGCCTTTGCAAATAAATACATCTTCTACATCCATTCATTTTCTGTCTATTCATTTGGTCATCATCTGTATTAGCAAGCACCCTAGCATTTCCAGGTTGGCCTGCTAGCACAGGTTCTTTTATGTGCTTTGCTAAAGAAAAGACAACTCTTAAAGGAGTCAACAATATTACTTTAATTACAGATAAATAGAAAATACAAGGAGAGAAATCAGCACAGAGATTCGACACGGCTCCTATTATTTTAACAAAGTAATATAACCACCTACATACACCACTGGATCAGGAGAGCACCAACATTTGAGTAGGGGGGAAGGGCTCTTTAACAAATGGCTACTAAGAGTCCTGTCTAAGGAATCAAAAGGTCCTTCTCATGAGTGAGCCCCTGAAGCAAAATACCAGTATTTTGGTAAAAAAAAACCTCCCAGTATATATAGCTTTCAACTAATAGCCTCAGAGTGTGAAGGCAATATGACCCTTGTGACTCAGTGTCTAATTAACTTAGTACCAGAAGGTGTGAAAGCTTTCCTACAAGTAAGCCTCTCCGTAAGCAAGCTCATCCTTAGGCAAGTTGCTCCCCCAATGGGCTCTATGTGGCTCCAGATGTATCACAACTGTGAAAGCAGCAAGACATCCATGATTAAGATACCTGTGTATCTTTAGACATGGGAACATGGTTCCAAGGGAAAAGGGGACGCATGTGGTCACATAGGCCTATTAATGGAGAGGGAATATCTTCCTATTCCATTAACATTACATCATCCTTTTTCAGGACCTCATCACTTTTTACCTGTACTATTACGACAACTTTTTAACTGGCTCTCTGCTTCAAGTTCAACCTTCACCAATCTATCTTCTGCACAGTGGCCAAAGTGATTTTCATGTAGCACAGGACTGTCAATATCTGCCTTCTACTCAATAAATTATATTGGCTTCCTATCCTCAGTTATAAGTGAGAGAGTTGAGGTAGAGGACTTTGAAGTTCCCTTCTAGCCCTAAATCTATGTTTCTGTTATCTCTAGGGTCAAATATAGATGGCCTGATTGTCATTTCAAAGTTCCTCATTATGTGCTTCCAACCTACCTTTCTGGGAATATTATACACAACTCTTTTTTTTTCTTGCATTATTAGATCCACTAAAACTGGTTCTTTAACCATGCTTCACATAATATTCTATCTTCTATTTGTGTGCCTTTGTATTGGTTGTTTCCCATGCCTAAAATAAACTTCATTTTTTACCTGAGTCTTTTAGAATTCCTGATCCTTGCAAACTTCAGTTCCAGTACCACTTCCCACTTGAGGCCATCCTTTATTCCCCAGTTTTATTTCCCCTTATCAATTCTCAAAACAAACAAAGAGTTATATTTATTTCATACATATTCTTTAAATAAAAGTAGGCCAAGTGTCAGAGATAAAGCAACAAGAAGCAACAAACAAAAAACACTGTGACAAAATATATATGAAAAAGTCCTTTCCCTTAAGGGACTTATATTCCTGTTGGGGAAGACAGTATGGTGCTTCATTTTTATCTTTTTTCCCCAAGTGCTTGGCACAAGGATGTAATAAATAATAAATAAAACTGGCATGTAATAATCTCTTAATCAATGGGTATTGATTGATTGGTTAATTACCTTTTAAAATGTGTATTCTGTCTCTCATTATGAATGGTTCTGATTGTTAGGAATCTTATATCATGTCAAAATTTCATTTGTTTCTTTGGAACTTCAACCTACTACTTCCACTTGATTCCAAGTGAAATAAATATAGTCTCACTATCATATGATAACCCTTCAAGTACTTGAAAATAGGAATAATTCATCTTTTACTCCTCCCCATTGCCCCCATGCCAAGTATTCTTATTTTCATGCTAACTCACCCTGAATTATTCTCTTGTAAAGAGTGACTTCAAGTCCATTCATCATTCTCTGGTTATGGGCAAAGTTCTAGAACTGAACACAGCCCTACTAATGAAATATGACTAAGGCAGAGTATAGTAAGACTGACAGATTTTGCTTTCTAGTCTTGATTTTGATGATGTATGGGAACTTCCCCCTCCAATGCCTGTTTGAGGAGTGTTAAGACTTGAAGCCAGGTAGAACCGAGTTCAAATTCTGCCTTGGATGCTTATAATCATTGTGACTCTGGGCAAATCATTTAACCTCTTTGCTTTCCTCATCTATAAAATAAGTTTAATACTGAGTTGTATTGTGTGTTTTGGAGGCAATAGGGGTTAAGTGACTTGCCCAGGATTGAACAAGAAGTAAGTGGCATGTGTCTGAGGCCCCATTTGAACTCAGATCATCCTGACTCCAAGGCCAGTATTCTATCCACTGTGTCATCTAGCTGCCTGTAGTGGCAAGCACCACAATATCCCCTGGGTGGCTGCCAACATAGGTTCTTAGATCTGCTTTTTAGAGAGGGAAGCATCGACATCTGGGTTTTCAAAGCCAGGGGGCTCTCTAACAGCTTCCCAGAGCCTCATCTGGTCAAATCACACAACACTTCTCAAAGTGAGCCCCAAAGCAAAGCCTCCCACCAGGGTTTATATAGCCTTCTCCTGGCTCAGAGAATGTAACAACCTTCTTGACCCACTGCCCAATCACAAAGTATCAAGGTGTGGGCTTTCTTGAAAACCAAGCCTCCTACCACAGGCTCCAGGTGCACTTAACCTAGGGGCAGGGAGGATCTTTACATTTGCATTTCCATTACACTGCCACATTACCTAGTTGTTAAGAGGATCAAATTTTATTTATATTTATAGGTAAGTATATATGTAAAAATATATGCACACATCCATACACAGCTATGCATGGTATTCCAAAACACACCCACACCCACACACATACACACACACAGTCAGAAAGAGACACACATAGTCCCAGAAATTTTAATGCAGTTTTAAGATTAACAGCCTTTTTCATATATGTGTATATATATACACATATATATGTATATATATACATATATATGTATATATATACATATATATGTGTGTATATATATATGTGTGTGTGTATATGTGTATATATATATATATATATCTTATACACATAAGTGGCAGTATATGTGACCATTTGGTAATACTTAATCTATTATGTACAATTTAGTAGTTATTATAATTACTATCGTTTTACTGCCTCTATTCTAAATATTTTGCCTATTTTTGTATAGTCTGAGATGATAATAGCATTTTTGGTCTTCATATCCCAATCTTCTTATATAAACAGTAAGAGAGAAAAGGTATTTAAAAAATATATGATCTACCACTGGAAGGAGCACCCAAATCAATGCGATCACAGTTCCACAGAGTTTTTGATGTTGCATTATGATGCTAGACACTGTATGAAGAGAGGGACAGAGAAATAGCCCCTGCCTTTTGAAAAAAAATCGAGTAAAAGGGAGATGATGATGACACAATAGGCATTGTACAAAAAAAGTTTAAAGGTTTAAACTTTCATATACTTGAAAGGCCAAATTAGTTTAAGTAGGAAAATATAGACTGAATGGAGGGAAAAGGAATAGAGTGGCAGATATATTTAGGAATCACCTGTTTACACTTTATCATGGAAACTTTAAGACCTATTTAAATCCTTCCTTCCTCTCCTTGCTCTTCTCTAACCCCTGAGAGTGGACTTAAAGTGCTCTGGTTAGGATTATTGGGGGAAACATCTATAAAGGTTAGGAAAGCAGAAATAACCAGAAAATAAATATTATTGGAACAAATTAAGACAGACCTGACTGATAGCATGATAGTCAATGTCAAGAATTGTTTCTAGGACAGACATATTTGGGAAGAAAAGGGGAACACATGCACATTATTGTGGTAATAGAAGTTGGCCATATATGGAGATTAAATTAAGGCCTTGTTGGGGTCTGGGAAACAGAATTTCATTTTTCCAATTAAAGGTAAAGATAGTTTCCAACATATTTTTAATAAATTTTTGAATTCTAACTTTTCCCTCATTCCCAATTGGCAAACAATCTGATATGTTATACATATGCAATTATGTAAACATGTTTCCACATTAGTCATGTTGTGAAATAAGAAACAGAACAAAAATAAAAAGCCACTAAATTAATAAATAAAAAGTGAAAATGTATGCTTTGATCTGAATCCAGAATCTATAGTTCTTTCTCTGAATGTGGATAACATTTAAATCATGAGTCTTTTTGGAACTGTCTTGGATCATTGTATTGCTGAGAAGAGTTAAGTACAATCATAATTGACTATCACACAGTGTTGCTGTTACTGTGTATGGTGGTCTCTTGATCAAGCTCATTTCATTCAGTATCAATTTATGTAAGTCCTTCTACATTTTTTCTGAACACATACTACTCATAATTTGTATGCAATTATAGTCCATTACATTCATATGGCACAACTTGTTCACCTATTCCCCAAAATATGGGTATCACCTCAATTTCCAATTCCTGGCTTCCAGATAAAGTGCTGCCATAAATATTGTTTGTACATCGGTCTTTTTCCCATTTCTATAATATCTTTATGATACAGACCTTGTAGTGGTATTGCTGGATAAAAGGGTATGCACAGTTTTATGGCCTTTTGGGCATAGTTATAAATTGCTCTCCAGAATGGTTGGATCAGTTCACCACTCCACGAATAATGCATTAGTGTTTTATGTCTCTCTCTCTCTCTCATTCTCTTTCTCTCTCTCTCTGTCTCTCTCTCTGTCTCTGTCTCTCTCTCTATATATATATAAAATTTATTTATAGATCAATTTTACGTATAGATTTGTATATAAATATAGATACAAAACACTAATGCATTATATATATATACACATACTCACATATCTAAATATACATATATATTTTAAAAATATTAATTCATTAAATCAACACATACTCTCATACTCCATTTAACTGCCCTACTAAAATAGAGTTCTTAAAAATTAAAAGTATCATTTTTCCTTTCAGGGATAAAATAGTTTAATCTCACTGAAGACGAAGTTGCTTTAAAAAAAAATCTTGTTTAAATTGTGATGCTTCTTTTATGTTTTATTTTTGAAGATCAAATTTTTTGTCCAGAGCTGGTCTTTTCACCAGGATAATTGGAAAGCCCCCTGTAATATTGTACTCAGTTTTGCTGGGTAGTTGATTCATGTTTGTAATCCAAGATCCTTCACCTTCTAGAATATCATATTCCAAACCCTCTGATCTTTTAATGTAAAAGCTGCTAAGTTTTATGTAACCATGACTGTGGCTCCTTGATATTTGAATTGTTTCTTTCTGACTGCTTCCAGTATTTTCTCCTTGACCTGCTAGTTCTGAAATTAGGCTATAATATTCTTTGGAGTTTTCATTTTAGTATCTCTTTCAGCAGGTGCTTGGTGGATTTTCTCAATTACTGTTTTACCTGGGATATTAGGGAATTTTTCTTTGATAATTTCTGGGATATTAGGGAATTTTTCCTTGATAATTTCTTTAAAGATACCACCCAGGCTCTTTTCTGATCATGGGTTTCATGTAGTGAAATAATTCTATTTGGATCTATCTTCAAGGTCAGTCTTGTTTTGTTTTGTTTTCCGATGAAGTATTTCACATTTTCTTCATTTTTTTCATTTAAAAATGTTTGATTGATTATTGATGTCTCGTGGAGTCATTTATTTCTACTCTTCTAATTATAATTTTTAAGGAATTATTTTCTTCTGTTGGTTTTTGTGCCTCCTTTTTCATTTAGCAGTTCTGCTTTTAAAGGAGCTGTTTTCTTCAGTGTATCCTCCCACCCCCTAATCCCCCTTTTGGTGTATTCAATATTTTACAGGTTTTTTCTTTCTTTAATTAATTTTTGTGCTTCCTTTTTCAATCTGTTGACTATTTTTTGTTGAACTTGTAGAACTTGGATTTCTTGTAGAAATTTCATTTATTTTCACATTTTTTTTTCTTCTATCTCTCCTTCTAGGTTTTTAAAATCCTTTTCATACTCTTCCAAGAGGATTTTTTTTTTTTTGAGCTTAAGATTTTGACATTGTTGTCCTATTCTGAGTTTGTGTTGGTATATTCCCTGTCATCATAGTATCTTTCCATGATTAAGGCCCTTACTTGTTTTTTCCTCATTTTAAAAGTTGAGCTCTGCTTCTGAAGTACAGGGGGCACTATCCCAAGCTTCTTGAATTGGGGTGAGTACCTGATCACTGGCTTTCTACAACAGGGCCTTTGCAGCTGGTGCCTTGCCATCTACACTATCATGGCCCAACCTAGTCATGCCTGTTGTGCCCTGAATACTGAGGCTTATAGTATGCCTGCTGTATTGGGGCTAGAGGTCTCAAAGCTAGTCTCCTGTACTACTGGTCTGCTGAGCCAGTACCTGATTGACCTGGACACTGCTTAATTGGACACTGCCTATGCTGAGCTATGACACAATCA